>VZTB01001452.1:372617-449457 GCA_013397245.1 Thryothorus ludovicianus
GGCCGGCGGTGCCGCTGCGGCCCAAACCCCTCCTTCCCTGCCCGCCCGTGGGCTCGCCCGGCGCTGGTGGCCGCCCCACGGCGACAACAAAGGGCCCCAGCGCCGCCCCGGCAGCGGCACGCACCCCGAAAGTCAAGAGCCGGTGCCGGGACACGCGTGATCGCTGGCGTAGCTCTTGTTGTTGCCATCCTCGTCACCCCCGTGCCTCGCCTGACGGTCGGGAGCTGCAGCGGCCAGGTCAACAGCGCTTTCTTAACACCGGGGAGAGACTCTCTGGGAAGAGGTGTGAGCCGCACGCATTACACGGCGGCAGGGCAAGGGGCACCCTGTTAGTTCAGGTTTAAAGTTTGGGTACCAGGACTGCATCATCCTCCTGAGGAACGGTGGTCTGTCACCCTTGGAGAGGGACTGTGAGAACGCTGCCCCCTCTACGTCTGTGCTTCGAGCTCCCTGGTACCACCCGCCATCCACATTACAGTCAAATTAAACAACTACTAACTGCACATGGCAGCAGTAATGCTCCTGAATTCTACCTGGGAAACTGCTAAGTGCCCACACACACGCACTTCTTGGAGAAGGCACATTAAATAACAGTGGCCAAACCCCACTGCCTGTGGATGGAAGGAGTGACAAAGGTTGGCAGAAGAACGACCTGAAGGCCTATATGACCACTTCATATCTCAGTTCCAGGTTCTGCTGTGACCAGCAGCAAGGAAATCCTTTGCTCTTAGTGCTCATTCCTAAGCTTTGCAATGTTTAGATGCTTCTTGAAAAGCTACTGTTTCAAGCTGCCATTTATTGGAAGCACCTGTCTGCACGGGGTGGCAGAGAAAGCGATGTATTTAATGGATATGCAGCTGTCACACACTGGCCAAGCATTTTGAGAACTCACAAAGCTGAGCAGCCAGTAGATCCTCCAACATCCCTCCTGCCCTGCTTACTGCCAGGCTCTATGTTACATGCCCTGCATCACCTAAACACAACTCAGAGCCTGCCCTAGGACCTGTGCTCCCCTCTAGACTCTCTGTTCAGCCCCGGGCTCTCCTGGCACCAGGCTCCCCTCAGCCCACTCTCCAGCACTACAGCTGACAAGGTTCCTGCTGAGGGCACAGCACCAGTGGCCTTGGAGGGCTGGAGCAACAAATGATACCATTTGCCGTCAGGGCTAAAAATAGTATCTGGAGAATGAATAAAGGAAAAGTGGGGCTATTGCACTCATCTTCTCTCAGTGTTCTCAGCAATGCTCTTTTTCTGTCCTCAAAGGTTAGACTGTGTATTTTAGTTTGTAGGCTAGCACTGGAGAGGAAAGCTGGCCAAAACACTTGCTTTCTCATCAATTGCCACACAAAGAAAGGGACAAGACTTTTCTAAGCACTTTGTTACTACAGCTTTTGCTAGAGTGGTCAATAGCACAAACTGAACAAAGAAAAGGAGGTGAGAAGCAGAGGCAGAAAAAGGAGAGGAGAATTATGCTGAGAGAAAGTGGTAAAGAAACCACCGATGATTTTACTGGCCCTCTTTTAGGATGCAGATGTAGGATACACCCTGTGTAATGCATCCTATTGAGTAGTAATGAGAAATAATGAAAGGCCGAAACCAGGTATAAAATCTCTTCTAATTGACCTTTAAATTGTACACAACTATAAGCCTATGAAGTACGAGACTAAAGGTGTGTCAGTGAAGTCTCTCGGTACTCTGTGATGGCTTGCATAATTCAAAACTGGTTTAATTAGTCAGGGGTAATTTACTGACTGACCCTCTGAAATTCATGCTGAACCACTTACAGTAGTAATGTCAATCTACTTTAAAATATCTGAACACAGCACACTTGATCTCAGGATTTAAATATTCTGGGCTCATCATACACCCTGTCTTCTGCACTTTATCTTTTTTATAGATGGAGGCATATTAAGAAAAAAAACAACAAAACAACAACTCTACAACACAAAGCCTAAACCCCCTCATTGTTGTGTCTTGGGCGGCAACAGATTAAGATCAAATAGGTGCAAGGGGCAGTACTCCCACTTGCCTGGCCCTCCCTGCTGGCTGAGGTCATTGCTTCTGTGCAATGATGACTACATCACTTACAGAAGTGGGTCCTGAATAGCCACAGTTTTCAGCCTTGCAAACAGGTAACAGAAACTAGATTGTAAATTTTGGTGGTCCCAGAGTTGCTTCCTGAGCCATTATGTCATCCCTTTTGTGGAGGCAGCAGCTTTCATCAGGGGAGCATGATGCATGGCTGTGGCAGTCTTCCCCTCAGCCTTTAATTTGAGACACAGAGCCTTTGATTTCAAGAAAGTGAGATAAGGAAAGAAAGATCTTGTTAAATCAGATGACACTGGGGCAGTTGCTTTAAAACCAAATGGACATGAGACAATCAAAACAAGTCCATAGCAGTTTACAGTAGCTACCATCTTCTACAGGTCTTGCAACTATAGTATTTATGCATTTTCAGACATTCACAACATGCCATTTTCACAGACATTCAATGAGTATGACATGCAAAAATAATACCCTGCTCTTGCCTCAAGTAGAATCACCCCCTCCTAGACAGGACAGGGTTCCTCTATTTTAATGAAGCTACAGACCTAAATCCCCGGAGCATTTTACATAAATCAGCTTCAACAGGAGTATGGGAGTTTTAGAGTAAGCAGGAACTCAGATCTTACAAGGGTTTTGAAGCCCAGCTATAAGTGCAGTATTTTGTGTTACAATTGCTACTACAAAATAACAAATTATCTGAAATTTGGAAAGTTAGAATGCAGTTTTTGTTTGCAGTTGCCTAGATGATAACTTGAACATCTACAAAAGACTGCTCTCTAAAAGCATCTTGTGCTGGACCTCTCTAGAGCTATTGGAAGAAATAAATCTTCCAAGTCAATTTTCTGAGATTTTTGTGAGATTTCACAAGAGCTCTGAGCAGGTGTGTAACATTCAAAAATCTTGAAGAATGGTCATTGTGCACCTTCAGGGCAGCAATCCTGATATGACTCCCCAGTGTGTTGCACTTGCAATGTGGCTATGAAGCTCCCCGTGGTTGTTCTGCAAATCTCTGAAGAGGAGATGGAAACAATTGACACATACGTGGTCAATCTAGTCTTGCTGAGTTATGGCAGATGCACTGTGTGTATGAGCCTGTCTTCCTATCACTCCATCAGCTACACGTGGGTGTAGAGTTAATATGAGTTCCTCACATATACAAACCAGGCAGGATTAACCAACTTGGAGAGCACTGGTCTATGTACAAGAGAGATGGACTTCCTTCTAGAGGAATTATCAGAGGAGGGTCCTAGCTCCAGGATAAGGTGGCCATAGAGAAGTTCATCTTTCTCCTTTCTTTACTGAGGGTTTAGGGAGACACAAATTTTTTCTCTGTGAAAAGCACAAACCTCAAACACAAACCTCTGAGTCATTAAGGCAATAGATTATAAACTTTCTGTTCCAAAGTGTTGTGTGCCACCTCACCACAATAGTTTCCTTTCCAAGGGAAAAATTGTGATAGGTGTCAAAATAAACTGGAAAACAAAGTGCACTATCGTAACCAGACTGTCACAACTGTTGTCACCCATATTCCATTTAATCCAGGAAATCTACAACCTTGAGCACTTTGATATAAATTTTAAACTGATAGAGGGTGAAATCAGGTGGCCTTGGAAAGGGGATCATGCTCCACAGAGTAAATGGACACCAAACTTCACGGGTTCCTGATAAATGACCTGAGGGGAATGGCTTCCTGCTCAGAGACCTGGCAATTAACTTTGCATGCATGAACAAAACACATGAGGTTTCTCAACATCACTAACAACACCCTGCGCAGTAGATCAAGTCCAAATCAGAACACCAAAGTTTCAGAGAAATAAATAAGAAAGCCATTGTGAGTAGAGAGGCTGCAGGGAAAGGGAGAAATAAAAATTCCAGCTAGCTCCTGCAGATGACCTGACAAAGCCCTAAAACACTTAAAACAAGCACAATACAATGGAACACACTATTACCAATGATTGCATCTTCTTTCAGCTCTCTCCCTCTTCCTGCTTGGTGGAGGTCATCAAATTGAAACAGGTCATCAAATTGAAACACACAAAGTTTCATATCATGGTCTCTGATTGGAAATGCAGCTTTTAGTGGTTGTAGGCTCCATCCCATCAACTTAGCAAGATCCATCTTAAAAAAATTTTATCTCATTGTCCTTGCTATTTTTTTTTTTCAAAGTCCTTCTAAGATGCAATTTCTTTTACCTCTCCCCTGAACCTAATTTCTGATTTATTTCACTTAAGAACTGTTTAAGTAGTACTATTATTTTGGTAGCATGGACCTTTAGAGTAGGGATAGCCTGTACCAGCCAAAGGGGCCAGCAGCTGCTCTCCAACACAAAGCAGACATGCCAGCAGCTGCTTCAGAAACTGCTCTCTGCAGTAGGATAGGATGGGGACCCACACACCTGACAAATAGCCTATCTCTGCCCTAGCCTCTCCTAGAATGTACATGCATAAACTAGGACAGAGTACAAGATCCATCATGCATGCATGATCCACCCATTTGCATATCAGTCTTCTGTATATTCCAAAAGGATCATAGCCACTTTACAGCACCCTCTGCCAGTTCAACAACTGTAGAAAATAAAATGTTCCTGATTTTAGAAATGATACAAGGAGTACTTATCCAATGGCTTTAAAATGGACGATATTTAGATCACATACTATATGCTGTGCAGTCAGAAATTATTATTTATTCTTTAGAGGTTTAGCTGACAGCTCCCAGTCTTACTGCCAGCCTCCTGACTTGAGTAGAACATCCCAGCGGGAGTGGCACACTAATATGCCCAACACAAACCGGATGGAGTTAAGTCTGTTTAATTCTATCAATGAGGAACAACAAATTGCTTTATTCTGAGTTTGAACTTTGCACATTACACCTGGTCTATCATTCTCCTAGATATCAGTACTCTATTAGATTAAAAAATTAGAAGGTGGGAAAGACATATATCCAGGGAAATTATTCCTGTAGTCTTAATATTTTGAATTAGCACCACACTCAGTAGACACAGCAGTGCTGTGAAGGTTGTCAGGCTTCATTTAAAATACAGTAGCTGTGACTTTACATGACAAATCATATAAGGAAAAGAAATCTAAATATGGAAGCATCACAGCCCTCCTGGAAGGATATCTTTTGACTCATAAGGAGAAAGGAAAGGTTGACATCCTTCCCTTCCTGCCCACAGATAAGCTCCACAGAGGCCTCTCATATCCTGCCCAGTTACCCTGTCATAGAGTACAGCATCCCATTTCTTGACTGGGAGGCAGCAGTGCTAGCTCAGCCAGTGGACGGGCTCTGGGAGCTGGAGCACAACTGGTGAGGAACACATATCCCAAGGGAAACCACAGCCACAACCCTGCTTAGGTGCACATCAAGCCACTCCAGAAGTGCCCACAGATCAGGGCTCCAACTGCTTCCCACAATGTCAGGCACTGTCTGGAGATTTTCCAGAAATTACTAAGACTCTTGTTCTTTGTGTTACTTCTGCCTTCTCCACCTAATCTCAGCATCCCCTCTTCTCTACCTGCACAGCAAAGCCAGTTCTGATGTGTTGTTTTTTCTTGTCAACATTAAATAGCATTCACGTTTTTCTTAGCTTTCTGCAGCACGTTTTACACAATGTTTTCTAAACCTTAACTAATTTTTCAGAAAGGAGTTCTGCAGCCTTTTAAATACCTAGGGGTAGTCTCTGCACTGTCATTCACAGGAAGTTGCTCAATGGATTGTTTTTGTAAGTGGCTGCTAGAAGGGATTCATACAAATCTCTTTTGTAAGAGACTTAAAAAGGCCATAGAGACAGAAGTATTTAGCCCAGATCTTTTGGCTGCTCTTCTCCCAAATAATTTTAGAACTGTGGAAGTAAAAAACGTGAAAAGCAAGCCTCAAAACTGGGAATAAAACATCAGCCTGTCCTCTTTCCAAATGCAGTGTCCTTTGATTCCTTTGTTGAAACTCCTAGTAATAAAACTTACTAATAAAAAGGAGTCTGATGATCTCATCCTAAAGCACATCATAAAAGTGGCATAAGGTACAACTCAGTAGTGTGTGGTAACTGTGTATTTCAGAGATGCTCAGTACTGATGTAAATATCACTCCAAGTTAGCTTTGGTAAGATGAGAAGAGCATCAGCAGAGGTGACCAATCTCACAGAGTGGCACCTATATTACATCTCATTTTGTGACCGGCACAAATTTTTAAGATAAAAATATATGCATCATAGAGATGATGCTTACTGCATCTCCCTTTGAAAGGGAAACTAGCATTTTAAAAAATAATACTTCCTGAAAAAAGAAACCCAAGAGCTTTCATTAATTTCAATTTCATTAATTGTATCTTTGCAAAAGCAACCAAGCATGAAAAGAAAATGTAGATCTTAAAAAAAAAAGTTATCTGCCTGTTATAGTGATAAGACTTTACAGAGTTGCCCTTAACAAAATATTATTATAACAAAGTACATGTGATCCAAACATGTCAACTGTAGACAGTTGGAAGAAAACAAAAAAGGAAGAATTGCTTAGCTTCTCATTCAGAGCAGATCACTTCCATCCAAAAGTCACCGCCTCCACACTTCACCTAACACCCATTCCCTAATTTACCAAAAAAATACCGCCCCAAAATATAGCAGAACAAAAATTTTTCCTCAAATGTCTCTCTGAAAGTTAATACATTCCCCTCCCCTCACCCCCATCTGAACCAGCAGAAAACAGACCCTACCAAAGTCTGACTTCCAGACCCACAAGGATTCAGAACTGAGCTTCAGCGTTGTACTTTTTAAGCCTATGGTGTAAATCACATAGATGTACTCGTAACAAAGGAGGAGATGGGCCTAGTTAATGCAGAAGCTGACCAAAGAAACCTGCCTGATGCTCTCAGCTAGGCACAGGCGACCAGATGTGATAATTTGATGTTTGCTTGGGTATCATGTCAGCCTGAGGTCAATTCTCCTTACTGAAGCCACTGGAGAAAAATATTCTGGCTTCAACCTCTCCTTTCAAGTCAGTTTCTGTTGGGTTAATTCGTGCTCCATCACCAGAGCTTCTCTTGTTCCCATCCATAGAAACAGCTCTCGTCAGCTCTCTTCCCTCACTTTCCAAGTGCCTGCCCTGTATTTCCTTTTAAACGCTTTCTGCCCATTCTCCAAGGCACCACATCTGACTAAAACATGAATGAATGTCCTCCCCATGTCACAGCTGCACCCCTGGCTGACCTGTGTCCATGGAGCAGTTCAGATATGTGCAGAAAGAGAGAGTTTATGGAAAAACAAATGGCAGTTGACCGGCAAGCAGGAAAGCAGTTGTGTTGCAATTTCTGTTGCAATGATTAGTGCTCAAAATTCACAGATGTCTGGCACCTGAATATTGCACTTGCATTTAAGCACAATGAAATTTTAAAAGTATGACTTTTGGAGTGCTTCAGCTTCAATTGTCTAAGCCATTAGAGTGCACTTATGTCACATCTTCATCTTTTTATTGAAAAATAAAATCTGGAATTTACATTTCCATTATTTAAAAACAGCAGCAAATTTAAATTTTTACATCACTGGCTGCAGGTGCTAGGATGTTAAATAAATCATCAAGCCAGTGAAGAAATCTGGAGCATTCACAAGACTCTGATAATATAATCAAGGTATAATCAAGGTATTCATTTCAGCTGTGTCTGTAAACACAGGCATGAGCTTGATTCACAGAGCCTATGCTCCTCTAGAGAAGCTTTATTCTTCACTGCCCAACGAGCTCTACCATCAGTCACTCAGGACTGTCTCTCAAATCAGAGTTTCAATTTGCCATGGAAAAGTATAATAAAACCTGCTTTGGACTCACTAAGAGTTATGAAAGAAGTGAAGAATCATATCCAATCTGTACATTTCATTTTTCCTATATTGTTAATGGGATGTTTCACTTCATAAAACTTCATTAAATACTAGAGAAAAGAGAGAAACATCTCTCTACAAGCAGGCCCACACTGCATTTCATGTCCATAAATTCATTGAAGGGGCACGAGACACTTTTTACTTCCACAACACAGTGAGGAGGGGGAGTAATTCCAAAGAGCAGCTGCTTCCAGTTAGGGTAGCTCAGCTGGAAAGGAGAGGTGCCTGTCAAAGTAATTAAAATGAGAAGAAACCATCTATCTGAGACTCCAGCTTTTAAACACTGGCCAACCCCCTCCCAAAATGTAATTAAAAAAAAAAAAAAAGACAAGTGAAAACAGGCTTAAGCATTGCTGAAAACATACCTCCAAGCTATCCTCTCAATAAATATTTTGGGAAGTTCATGAACAGAAGGATTATTGTGACTGTAGTGGTGTGAGTGGGAGGAATTTACCCTCCACAACTCAACCAACTGCATCAATGACGATAAAACAGCCCTTGAGGGCAGTGAGCTTACTGCACTGGCTCCATGTTGATGAAGTTTTATAGGGAAGCTTTTTGTTTAAGCATATGTAGAGTGGGCTGGTAGCTCTAGTTCTTAGTAAAAAAAAAAGAATTTTCATTTGCAAGGATTTAATAATTAGGCAATTCTGTTTTACAAGGCCAAATATGCTGCTTCAGTACAATGTGTATCCTGTAGCAACATATGACTAACAAAAAGTAATTGAGACTTGGGTTTTGAAAATTACTAATACACTTGATCCCAGAAGTGCATTACAGGATCCTTTTGACATCTGTGGGAAGATGTGATTTGTGAGAATAAATTTAAACAAACAACTGTTGCTTGGCTAGTTGAAGGTTAAAGGGACTGGAAAGGATGCCTGATTATCTGAAAGCACGAAGGGTGTGTAAACACCAAGGGGAAAGACAGATTGCAGAGGAAAGCTCAAGAGGGTGTAACTCAGGGCAATGAGATAAATGTATGTGTTTTTAAGCCCTGAAAAACTGGCTCATAAAATGATTACATTATTTCTGTATACAAACTGGTCCTTTTGGTCATTGCTGTGTGTCACTGAGGACACAGTATGTGAAAGGGAATTAAAAGGAATGAAAAAATGTTGCTATATTAGTGAGGGGAATATAAGAGAGAGCAGTAGTAACCCTGTGTCTTAGGGACAATCCAAGTGACCTTATGGATTCACTCCATATTCCTGTCCCTACAGCTGAGGAGGCAGCAGCAGGGATGGGTGGTGAGCCCACAAGGCTTTGGGCTAGATACAATTCATGACTTAATTTCACATGACTTGCAGCTCCATGAATTATTTTGGGTGGTTTTAATGGATGATTCTAAGGGGCATGCTATCTGAGCAATTGCTTAGACATCTGAGAAGCCTATGTGGCCCCTAGGTTTCCCATGGTAACACCAGGCATTTAAGGAATACATAAGCACACACACAATAAGACATTGGGTCTCATGTAGACAGTTTTCATTACACATCAAATTTCAGGGGTTCATATAGAATTCTAAAATTCCTAGAGATAAAAAAAAATTATATTATTGTATATTAATATTTATTATATTTGTATATGTAAACTGCACGTGCAGACAGATCTAAGAAAAGGTTGTCTTTTGACTTGTCAAAAAGACAAATTTGTTGCTTCCTAAAAGCATTCTCTAAGTGTTGTGGTACCTTTTTAATTCCTAGCATTTTCCAAATACATACTAATAGATATGGACTTCTGAATAGAAGGGAAACATAATTATCCTCTTGGAGAGTTACTTAAATCAGTTTTCAGTGTACAAAACATAATTTAAATGTATGCTTTCTATTGCTTGTATTTGCCTAGCTAGTGTTTATGTTTGCCTGCAAACAGAAAATAATTCAAAGAACCTCCAATATTACCCTGATCTGTAAATATATTTCAGCAAGGGAGAAACAGGTTTTAAATATTTTAGCACCCATTTCCCAAAGAAGTGTGTATGTACCCAGGTAACAGAGGTTAAATAGCTGGATTGTTTTATACGGATGCATGAGAAAGGATTGTAAAAGGCTTCAGGTACGACAGAAAATTCAGGGCAGTGTCAAAGGGCTAAACAGTATTAGAGTACTTAGTGAGCCTTGTGGTCTCAAATAAGCTTAACCTGCTCATTTTCATCCAAGAATGCCCAGGCTTGGCTTCAAGATACAGGGATTTTGGCAGTAATAATGACTGCTGTCTCCATCTCTTATTCCCACTCCTGTGCCATGGTAATTACAAATGAGAGCTCATGAAGAAGAGAGTTCAAAAAGGCTAAGGGTGGGCAAGCACGGGGCTGGAAAGACACACAAATGAGTTATATAATGTTTCCTTTTCTACCCCATTATTCTGCAAGAGTTTTAAACAGCTAAATGGATTTGACAAGAATTAATTTTGCCAAATCAATCTAATTTCCTACTCTGGAGGCTAATTGGTAGTGGATAAGAAGTAGCAGCAGCTGGAAAACATATTGAATTTAATAAGGTTTCTACCTTACTCAACATAGCTGATGCCATTATAAGGTGGTACAAAACTTCTTGAAAGAAACACTTTCAGAAATTTGTTTTCAGTGGTTGGCACCAAAGGGGAAAAAATAGATTGAGTGAGGTTTTGCAGGGATCTGTTTTTCAATATTTTAATTAACAAATTGGCCAGTAGAATAGAGAATATACTCATTAAATTAACAGACGTCAGACACCTCAGAATCCTTGAAAATAGCTCCTGAACATGCATCAAAAAAAGTCATCTTGTTGCAGCAGAGCAAGTTTCATAGGAGGACATAGCCACTCCAGCAACAGGATACAGAACCATGTGCAAGGCTTAGCAAGCTGTGCACTGCTCACCAAGCCCAAGCCGTCAGCTGGAGTTCTGGGCTGTGTTTTGACCCAGAGTGCCCTAGATGTCAACACTGACATGGACTAATGAGAGAAAATGTAGAAGACAACCACATAAATAAGCTGTTTACAAGCAGAGGTTGAAAGAATGAGAATGCTCTATCCAAGACTAAAGAAGATTGCCAGAGAATAGGATAATAATTTTCAAATATGTAAAACCTTTGCTTCAATAAGAAAAACAAACTTCTCTATCTATTTGGGATAGGGCAAGAATGAACAGGTTTAATTGCAGCTGGGGCAATGTTCGGTTAAACACTAGAAAAAGCTTTCTAACTGCAAGGTTCATAGAAGTAATGGAATTGATTGCCTGGGGTCAGTGTGGTGCCTTCATCACTGTTTAACCTGTTCTTGAGAGCCTCCTAACAATCCCATTACTTTGGTACAACGGATTCTGCTCTGGGGCTTGGAGTTTTGTGTTTGTTTTTTTTTAATAAATGCTTTTTGTATTTTAATTCTTTAAAACCAGACTGTTAAAGTCCTTTGCACACCAGCCAGCATTTACTCCAAAGGATGTCTGACTGCCACTCATGCCAAAAGGCCAAGATACAAGAGGCTGCAAGTTAGAATTAGAGTTTACAAGAATCAAGGATACCACAAAGGGCACTGAAATGCTTTGCATGACAGCGCCACAGAAACAACCATTGTCACCTGGAGGACTGGAGAATTTTTATACAGGCTATTTGTAAATGCTATAATTTTGCTACTGAACTGAAGGTCTATTCTAGAGTTTGCAGCCACCTGGCCTGCTTTTAATATTAACATTTGCACAAGATGTTTGAGTGGCTGGGGCAGCACGTAACTGATATGACTGAGGATGGCAGTTGCCAGAGGGACAGACTGCTGCATAGGGAAGCCAAGAATCTCAAACTCAATATGCTTCATAAGAATAATTCTAAAAATTACAGCTGCTCATGGGCAAAGGGTTTGTTTGTTCATTTGTACTCCAACTGAAATACATTAAATACTTGTTTGGATATTCCTACCCCTCTTGGTCATATCCAGTGACAACTACTATTAATTACAGCTCCTTTTCCAAAGAGGCAATTGCTGGGGAAAGAAATGTATCTTTTAGGATTTAAATGCTGGAAGCACATTGCAAATGTGGCTTTCTTGTGTAAACCAGACCTGCTAGGGAGTGTACAACCTTCAGGAGAAGTTACACTTGAAACAGTTATTATGTGTTTTTTGTATGAGACATATGTTATGTGCAAGAACTGAGCATGATGGTGGCATGCCAAGATTTGTAAAAATTATTGGGACATATTTTCTTCTCTGAGACCTTCTCATCCACCAGCCTTTTGGAAGTAGGACCCCCACCATTACTGGAATCCCAAAACTGGACATTGCAAAATCCTTCCTTTGGGAGTCTGAAATGGGAAGGAGGCACAGAGGGATGTGTGCATTCACACATCTCCAGAGACAGCATTTCACAGACATCTTCGTGTTTTTTACACATACTCAATCATGTCTGTCATTACAGGATTTCACAGACAGTGGTGCTATTTATATTAAAATACATGCACACAATAACATCTGTGACTATACCTAATGCAATGTATGGTAGCCAAGTTAACAGCAAGTGACCAACCAGCCAAAATGGTAAATTCACCAAGAAGGTATGAATTCCCAAGAGGTTTCACAGGCCAGTTAGTGAGTTATCACTCTCACTCTTCATCCAGCAGGGAGTTAAACAAGCTGCTGCTGAGGAAAAAAGTGCTAAAACTCCATGGCCCACACTTTCCAATACAGGGTTCATGGAGAGTGTATGTAAGGTTCTGTCAATTAGACACAACAGTAAAAGGGCATCCCATCTGCTCTGCAAATGTCAAAGAGCTCCATGGCACCTGTCTGGGGAAGAAAAAATACCCCAAACACGAAAGAGCAAGAGTTTACCACTGACTTAAATACTTCTGTAAGACAAAGGCCTCTTTGTGCTAGAGCTTTCTGCAGCAGAAATACTTTGGAGAAGTTTGGAATTTTATTTTTTTGTAGTAGTAGTATTTTATATCAGAAGGTGAAAAAAGAGAAACCCTTTCCACACTTTTGCCAAATCACAAAACTCAGACTCAGTTTTGTTATAACTTTGAAGGTGCAAAAACTATAGCTAAAGACTCCACTGATAGGAAAGCACTCCCTCCCCTCAAACATAAATTTTGAAAAAAGAATTAAGTTGACAATCTACACTTTATGTATCTCATTTCCCTGCCAGAAGGGTCTAAATACATTTGTACTAAATTCTAAGTTTCCATATTGCAAAAGGTACAATGCAAATCATAATTTACCCACTCATTTCCCTGGAAACAAGAGCAGTCCAGTCCAAAGGAGCAGCAAGAAGTTTCCTTTCTCCTTCAATATCCAGGCAGGGTTCTCCCTTTTGCACTGAACAGACACAAATCCCAGCACTCCCTTCCTGAAGCCTCTCAGCATTAGCTGTTTATGCTTGCTCTAAAATGTCTGAAAACTAATCAAATTGGCACGTAACAGAAAATTAGTGAAAATTAGTGACATGGATGAGAAATTATGACAAAGGCTTCTGAAAAGAGCTTTTTTCCCCTCCTAAGTATGACTATCTTCTCTTTTATATTGGGTTAAAAAACAAACCCAATATAAAATCATCAGTGGTTGGACTTTATCATAGCTAAAAATTACCTTGGCAGCTGTAAAAAGGAGTTCCCTCTTTTCAAAGCCATTTGCCCAAACTGCTATGATGCCAGCCACCCAGAAGTCAAGACAGCCTTGCAGTAATAAGAGCTGACAGTGTTACCAAAATTAGAGTTACTGAAGTCAGAGAAACATATGAAGCAAAATGGGAGCTTTTGACTACAAATAAGATTGTGAAAAGTCTGAAAAAAATAGTGCAGGAATAAATACAGAAGTAGGAATTAGAAGTAGTGGGACAATGATGAAATCTTTTGTGACAAATGTTTGCCCAAGTATATCTCCTATGTTGTCTCACTTTCTAAGATGTTTTGGTACCTCTTCTAATGTTACTTAACATGCATTGAGTATTTATTATAGAAGCATCACCTAAAGAACAAGATCGATCACATTGTACTAAACATTGCTTATAGATTAAAAGCATTTTCACTCTACATCTGAGTCAGGAAGAGAGGGTGAAGATGCACAAAGTTAAAGTTTTCTGCAATGAGAAACACAGCAAATAAGTAATTGAGCCAAAAGGGAAATCAGAGTCTTCCAAAGTTGTGGTCTAGGGCACTGCCAACTGGACCATTCTGTCCGTACTTCTTGTGCTGTAAATAATCGTGTGCCAGTACAGACTGCACATCACATGCTCCATGACTCCAGGAAAGCAAAGATATTTTAGGAAATGATCCATTTTGCTGTACAACTTTTATACAATGAAGTATAACAGAAATAAACCTGCTAAAAAATTACAGCAACAACAGGAGAAAATAAGCAGCTGAAAGGAGACACTCTTGTAAATGGGAAGGGGAAACTCTCTGTAAGAAAGTCCTAAATCATGTAAAGACATGGAAGTGCTTGCTGAAAAGTAATAATTCTGTACTATAAAGTGCATACAAAATGCAGAATTTCAGAATAAACTGAAATATCAAACATTTTTGAAATCTTTTTGCAAGGAAACTTGACACATTAGAATTAAAAGTATTATAGTTGGGAAAATTTTATCAGCACTATGATCACTGTGGAGGGCAGCACAGGGACAGACACATTTCAATTGTATTTTTCATGTAAAATTATACTAATGATAATTATAGAAGTAGTAGATACTGTGTCATAGAGACTCATGATCATTATTTACTAACACTATACTAAAGATGAAGAATCACAGAGTGTTTAACTATAACTGCACTAACCTAGGTTTATATGATTTACAGCGATATCTCTTCATTTCAGGCTCTCACATCTTTCTGGATTTCATGTTCCCCCATAATGAAAACTATATGACAATATGGTGAGAGGGGAGAAACAAGACATTCAGAATAATCTAGATCCTGAAGGCCTTTCCAGATCAACATTAATGGAACAAACTGACTGCTTTTGAAACCTCTGCTGCTAATCTTTGCTGCTTAAACAGATAGTAGATGCTTCCTCTTGTTTACTAGCAGCAATGCAGGTAACAAACACTGTGAATTCTCCACTAATTACCAACAGATTGTATCTGAAGCTGTGGTTTTCCGCTGTGGTTCATGGACTTCTGAGACCTTACAAAGTATCTTAATGAAATCCTTATAAAGTCATTAAGAAAATTTCTTAAGTTTTTAATAGTCTTAAAATTCACCACACTGATTTGCATCTGTGCCTAAACATCTTCAGAAATATAGAAAAGTTGCAAATCACTTTTGGTGCTAAGAGTCTGAAACTATCTAGAAAAGTTATGGTGTCATATCAATGGTTAAACATGCAGGGAATGCCATTTAACAGTAAGTACTAATGGTAGCCACAGCTAATTTGTGGGAATCGTTGCAAGCAAGAAGTATGTGGGGTAATTGCTTATTCTGGGTCAGTTTAGTAATCAGTTCTCATGGCAAAGTCAGGTGACTAAGTAGCACAGAGGCCCTCAAATACACGTACACTGCACTAAACTGTACCATGTTTAAAGTAAGGAGGAAGGAGCAATCCTTCCTGGTGGAAGCGGTCACAATATTTTCAAGGAAATGACAAACACTTTTATCACATCACAAGATTTTTCTCCCAAGTTTCTTTAAAAAAAACTATTTAGAGGTTTGTTTTCCTTAGTTGGGATCTTGATTTTCTTCCCTTGCTGTTGTTTGCTCTTCAATTTATCAGGAGCAGAGGCACGCCCTGCCTGTGTGGGAAGTGCTCCTGCTCCTCTCCAGGTGCTCGGGCGCCTCAGTGACCTCTTGCCATCCAGAGTTCTGGTCTCTTTCAGGAAGAATGGAAAGCTAGTCTTACTTCAAAAAGTGGAAAAGGAAATGCACAAAAACAAACCCATGGTTTCCTAGGGAAAGTGGGACAAATTTGGACAATAACTGGGCTAAACAAGACGGTGCAAGGGCTGCCTCAGCATCACCTTAGACCCTTCCAACTCGAATAAAACACCAGGCAAAGAGGGGCAGAGATGGACATGTGGGCACACATGCACATGGATATGATGGGGCTGCACACACAGGCTGTGCAGAGGACACTGCCAAGAATGCTTTGACTTCTTTGATCATGGAAGAATGGCTCCATGACAGATTCCCTGCTATTCTGCTGTTATCCATCTAGTGAAGAAGGACAGAAAACAACAAAGTGAACGAAATTCTCCCCTCTCAACTAAAACAATGCAGACTAACAGGCAAAACCCAGGGAAGTGATGGAAAAGGGAAAAAAAAGAGCACAAACTATGAGGAGGGGAAGAGAGGAAAAGAGACACTGGAGTTCACTGTAAGGTCACGAAAAGGACTAGAACAAATAGCAAACTCTGGCCATCATATTAAAAGCCAGTGTGCTAATAAAATAGCTGTGAAGAATAAATCAGGAGGAACCGGATGTCTTATTGCTAAAAAAAGTAAAAGATGTAACTGGCACAGGAGAAATTTTCTGGGAATTCACACAACTGAAGCATTAATGTAGAAAATGAACATCTTGTTTGGGAAGGACAGGAAGGGAAGAGGCCTGTGGCTGTATTTCAGAGGTAACCTAAACTCATCCCAAACTCAGAAAGACAGAGCAGAAAGCCCAGTTACTTTGGGGACTTTAATAAGAGAGGAAAATAACAAAGGTTCTGATATTGTTCAACATCTGCTGCAGATGAATACTTCAGGTATAAAGTAGGTTGAATAAAGATTTTTCCTGAATAGTATCACACACAGCAGAACCTGCTGGTAAGCAGAAAGACCCTAATAACCCAGTTACTGCTGAAACACAAACACCACAGGTCGATAAACATATTTTTGATATGTGAGAGGGAACGGTCGTGGCAGATGTGGTTTGGGCATGAGGCAGGGAGAGAGGCTGAGTCTTTTCTCTCCCAGAGAGGTCACTGGCACAGTGTGGGTTGACACAGGCTCACCAGCCCCTTGCAGGGCTGCCCCACACTGGCACCCTGGTCCATGCTGCCTCTGCCCTCCAACTCTCATAGCCATGGACAGCAAAATCCTCCTCCACACAAGTCTGGAGAGGTGAATAGCACAGATCCAGGACCAACAGTGCAGAAGACAGAGAAAAGGCAAGTAAATGTTTATCTCTATCAGCCAAAAGTAGGTTTCACAGGGGCCCCACTGACCTTTCAATCTGACCTAAATTTGCAGGAAAAAGTGCTTGAGAACAAAGAATCATACATACTATTTGTAAGTGCATAAAGATTTTGAGGTCACTTGCCTGTGTGAGAAACTTTGTAAATTATTGTCAAATAAAGTTATTTTTTGTTCAATAGTACAATAATACTCCTTACAAATGAGAAGGAAGCAAATAAGATATAGCTTCATTTTTGTAATGTTCTCAATGCTGCTTCATATGGCATATTCATGAAGAGAATGACCTCCATGAAACTGTGCAGGACAGGGACGCCTTATCAAAAAGTACTTGCCAGTAGTTCCTCATGAAACGGGAAAGATGCATCAAGGCATTTTTCCACTATTCAGTATTTTTACAGTGTACTTGTTTAGGAACTGTTCACATTTTGAGTCTTTTGGCCAACACATCCATTTTTAGTGACCATCCTCTCCAGACTATGGTGCTTGGCAGGAATCTGCAAGAAGTGCCTGAGCCCACAGAGGAGAGCAGAAAGCACTGAAAACCACGAGTAAGAGAGGACCATGTCTGCTGATGAGAATGATGCTACCTGATTTCTTGAGTTGTCAGACTGCAGAAAGCTAGAAGGAGCTGCAGGAGTAACAGAGGGCAGATTAAATACACAGATGAATATGGAAATGGGAGAAATGGGATAAGACAAAGGGAAAGCAGTATGCAAAAAGGACACATTGTTGCAAAATTGTTCACTTGGGAAGAAATAAGTTAGGAGGATGAGCAGGGGACGGGAGACAGCTGGCCCTGAGGCAGTTATCACAAAAGGATCTGCAGGCTTCAGGCTGAACAGGAGTCAATTTCTTTCTTGCTGTCATAGAAAAGCAACCATTCTATAAAGATTTACTAACAGATGGCATGAAAAATAAATCTTTTGGTCTCCTCAGCATTGCAAGACCTCCATCATCTGGGCTATGAGACTCATTCCCGACACTGCACTTCAAAAAAATCTCAACCAGCCATGAAGAGTCCAGGGGAGAACACCTTAAATAACCTAGAGGCCTAGTTATTAGGTCTACAAAACATGTCCTTCTAAAAAACCAACTGCCTGGGAGTTACCACTAGCTCAGTTGGAAGATCTTCAAACTAAGAATTTATGACAGTTGACATTTCCTTGCCCCTCTATAAACACATGAAGTTATATAGGCATTTTTTTTTTAAATGGAAATAGAGAGAAAAACAGGGATGTTTAGGGCTCTTGATTTTACAGTGCATGAAAACACAATCTCAGCACATTTCAAATACTGAAAAAAATCCACTGAGCATGAAAATAAACAAAAAATGTACTGGGGGAGAATTGCTTACAGGAGAATTCTCATTATCCAAGAAATCTAACCTAAACTTGAGCAGCTGAGATCAGGAATACTGCCTATAACAGGAAGAAAATTGAAAGCATTAAAGATGTTCTTCATACTTTATGAAGAACCATAGAATAACATCTAGTTTCTTTAATTTTTTTATTTTAGCTTAAAACAGACAATCTGCACTTAAGAAATCCTCCCTCCATAGTGATACCTTCATACAAGATATTTCAAGTGGTGTACTTCAAATAAATCTAGCACCACAACAATATATTTCACTTTTATTGATGCTGTCTATTTTCTCCTTTCAGATGAATACACATTTAGCTTCAGGCCTCTTTTTTTTTCCCCATTTAAGATTCTTATGTGAGATGATCAACTTTTGGGAATCCACTTATTTAGTTAGAACAGAGGTCTCCGCTGGAACTTTAAAAATAATTTAGTTGAGTTTTACACATAATTTGAGGAATCAAGAATCTTAAGATCAATTTTATATCATCTGTTATAAAGTGTATATACTGTAAAGAATGATAAAGCATACTTTATAGTTCCAAAATTTTTAGAATTCATTTTGCTGAAGTCTGAACAGTTTAAGTTTTTTTGAAGTTTCTGAGTTAAAAGTTAAGATTGGCTTCTACAAAAAGCACTGTCATTAAAATAGTGACAAGTCCTCATTTCAATGCCAGCAAAGAACCATATTATCATTAGCTTTCATACACAGTAAGTTTGTAAGTCATGTAGAAGTTCCAACTGAAAACCAAATGTTTTCTGATTTTAGTTCCCTAAAGGCCTTCGGTTTGACACCTAATTTAATTCCCAGAGACTCAGAAGGGAATATTCTGTCGTACCGTGCTCTGGGATCTTAAAGCTCAGCATGTTGCTAACATCCGTGCATCATTGGAAACAGGCCTTGGATGCCCCCAGGCACTTTTTTTTCACATCTTGACTACATTTTCCTCAACTGAATTACCCCCACCCATTTGGCAGACAAAAGGCTCAGAGGTATGCTCTGATTCAAAGGCTTTACTTTGTAAAGGAAAGTCACTCTTAAATGAGATTTCATTTCTTGTGCCATCCCTGGGGAGTACTAACAGCTTCAGCCACCCAGCAAATCACTGAAGTTTTTTTGTGTTCCATACGGGTACCCTGAACAGAAAATTATGTCTAAACCAAGTAAACATATAGGAGCCGTTTTCAGTTTTTCTTGCCTCTAAAACAATGTCAATAGGTGACTAATTAGAAGATGCAGCAAATAGAAAACAACCTGAATGCAAGCTAAATTCAAGAAGGAAGTTTTCAATAGCATTTAAAGCAGAGAGAGAAAACAATACCCTGCATGACTAACTTTTTATCCACACCCTACTGCTCAAAATTTGTATTTATCACTCTCCTTTCAATTTAAACATTTCTCATGTTCCTGTTTATCCACAAATTTTATTCTAAGGGATAAATTAAAAGTATAAACCAACACCTAAATCTTACCTGTAATGATAATTAACTGTCTAATTTAATTTCTTACCTCTTGTGATAAGAAGACAGGAAGCAGCAGAACTGCAATGCTTCTACTTATCAGGTGAAACCAGTTTGAAAGTAATTATTTTCAATCAAATATTCAATGTCAGGAACTACTAAATTCAGCTATAATTAACTATATGATATGTTTCTAAAAAGCATCAATGTAGTCTATAGTTTGAAGGTACAATATAGAAATTATGAAGATGGAGCGATCTCAGTGACTTACCATCTGACACTGATGAACAGCAACTGCCTTGACAGGGATTATTAAGTTTATTCTTCTTTATAGTCTAGACTATTCTCCAAAGCATCTGTGCCACTCACTTCTTCACCAACTTCCAGACCCAGAAAGGGCAGAAACCCCATCAGCCACCAAAGCAGTACTTCATACTCCAGACGAAAAGCATCATCAAGACAAACAGTCCCATTCCTGAGGAAGAGCCATGTGTCCTGAAAATGCTGGCTAACCACTCCTTAAAATACAAAAAAGTATATTGATGGGCACATACAGAGACTCAGAGGAACTGAGCCAAAGGCCTCGCTGACTCCCCAGCACTACATTTCAAACAAAGGCAGAGCCACCCAGCTGCAGTTGTCCAGCTGCAGCCCCCCCTTTGAAAACACCTTCTTCCTTTCCTGCTAGACACATGTCACTTCCACCACTGCGTGCCAGCTGCCGCTAACACCGGCTGCCAGAGCCCCGGGGTGGCAGGTCTGCACCTGGAATACATGAGTTCTCTGCCTTGAGAAGGCAGCAGCCAGCCCTGCTCCCCAGCATCACCCTGAGGGTACCCTTCACCCAGAGATTGCAGCCTTGGCCCAGCGCCCAGGCTGGTCCCTCCACAGCTTCCCCTCCAGACCGGACCAACCCAAGTTCTGTTGGTTATGAAAACGGCTGATAAGGATTGTACTGCCAGTTTGTTGTGGCCCTCTGAATCTTATCTAGCACTAAAAACTGCAGAAGTTTTGTAGCTGCACAAATGAAAGTGAGCTTGGAATGCAGAAAGAAAGCAAACGTGTTGAAAACTGTGACTTGTTCCTACATATACAAACACGGAAAAATTTCTCTTAGGCATATAACCACACACACTCATGAAAGATTTTAAATGTTAGGCCCTCAGCAAGATCCCTGCATGTAATTTTCTAAAATAGCTTTTTAGCTCTATTTGGAAGCAAATTAAAAGACCAAAATATTATATCAAAGACTTATCACTAGTACTAAAGTTCAAAAGGGGAAAAAATATTTGGAGATGGAGTGTCATACATCAAGTCCCACCACACTATTGTAAGTCAGGGATGCTCTCAGACTTCACCCTTTCAGGTTAAAAATGTCTTGATGTCTTTCTTAGAAGAGCAAAAATGGCATTGATGTTTTGAA
Organism: Thryothorus ludovicianus; assembly: GCA_013397245.1. NCBI lineage: Eukaryota > Metazoa > Chordata > Aves > Passeriformes > Certhiidae > Thryothorus > Thryothorus ludovicianus. The sequence goes on from VZTB01001452.1 coordinate 393,861, forward strand.
GCACTGGAAGTGGCAGAAAACCACTTTCTACAGATGATGGTGACTGTGATGATTTTAAATAATTGCCCCACACTCCATTACTTAGCAATTCCTGCATTTGCAAAGCAAAGCTGTGCTCTAGTAGCAGCTCTTTCCAGCTGCTAAAGGTGGCCTTTTCACCTGCAGCTATTAAATTGCAATTCCTGGAGGGTCTGGTTCTGCTACACTCCTATGAGGACAAAGAGGACCTGACCTCAGTATTACAGGGACAAACAGCACAGGCTCAAACTGCACAACATCCCGACCCCACCAACCATCCCTGCTGATGTGAGAAGAGAATGAAGGTTGAGATTAGGTGAGATGCATACTACAAACAGCCACTGTCCTCACAGGGCAGGACAGGGATTTACACCCACATTTACACCCAGTGGCAATGGCCGCTTCCACATTTTAAGCAGGAGCAGCCTTAGCCCATCCAAGCACAATGACAACCATCCATGGGAAGCAAGAGGCAGAAGCACCAGGGAAAGGATAGCATGTGAGATAAGGGTGCAGGAGAGCTGGGGGCTGAGAGCCCAACAGCTGAGGGTCCCTGGCAGAAACAAAACGGGAAGGAAGCAGGAAACAAGCTGTTGCCTCTTCTCAGAGCTTCATTTCAAGTCTTGAGAATCTCCTGTTTTCATTAAAAGAAAAGGAAAGAAACCTCCCTTGTTTACTCCTTCTGGTATCAGAGAAAAAGATTAAAGTGAGCTAACTTTAAATTCTTCCATATGCCTCCACAGGATTTAAAAAGTAAACCTGAAGACTTTACCAATCTATTTTTAACCTCATGACTCAGTCTAATTCAAGTATTCAAATGTTTGTATATAGTCACGAAAGGACTAAATAGCTCTCAACAAGACTTCCATATGCTTCACATGTTTGTGAACTTTATAAATGTTTAATAACAAATATCCAATTAGAAATGAGTGTGCATTCACAAGCCTGATACAACTATCCAAGACCAGGAAATCTATAGCATAAAAGGGACAAAAATAATAGTATGCACTGCACTCTGTCTTATTTGTATGGCAGTGTCAGACACAGACAATTTTCAGTTTTCAAGCTGATCAATTTCCCCACTGAAATCAAAGCTTTACAGCCTCTGCTAAACAACATCAGAAAGAAAAGGCTTAAGCTTCCACATTTTAAATATGCCCCGGAATTTTTTCAGTGAATTACCTTCAGCTGATTCTCCCACCTCATATTCATTGAAAATAACAAATGCATAATATATTTCCTGAGGAAATTGTATTGCCATCAGTCTTGCATATAGTGCACTGCTGAGAACAGTCTCACTGCGTGTGCTGCCTCTACTCTACATCAGACAAAAAAGACATGGACAGAAAGGGACTGAGTTTCTCCCAGGGCCACACAAGAAGTTCCTGCAGCTGACCATGGTGTCCCCATGCCAGCAATCCTGTGTGTACCCTGTGTCGTCCTAGACTGGACTTCTCTAATGCCTCCAGGTACCTGGGTCTGTGAGCATCAGGCATTAACTCAAGTGTGACCCTTTTCCTCCATCCCTTGACACTCACTGGTTGCCACAGTATACTCTAGATAAAATATTTCTGCATTCCCTTAGGTTCCCCCTCTATATCTCCTGACCAAGATTTTTTAATACCCTCCTGTAGCAGATTCTGTGTCTGCTCCATTTTGCCTCCCTTGCTGGATGCCTTTGTGAGCTTGCTTCCTCATTTTTCCACTTCTCTCAGACTTTTTAACTGCATCTGACTTGCCTACCAAAGTGCCTCATGCCTCCTCCTCCTCCTTCTCTCAGGCACCCTCTTATCCTTGCTGCTTGTCTACTTCATTTTCCCACCTCCTGTTGCAAGAGAGAGGCAAGAGGCATTCCTGGGCATCCAGGCATTGACTTCACAAAATGTATCAAGAGACTAAATGGGGAAGATGTTTACTGGTTGCCATTAATGGATATGAGTCAGTCATTTATTCATTTATCTGCCAATAAAGTTATTCTGTTATCTATTACCTGTCAATAATGGAGAGATAGGTGTTTCCCCTTAATTCTTCACTGACAGTTTGTTTGCTTGAGGTCAATTATTTAAGACCATGAACTGAGTTTGTCATGCAATGTTTATGCCTTTAAAAAAAATCTATGCATTGTTTATGCATTTAAACATAAACATAAATGCATTAAATGTTAAATGCATTTAAACAATCCTACAATGTTTAAATGCTACAGAAGTGTAAACAGAAATGTTGTCTAGTGGAGTGGAAGACCTTCCAGGCTGCCCAGTTAAACTGAGGTTTACACACAGTCTTGAAAAGTGGAGTAAGGATTTATGCCATGTGTCTCCCTAGAAAATCAGAAGTGCAGAGATAAAAATAGAAATGGTATGGAACAACTCAAGAAATTATGTTTTTCATGCAAACAATCATTAGCTAACAATTTTTAAACACAGAGCAATTTTCTACCTAGTCTTCCTGATGTACTTTTTTCCTGAAGCAGGATCAGGATTGCTAATTTGATTATGGTAACAGTGCAACTCATTTCAGTGATGATGGTTTATTGCTTTTCCCTTGCTATGGCTGCTCAGAGCTGAAAAAAGTCAGTTTGAGGAGAATGTGAGGGTTTCAGCAGACCCTCCCTCAACTCTCCCATAGGCAGGGCTTCCCTGCAGCCATATCTTCCCCAGCCAAGGGAATAAATGCTCCAGAAGACTTCCTTGGCCAGGTGAGGTTACCATGCAGATAAGTCAAAATTCTTACCCCTTGGCAGGATTTGGTGTGCTTTCAGTTGTGTGCAATTCCATATTCTTTTGATGCATCTTTGTGAAACATCCCCACCCTTGATACTTCAGCAAGCCTAAGGACTGCTTTTCAGGCATAGCCAGTCTCTGCTGGAGTAAGGCAGAAAAGGCTATCTCCCAGAAACCATCTAGGCTTTACTGTGTCCAGCAAATTACCAGTTCAAATGACCAGAAAGGGCTCAAAATTCATCTAATGAAAATTCTTTGAAGCTTTACTGAGTTAGGGTTGGAACAAACTGCTGCCTGAAATCCCTGACAGCTTCATGCACCTTCCCAGCAGCCTTCTGGCCATGGGCTCCCACCAGAAGCCACTGCCTGGCAGGGACAGTCAGGGCAGAACCCAGCCTGGCAGCCTGCCACAGACAGGGCTCCCTGCTCAGAGAGCCCAGGAGCAGCAGTGTGCACCCCTGCCACAGCCCACCCAACAGCCTCCTGCCCAAACCTCACCTGGGGCTGAGAAGGAGAGGGCATTAATGCACAGATGCTACTCTATACGACTGTGAGCCACTTCGGCCAGCTGAGGGAAACTCTGGACAGTGAGTGATCAACGAGGTGGTCTTGGCAAGTGATTGGTTATGGATTCCTGGTTATTGATCTGCATAACAGTCCTGGGTGAATCAATCACACCAGCATGCCAGACTTTAAAGCCCAACTGCTTTAAGAATACAGCTGGGTTCAGGGACCCAGTTACAGAATGGTTTCAATTTGTATCACTAACAGAACCTTTGGAATATCCTATAGGCAAGCACAAGCCCGAGGCTGTCTCATTTGTATTATTTCTTGTTCTGCTTTCTCTTTCTTTTTAAATAAGGAACAATACAAAGAATGACAACTCAAATTCCGAGTCATGCTGTCAGGAAGAATAATAGACCTATTCTGTACAAAAATGCCTGTATTGTTGGTTTGTTTACTTCATCTGTTGCATGGCCATGCTGCTGTCAGAGCTCTGGAGACAAAGCCCCAGCTCTGAGCCTTTTTCTGGGTGCTGGGCAGGGAGATCTTTTCCCTCTTCTGCCTTTACCAGGGTGGCAGCAGCAGTGCACCCCACCCACCCCCATAAGCAACACTGAGGGTAGGAGCTGTGAGATAAATCTGAGACAGCCAGGGATCCCACTAAATCCAGCCCTACTACTAAGGTCCCGTATCTCAATGGCACATGGGGATTTATAGGCAAAAAGCCTATTAAGCATGCAAGGGAGTTAGGCATGGCTAGTACAGCTCTGCACATCTGTGAAGAGGGTTTAAAGCTCAGTGTCTTTCACTGGAAAGGCATCTCCAGAGCTACACTCTGCTTCATGTGACCCCAGTAATGACTAATACACTGTCGGAACATCTCTATTAGATTGATGACAAGGAGGGGGTTTTAGAGAGTCCCAGTTCAAATAAATAACTTGACCAAAATAGTCTGCTCTCATACAGCTATACCAGCCACAATCTGCTAGAAACTTTCTCAAGGAAAAAAAAGAGATTAACGGTACTACATGAAATCTAAACAAGGAATAAAGTAAGAAAACAAAGGCAATGGGTAAAGGAAGAAGGAGATTGCACAACACACAAAGAAAGACTCAGCATGGTGGGGTGACATGCATATTAATGGCTGTCTGTTTTTGTGGGATCTGATCTCTTTTTACATCTATTTTTAAGCAATTTTCTCAGTTTCCGAAATGATAGTTAAATAAAGAAAAAGTTCCAGTCGTGAGTTACCAAACTACAAGAAAAATAATTATATTTGACTGTCAAGTTAAAGACCAGAATGGAGAAAGCAATTTCTGAATCTCAGAGCAGCTTACAAAAGAAATGATCCTGCTAGTTTATTCCAGCAGTTTTTAAAGAAGACATTCACATTCTAGTTAAGCAAAGTTTCTCAAAGAAATATTGTCATAGCAGGCCATTTTGACTAAAATAGGAATATGTGCCTTTTCATAATCAGTTTCTTACCCTGCCAAGAGAAAGTCTAAACCTCACCATCCACCCTCAAGCATTTCCCCCCCCAGCCCTGATGAATCAGCTGTGCTGCTGCCACATTTGTGATACAGCGTGTCAATACAGTGGATGGAGATGATCTCTGCAAGACAGAGCCTAACACAGAGGAGCTGTAAACAAGGCAGGGACACAAAACAAAAAACACAAAACATTTTGATGGGAAATTCGATTTAGCTGAGCCAGCTTCATGCGATGTTAATTTAATTCGGTGCTACAAAAATATGCCCTCATGTGAAGTATTTTCAAATGCCGGCAACAATGTTAGTGTGAAAAATTCTTTAACTCATCCAGTTCATTCCAGACGAGGTTTCCTGCCAGCTACATTCACCACAAATGCTGTCTGGTAAATAGCAGCTGCAAAGGAAGGATAAGGATGCCAGGGTACACTTCAGTAAACACTCCTCAGTGGCTCACTATATCCTGGGCCAAGCAAGCTAATACACATTCACAGCCATGTGCAAAAACCCTCAAACTTCGCTTTCGCAGCTTCCCGAAGGTGAGGACAGTAGACGCAGGGCATGTCCTCACGCTTTGTGGGCAGGATCTCTGTGAAAGCGAGGCGCTTTCCCGGCGCTTCCCCGGCACGGCCCGTGCGTGCGGCCGCTTCCCTGCCGCCCATGGCGGGATCCTCGGGCTGTGCCCCGCCTTCTCACCGGCACCACTGAAGGGCTCAGCAGTCAAACCTAGCTGTTCTCATGCCTCTTCTTGTTTGCTCACCTAGCCCGTCTTGTTTTCCGAAGCCAACACCTTTCCCCACGGGCTGCCAGGCAGCAGGGAGGAAACAGGGGCGCGGGCCGCGCTGTGCCACAGCCGGGCTGGCTCAGCACAAACCCTTGGCAGCGCCAGAAAGGCACCTGTGGAGCATGAGGCTGCTATTGAGCAACACTTCCCCGAGATGCTGCCCGGAAGAGGCTCCCCAGGGAGAATGGCTGGAGCCGGACAAGCCGTGGTGAGCGGTCTGGGAGCCTACTGCAGGCGCCAAAAACCAGAGGGACAGACAGGGCTTCCAGGAGCCACACCTGCGGGGATAAGCACATACGCAGGGCAGGCAGCTCTCCCTGGGGACGAGATTGCTGCCGGCTGGCGTCACTGCCGCTCCGCCAGGGGTTATCAGTCTCGCAAAGGCACTAAGGAAACTGCCGGTGTGAATGGCCCTAATCTGCTCCTTCGGCAGCCCCTGATAACCCGGGGAGCGGCCGGGCAAACAGGACGCTTGTCCAGCGCCTCAAGGAGTTGAGGGGAAACTGTTTTTCATCAGAACAGAGGACGCAAAGGAGCAAAATCTCGCCATACGCCGATGCTAAGTCATTCTAGAGCGACAGTGACCAAGGACCCCGTAGAGCACTCGAGTAAGAGTACAAGTACAACCTCCCTCCCCAGTGGTTTTAGCTGACCTCGATGTACACAGGAGCCAGCTGAGGGGACGCTAAGAGTGCCATCCAGGAGCTCATTCATTCCACATTGTCACTGACTCTGTGCTGCTGAAACCTTCCCTGCCTTCTCCCTGGTCCCTTCAGATTTACAATAGTTTCCCAAAGGGCTGCGTGTCAATTTGTTTGATTAAGCAGGCAGTGAGCATGTTAGGAAAACTTTGCTTGCAAAGACAAGAGACAGAAAAAGTAAGAAATATAATCATCAGAAAGTTATATGACAGCTTCTGTCACACAGAAAGAGATAGGCTGGAGTGGCTGGAAGGCCTGGTCTGTAGCAGTAACAGAGAAATAAAAAGAGATTTTAAAAATTAAAAAAGATGTAAAATTTAAAAGAATTAAAATTTTGTTGCTTTCTTCCTCTTCTCCCATCTCTCCCCTCTTCCCCCACAAAAAAATGAGAGGACAAGAAGCGGACAGATCAGCAACGCTTCTAGAAACTCACAGGGGAGAAGAGCACACCTAACATCAACACAGTATGCTTATTATAATCAAGTGAACTAAACAGAGGAAGAACAAATGGCAGAAATTGCCTATTCCAGCTTGACAGAATTTTGCTTCAGAAAACCCTGGTACATCAAACCTAATTCTGAGTAAACCTTAGCACCACCCTCCCAGCAATAGTCTTGGAAAATAAATGGGAGGTGTCAAAATGAGACCTGGTGATTGCTAGTGGAGCACCAGTGCCTGTTTGGGCTGAGGAACTCTGGTCATCAGTATTGCACTCCATTAATTAAACCACCTAAACTCATACTAAAGAAACCCATGCTCCATGGGTGAGAAGATTTTAGCAGTGATAGCCATAGTCATCCCTGCCTCTGCTTGAATAGTACCTTATGACAGATACGTTAAAAGCAATTGACAGCAGCCCTGGAAATAAGTGCAAACTTTCCCACATACAGCAAAACAAGGTTCTCATTGATAGGTACCAGGGGAAAGGAGAGAGGAAAATGTGGTGATATCATCACATAAAATCAAATTACTTCTTTGCTGCAAAACTTTCCAAATTTCTTTTCTCTTTGTAGCTATTTCTCATATTTTAGGTTGAGGTGGTTTAACCTAGAAAGGATCCCATTTCTTGCCTGTCACCTTTTCCATAGTTTACTACCATTTATTACCTAAAATATGAAAGTTCAAACAGATCAAAACAAAGAAAACACAGGTCAGGAGAGCTGAATGCAACTGAGAATGTGGGAGGAAAACAGTCCTGTGAGAAGCTACTTCAGCACTAGACAAATAAAATCCTCTCTCCCTGGATACAAAGACATAACTCTTATTTATGTGAATGGGAAACATGCTCATGCACTGAGGGGGGAATAACTTCCATAGATCAGCAGAATGACTACACTGGAGATAGCTAAAACCAGACTACATGTGCAATGAATGTGAAAATAATTTCAGCCATCTGGGCTATGTAATTTTTCACAGATGCTTTTGGAGCTGGATGGACCACGTTACCTCTTTTCCCTGACATTTCTTCAAAGTTTGCAAATTGCTTTTTCTGTGACCTGTAGGACAGGACTCCATAAAAATTTGGTTCGTTCCTTTCTGCCATCATCCCAAGTGTTCAAACTTGTGACCAGTTTTCCTTCCAGAAGGATTCTGCAAAATACCCTGCTCAGCTGGATGCAGACACCGGGCAGGTGTTCAGTAACATGTCCACACTGACTGCAGTACAACCATCTCCAGAGACATCTTCAAAACCCTCAAATGGCAAAGAGCTTAACTCATCGTGCAAAAAGCTTTTTCCTGGGTACCTAAAAAATACACATCCATCGACTTGATATTATATAGGGATGCTGCTCTTCATTGTTGTAGCTACCAACATTAACAGTCTCCCCCTCTGTAGAAGACCATCATGAAACAAAGCAAGAAGCTCTTAATACTTTTCATTCAGCTGTTTTGGAGCATTTTGTAAGTCTGAGGCATCAAAGATAGAGAAAACATGCTAGACTTCATGTACCAGTGGTGTTTTAGAGTTTGTTAGCTGGATTTCAACCAACTGAATTTAGCTGGGGTTTTTAGCTACTTTTTCTTTTTTTTTCATTCCTATTGTAACTCTTGTGCAGAATATCAGAATACCAGGTTATTATCACACAATGTGCTAACTCTGGTTCTAGGGCACATAGTACTAAATAAAATAAAACCTAGCTATTTGGCATAAACCACCAAAACTGCCCAAAATTACATTTCTGGTTATAATTTGTTTTGAAGTATTTCTGAAGGATAACTTTTTTTGTTCTGGCAGGCATTACTCCTGACTAGGAACGATCTGTCCTCTGAATCCAGCATAAACAGAAGTCTGAAATACATGCTGCTTTGCAGGTTATTTTGCAGGCTAATTGAGTAACCATGCACCAAGTCTGATACAAGAAACTTCTTATATTGCCAGTTGATCTGGAGTTGTAAGGCCTGATCTTAATGGCATGGTTAGTAGGATGGATGTTTGTGGAACCTCAGTGCTTGCACCACTCATTCCAAGGGTCACTTTAATTTTAAAGGTCACTCTGGAAGCTGCTTTTGTAGATGCACAAAGCTACCTCTGGATGGTATCCAACAGCATAATGTTAAACAACCAGCATGGTACATAGTACTGAGAACAGCCCCCACAAAAGAAACAGACCAGAGCTCGTCTCATATTTGTACGCAGTGGCCTCCCAGTTTTGTACAGGTTCTTCATATGCACTGAAAGCAGCAGGCAATCTAGACCTGTGCTTTTGGACTTCATGCAGCTGGGACTGTGATTCTTGGAGCATTTCTCTGATGGCAAGGATAGTTTAAACAGCCCTGGCTCTCCTTCTTTCGACGTTGGTGCCCACCCCACTTTCCTCCCTGCGCTCTGCCAAAGCCAACTATTTACACAGCTGTGTGCTAAAATATTTCGAGGAGCTGGCCTGGGTGGGGAGAAAAGGAACCTGAAAAAAAAAATTTTTTCCATCCTGATCACTTCTGTGATCAGGTACATCAGGAAACCACATGAACACTTTTGATGGCATAGCCTGGGGTGGGCAAGGGCAAAGAAGGAAGGTTGCTCTATGGGAGGTGTTATTTAAACAGTGCTGCTCCTTGATGTGGAGCCACAGCCAAAGCCTTCTCCTATGTCCCTGGGAAGTAGCATTTATGGGCACAATTCAGGTATTCATTAGTAATAGCTTGGCCCCCCCTTTTTAAAATCTCTCTCCTTCTTATGGTGGTGTGTGGGGAAACAGGCTCATGCAGTTCTGCTAGAATGAAGATAAAGCCTTGTAAAGCTAAATAAAGCTGGGCACAAGTTTTTATAAGCTTGGTAATAGTGCCCTGTGGAAACAGGCCATGATTATGACCATGGCAGTCTCTAACTGCATCTTAAAGTGGCGTCCCAGGTCTGCCACACAGATATTTTTGAAGGTCTTTGAAGCGAGAATGATCACGGTTGTTAAGACTAAGCAGTTTTATATCTTCTGGACTCTAGCCATAAATGAGGCAAAACTAGGTAAGCATTTTATAGAAATCTGCAGGTAGGTAACAAAGCCTTACTCTGTGACCTGTCACAGTTTCTATTGATCTGAGTACACAAAACCAACTACATCTTAACAGGCAAGCCTGATTCATTGTATTTCCTCCCCTTATTTCAGAAAACTGTCTTGTGTCTACTTGTGTACAGAAAAACTAGAGGCTGTCTACAAAAGAAAAAAATCTTCCTCTCAACTCCAAAATTTCAACTTCCAAATCACCACTTTTTGAAATAACTAAAGCTTATTAGGAATAAGTCTGTGACTGCTGAGGTTAGCCAAGCTCTGAGAAGTGCCATTTCAAGTCTCTTCTGCCACAGGGAATAATGCTGGTTAAAACTTCCCAGTATCTCCCTGAAGAAGGGTTCCCGTCTCAATGACAGGAACTGTTAAAGGGACAGATTGCCTTTCTTGTACAGTGTCAGAGGCCACATGAGCAAGTACAGCTGAAACCCAAGCAGCAAAAAGAAAAGGTGGAAATCTGAATTTCCGTTCAGGGATATGGGAACATGCTTTTATTTAAAGGAAGCAAAAGGTGTTGGCCAGTCCAAACATTTTACAGCTAAATGAATCAGGTGCTCTCACCCTTTGCAATGTACATCAGTTTTGCAGGTAGGACCTGAAAGATTATGGGAAGAGGTGGGCAGCAGAGATACAGACCCCAATGTGACAAAGATCAGGAATCCTCCAAGAGGTGCACTTACAGTTGTTTTAAACCTGAGAAGCAGCAAGACCATATAAAACTAATAAGTAAAAACTTGTTTTCCTTCTACCTCAGTTCACAAACAGAAAATAATTAACAAGCATTACAAGCGCCTGCTGGATAATTTTTAACTTTTTTTTTTTTTTTTTAATCAGGAGACAATCACAAACATGCAAGCACAACACACAGAGAATTAATTGTTCTCTCTAAATAAACTATCATTCCTCCAACAATCCATGTAAAAAACAGGCAGTGACTCTTGAAGTGTGCAGGACTTGGACAGAAGAGGCTGCCCCTGAGATATTTAATGTTGGGCTGCAAAGGGCGTTTCACAGCCCTTGCAGCAGCACAGCCCCCTGGCTTGCGGACGGTGAGTGAAGGGAGCATCACTTTTGGCTGTGCAGGGCCCCCTGGAGCACGGGTTCAGAACTGGGAGAGCCGAACAGCGCTGCCCCGGGATTCCAGCTCCTTGCTGCTGGCCCGGAATTCCTGCACCGGTTCACATCAACACTGCTTCTTGAAGTATTCAGCTGGATTTTAGAAAATCCCACACCACTCACTGCAATGAACCTGCATTTTAAGATTTATTTTTTGCTTTTGTTTTGGTCCTAGCAAACAGATATAACCTGAACTATGTCACCTCCTCAATTAAATCTCACTGGTTTAGTATTTAAAGTTTGAATTTTTTCATTTTTGTAAACACCATCACCTTCTGACTTTCAAAGTTGTTTTAAAAGAGCAGAAGAAAGCTGCATATCCCTTTTAACACACATCTGGTATTACCTGCAAGTGCCTGATCCTCCAGCGACTTCATCTGTTCCCATCTCATTTGCCAAAGGAGGTTTTGCATAGATGTGGAGAATTGGCAGTCGCTGGTTTATGTGCTACTTTCTGAAGCTAGCAAGGAATGGGTGGTCTGCAATGCATTTCCCCTAAATTGCAGACATCCCACTCTCAAATATCGTAGCCTGCATTCCCCAGTGTCCTACAGTAGCTTAAATTACTGAATAAATGGCAGATTTCAGGGTTCTTCTTCTGTTTGGAGTTTCCACCTCAGAGTATATGTTTTCAGATATTTCATTGCCACAGCAATGGCTGAATTTTACTACTGATGCAACTTTACATTTATTTTATTTAAATGAAACTTCTTTCCCATAAAATCACTATGTTCAGCAACTAGGGATTAGTAAAAATACCAAATATCATGAGAAATGTAATAAACCAAAAAGAGACAACAATATTCACCACTTGTTCTACACTCCCACTACTGCTCTTGCCAGTGGATCTGGGCCAACAGTTTAGATAATGGAAAACATTTGAAAAGAGGTCTTCATGCATAAAGAACACATAACTTTTCATATAATGGAATTCAGCAATATTTTCCTGACAGTGTGGGGCACTGCTTCTCCAGTGAGGTTTGCTCTGAGTGTTTGCAAAACCTTATGTGACTGACAGAACTTCTGGCTTAGGCAACTACTGCAGTAGCCAGGTTAGTTTCTGTATTTTTGCACAACAGAAAGGGACAACTGTTCCAAAGGGGACTTTTTTTTTCCTCTTAGGGATATAATTTCCAGTCCCCAAAGAATAAATAGAGGTATAGCCATTTAAAAAAGAAAACATGTTTTTTTCCCCCTGTATTGTTTGCAGAATACCTTTATAAAATTATTTTACCAGATGAACTTTGACATGCAAAGAATATTGAATAATGACACATTCCAGGCAAAAGGCAAAAGATATACTTTTTTTAAGTGAGACTCAGAGACACTTCAGTAAAGATGTAAATTATTCTGTGGAATAAGTACTGCCTTGAGAGTGGGCAAATACCTTCCCTGTACTTACATATCTTATACTTGAATCAAAGCGTGGCCTGAGCTGTAAACTTCCTGTGTTTGGAGGCCTAATAAGAAAGCACAGTAGCTGAACAGTAGGGACCAGGAAATGCTTTGATCCACACTTCAAGAGAAACCTAAAGCAAACGTGCACTGCAGAGACCGCTAATGCATGTAAAGATTTTGCTGTTTCTCATTCACTAACGATGTTAACTGTTATCAGGTGTCTAATATGATTAAGGTGAGTGACAAAGGGGCGAGAATTCAGGTCAGATTAGGAAAAAGAAGAGGTTACAGACTGCTTAGGTAAATCACACTTTTTCAAACAGTCTAGTTCAGGTTGAAATTTACCCTAAGGAAGCCAGAGAATTACCTGAAGCAATCTTGATGTTATTAACACTGCAGTGGATCCTCCTGAGAGGAGGCTGACATTGAACAGCCTGTGAAAAGGCAAACACGGTGCTTCATTTTGGTGCCTTTGCTTTAGACAGAACTTTATTATCTGTCTTTCTGTCATAAACTTTAAAATGTCACAAGTAATTCCTGTGATAGCTCTCAAATTTAAATTCTCTTTGGGTTTGACAGCCTGAAAAAGATTATATCCCTTGCAGACCAGAGAAGTTTTGGGTTTCTTGAAGCAGTAATTGCAGTGATGCTCACAATAATGGCAATAGAGAGAATAAATGTAATGGCTTCTACATGCACGGCCAAACGTACATCTATACTGAATTTTAAAAAGTTGGTAGATTGCCAAGCAAACAGACTTCGAAATTACAAGACTCTTGAAATACTGCAGAATGCAATAGAGTGTATAATTCTCACCTGAGTTCTTGACACTTATTTGTCCTTTATGTCATGTGGTCAATAACTGAATAAATGAAGAAAGCCTTTCTTATTGCTGCCTCTAAGGTATTAACCTGCTCTCAAATCATTTGCATTGCAGCTAACTAATAAAAACATATAGAGTATTAATCAATACACATCACCTCTTTCCCTTCAGAATGCTCAGATGACAGGAATCCTTCAAAAATTATAAATAAATAAATGCCTATTCCTGAAGTTAATGCATAAAAAAATAAGCATACAGACTATAGCTGGGAATAAAATAAATTTTTCCCATTGGAACTTAGGATTTTATTTTTCTCTTCTGAAAAAAGCTTTGATAATAAAAGCACTATAGTAGATATGGATATGTATTGACACACATGATTTAGAAAGTTTTGGTGATATGGTCAACAAAGAGTCATGATCGGATTTATTATTCATGTTCTTCTCTGCTACATTTGCCAGTCAAAACTAGAAAGCTTTGAATATCAGCTTTTTGAAAAGTTGAGAGAATGTATTTTGTTAGTAATGCCAACGTGGAAAGATCCTCATCTCTGGGGATGGTTATAAATAGAATTAAACACCATTCTTCAGCCACTCTAATGGGGGTTCAACACACATGAAACAAAAATCCTTTCAACCAGACAACCAACTAAATAAGAAATAAAAGGCCCATAATGGTAGACAAAACCTGTGGTCTTATATCTGGATGTCCTGAAATGGTTCCAAGTGTAGTGTAAACACCAATACATGGCTTACATTACTTTATTTTGCTGAATAATAAACTGATGTCTTGACTGAGAAGATGCTGGAAAGTGCTGTGGTGTCAGTCCAACAGGACAATTATTCATGTATTTAAGAATAAAAATGTGGGTCATTTCAATTCAACTATCTATCTTATTGCAATTAAATGCATTCTTAAACGCCACACGCAAGACTGGGCTCTAGTTTTGTTAGATGAGGAAATAAGAGTCACTTGGGTATATGGTGTAACCTTCTGAGCCAATTAGCTGGTGGATTTATCACAGCAGATTTATCAGGCCACTCAGCACTGCCCCCTGGGCAGGGCTGGTGCAGCCAAATCACTAAATTTATGTGAAGTTGATGTATTTTTCAACAAAAAACTTCATTATCTAATCTAACAGATGACAAATTCAGATTTCTCAGAGAGAATGTAAGGATCTTCCCTGATCTAACAGATACCCAGTAGCACCAATTGGTGTGATGGCACAACAGTTACATTCCTGCATAGTTCTGTGTTTCTCCTCTAATCTATATGGTACCTCCCTTTGGTCTATTAAGAAAATCTATTTTATGTTAATAACTTGTACCTAAAAAATTTAGTAAAACAATACTGCCACTTTTATTTCCTGCTGACTATTTCCCTGCTCTCTGATTATAGGATAGAGGTGACTAATGCCTCATAATAATCTGCAAAGCATGCAAGATCAGGACTAAATTGTGAAATTTTTGGGATTTCGTTAACATTTTTAAATCAAATTCAGTGAATACCAAGTAATCTTGCAAACACACACAAACAAGATAACTACAGAGAAAATAAAGTAAATGCAGAGAGGTTATTTCTTTTCTCACAAATGTTATCATGCTCCTTCTGTGACAGCAGACACATAAGCCTAAATTAAAGATAACAGTGCAGGACATCTGAAAAAACCCAGCTTGTGCACTGATAAAACATTTAAGCAAGAGTTTTCTTCCTTTTACATAAGTAATGCAGAAAGACATGTCCAAGCACAAAGAGCACATCCCAGTCTCATCCCCAGGACAGCGCAATCTCTCTGGCCTTTGCGCTCCTCTGCCACCACAAGACTGGCAGCAGCACGGCCAGTGAAACAAAAACAAGGAATGTGTCTAACTTTGATGAAAAATGAATTGAAGGACAAGATCTGGATTTTCAGAGATGAAAGAGCTATCTGTCAATCTACTTCTTTACTGATCCTTAACTGCCCATTGCTCAAATGGTTTGAGATATTGGCAATCTATTAATTCTACCAATCAACAGTTTTGATATTTCAGTGTCAGGTGAAGCCAAATAAGTCACCAAAGAAACCAGATAAAAAAATCTGGCTGATTGGAAGGCAAAGACAGTCTCATGATACTCTGCAGTAATGTCTGGCATACACAAAAATCTGACATAATTTAAGAGATGCTGGCAGATTCTCAAAACGAAACAAAATTTTGGATGATCTAAAGAACACATCACCTCTTGGCTAATGCTTCATTACTTCAGTAATGAGAATCTCATGTAACAAATTTTCTTAACACCATCAAAATATTTATGATCAATGGACTTTGGAAAAAGAAAGTGGTAGCTGAGTAGATCAGATTTTTCTCCCACTTTTCCAACAGCTCTAAAAGAAAGGAAGAAAATCTCCCAGTGGCTATTGTTCCAGCTTTCCAAAATCTTTTTAGCTTTCATTATTTCTCTTTTAATGAATCAACAAAAATCCTTTTTTCCACTTTTGTCAGCTATTTGGCTCCTTATCCTTCACATGGTTTTATTCACTGGATGTAACTCATACCTCCTGCAGAGAGTCACAGCCTCATTTCCTTAAAAATTAGGCTTATTGCCTCCCATGGTCTTGTCCTGTCCCAAGCAGGCCCTCCAAAAGCAATCAACAAAGTGATTGTCTCATCTGTGCTAAACTCTTTTTGAACTCAACATATATCTAGATGATTCAATTATAATTTCTGTCACTGTTGTCCCAGATGCCAAGAAGAGACTTCATTTCACATGAAAATGCCAAAACAATGGACTAAAATAGCAAAGTGGTGTAACTTTACTCCTTGACTTTTTTTTAAGGGAGGTGAAACAGTCAAGGGCAGATTCAAAGGGAATGACTTGCTACAGTAGAATTCTCTATGCTTTGCTCAGTCACCTCTGGCATAAGTTGGTCTTTAAATACATCCTAATTGAATAATGATTATAGCATGCCTTATATAGATTTTAAATTTTGAGATACTGACCTTGCCTTTTAGTTTGCTAAAATGATGCTTCCTTTCATGAAAAAAAGGTCAATCACACATAATGTTTAAAGAGAGAAAGGGCTATGGAAAACCTATCTTTCTAAAGGATTTTAAATACATCTTGGAGGTTATCAAGAATTCCTAACTACTGCATTCTCCTTGTTCCTTGAGAGAACTAAAAATGCTTATGACATAAGTAATTTTTTGGTTTGTACCCAAATAAGCTCAATCCTAAGAATTGTATTATAGAACTTAAAAATATGCTGGCCCTACAGAGTTATAGTCTCTTGCAGAGTGAGAGTAAATACATTTCAGACCCTGATATGATGTTATCAAGGCACGATTAGATCTGTCAGGCCATGTTTTCAGCTGGAGGAGGAAGCAGTGATGACCATTTAACTGGCTGAACATCCACTGCCTTCATGGGTGAGGCTGAAGCAGACCCTGATGCTCTGCAGCACATATTTCCTTGCTACCTGTATAGTCCACCCTTTAGGCACACTATTCCTATCTTACTCTCTAACTAACAGCATGAAGTATTTTTAAAGAACAAAGCATGTATTTTGTATGTCCCCGTTACTCAAAGGAAGAAGTTAATTGCTTGTAATTTCATCGTATTTTATTTGAAAATGTCCTTCCCAGCTGAGTCATTTCTAGCACATCAGTGATACTGAGGTAATGCTCTTTAATGCAGACCTGTTTTCAATTCAGGACAGATGCAGATTTTTTTTTCAGCCATAGGGATAATCAAATTACTCTTAGCATAGTGCATAAAACAGAGGAATTAATTTCCATGGAAGGCTTACTTAAAATTCTGTCAAACTGTCAGTAAGAATATGGAAAAATTAAAGCTTATATAACTAACCAATATTAAAGAACAAAGATGGGGTTTGCAATGCATCCTCTTAAAAAATAAACAAACGTTACACACTGCCATTAGGTGTCAGACACATTGTACATTTTGAACATATTCTAACCAGATCCTGTGATTCTTCTGAAGTGTAGTTGAAAGGCAAGACATTCCGGAGGCAACATTGATCTTGCAAGCCAAATCCTGTTTTCAAAATGGATTTAAATACTTTAAAAAATTTGAAAATCAGGAATGGACCTCCAAAGGCTCTGGAATACTGTTCAGTTAGGTTTCTCTTTAGCTTGTATAAGAGAAATGTCCCAAATGGGACTCCAAAATTCCCCTTTATGAAAGATGAAATATTTAAAAATGCCCTTGCAGTAATGGATATAGAAATACTGTCATACTTCCAAAGGAACACCCTTGTGGGCTTTCTGTCTTTCTCCTCTATAGGACAAGTCAGTCTTGTGGTACAATATATGCAAGAAGAAAAGGATTTGTGGAAAATTTCTGAAATTTTGTGTTATATTTTCTGATTTTTTAAGAGTAAAATAGACAAATCATTAAGAACTTGTATACACTGAAAAAGGTTACTCAAAAAGGAATAAAAAAATTGAAGATGGGTCCATGTCTCTTCCTCTAATACGTAAAACCCTTGCATTTTAAAACCAGCCATTTGACTTTCCATACTTAAAAATTAAACAATAAATATATTTACTATAGCAAGGTTACACAACTGAAAAAAAACTACCTATTTTCTTTAAAATTACAAGCAATATGCTATCCAGTTCTTTTACTAAAAAAAAACCCAAACCTACTCCAAACCCACAAATTCCCCAAGCTAAAAAGGAATTATGATCTCTTTACTTAAGACTGCGATTTTTGATGGCCGTGCCCGTGGAGCACAGGCTGCAGTCCCGCAGCCTGAGTCACCTCTCCCGGGTGGAGCCCTGCTCTGGCCAGCACAGCCTTGCCTGCTCCCCACGGCAGGCTGGAGCAGGCTCCGTGCATGCTTTCCTTTCAGAGCCTCAGAAGGGATGCAGAGCTTCCAGAGAGGAGCTTGCTCTCGTGTCCTACTCCCTGATGCACATGATGAAATTTTGTTTATCTTCCTCTTGAAATAATCTACTCTGCAACAGAGCTCATATTAATTTGCTGTTTATGAAGCCCTTTATTAGCAAAACCAGGATTTCTCTGGATAAAAGAAGTATATATAAAAAAATCTTCCTTTATTATTACTTGGTTGTACAAACCCATGCCAGCATTTTTTTTTTATAGAGCAGCATCATGGCCTTGAGGAACCTTGTCCCCGAACACTTATGGCCTACATCAAAAAAACTTTGGACTTTGTGAAGTGCAAATTTTAATGGGGTCCAGCCACAAAACCCTCAGTGTTTAGGCACTGAAACAAAAAAGAGCTGGGCCTGGAAAAAGTCTGGGAGGAAAAGCAGTTCTGATAGCCTGTACACTGCAGACCACTGTTATCCTATCATTCACCTACCTGAAAACCAACTACTTCCAGACCTTGATGCCTCAGTATTCAATTTTTCTACTCTGATGGGCTTTTGCCTGCACTAGAATTAGCAGCTGGGAGGACTGGTCCATGAACTAAGTCCATACGGCACACTTTGGAGGAAGGCAAAGGCAGGAGCAGCTGCTGCCACCATCAACAGCTTGTTGGCTGTGTTCAGCTACAGAGAGGAGTGCCAAGCAACTCATCTGCCTTCCCATCTCTGGTGTGCCTGGGAGACTCCACGTCAATTAATCTAAACCACCCAATACACTGAGCACTGTCTATTTGCTCTGGGAAAGACTGAACATGAAGGCATTATTTAGATTGCTTTCTCTAGAAAGTGAAGATTTAAGGATCTGTCTTTGCATCCTAAGAACTGCATTCCTCAAATCACAGCTTCTTTGTCTCAGTGTTTAACTTTAGATTTACTACTGTTTGATTCTTTTTCAATACAATTTGGAGAGCTTTTTTCCCTGTAAACTGTGGTCATTCTAACATTAAGACATAAATCCTACTTTCATTTGTGAAAATGGAAAAGTTTTTTTTTATTTTCTGTTGATTAATAGTTTATTTATTCTCTCCTAAGTGTTTGCTTTTTTTAAGGCAAAAATAGGAACCACTTGGTTAACTCATAACTTAAACATACTCACACATTCCTCAAGCCATCCTCAAATGATTTTTACTAAAAGCTTAAAGATACTAGATTTAAAATACACATAATCTACAGCTTAGGTGACAGATTGCTACATGGCTTAGGAGGATTGTTTTCTTTAATGATTTACTGCATGGACTTCTGGTAAAAGTGGAACCATCGTGTCTCAGTTTTCTTATCCCCTCTACAGTGGTCATAATGTTTATCCCCCAGCCTTGCTGAAGCATTTGGAGGAATGCTAAATTAGCATACCCTTCTGCTGTGCTTTCTTTAGGTAACACACATAGAAAGGATGCCTAGCCTGTTTTACCTACCTGTATACAAACCAAATTTTCTGGATGATGAAACTTTATGTATGTGTCTTAAGCAGTTCCAGAACAAATATGACTTACTGGTGAAGTGACCTTCTTTCATTGACAGCCTTAATGCCATAGACCAATGGAACTAATTTCCCTCTGTCATCTCATCTCCAATGCTTTTTAAAGAAAATTACATGGAAGCCTCAGAGTGGTTTTGTTGTGTGCTTTTTTAAACAAACCCAAACATCCCCTACAATACCACCCATCAGTATACCGAGTGGCACTGATACAGCCTGACCTGCCCGACCAGCAGCCTTGCAGAAAAGCACTGTGATCTCCTGTTGAATAAGTGGAATGTGGGCCAGCAGTGCACCCTTGCAGTGTTGGAGATTAGCTTTTACCAGATTGAATGAGCAAGACAATACCCAGCAGGTCTAGGGAGAAGATTTTCTCTAGAACCTGAAATCACATCTGAACCACCGTGGCCAGTTTTTTTTCACATCACAAGAGAAATATTCATAAAGTAGTGAGAAATGCAGCAGAGGCTGGGCCCAAGCCAAACGCTGCCTCATCTGCTTACCCTGGGTGAAGGAAGGAGAAGGGCAACCTAACCAGTCTTCACCTACCTAAAGCAGGAATGTAGAGAAGACAGAGCCAAACTTAACTGAGAAATGAATGACAATGGGACAAGAGCCAGCAGTCACAAACTGCAAGAAGAGAAACTGTGATTAGACAGAAAGACAAAATTCTTCATAGCAAGAGTGGCTCAGCACTGAAAGGGGAGCCCAGAGAATGAGCAGAATTAGCACCCCTGCAAGACAGTCAAAAGTGGACAGGGCTTGATCCATCTTTGAAATTAGCCCTGCTTCAAGTATGCAGTTGGAACTAAATGGTTTCCATAAACCCCCTTCAACTTAAATTATTATGTGATTATATAATATATGACTAATAAGAGGCATCATTAATGTTCCCATTATTTGTTCTCTCCTCTCTTTCTCCCACCCCCTCCTTTCCCTAAGGGGGACATTGGCTGGCCAAGATGCTCATAATTGTGTAAGAATATTCTCAGAAGCACACACTGTCCATGTAAGGTGTCAAGTATGAAACACTGGTGCTGGCAAAGAGCCAGGTGCCAAAATACAAACTTCTAGAGCTCAGCTGGATTTTTGACTTGTCAGATCTGTTTCATAATTGCTGTTTATCCACATTCTTTTTTGCTGACATGTATTTGCTGTCTTGCGGTCCCCACTGATTTAGTGGGTCGTTCTGTGTCTGTAAGGAATTGTATAATTAAATGTTGTGATTTAATCCCTTGAAACACATTAATGTTATTTGCCAGTAAAGTTAAGCATGGGAAAGATGACATTTTCAGGGTCAGTGTTTATGCATTAGCTTTACATGTTTAAATGAATATAAGTGTCTTTCTGGGCCTGTCCCCAGAGGCAAGTATATTTAAAATAAATATTATTCAGGAATAGCTTAGTAGAAAAATTTATGTTCCAAAAACAGAATGCTAAGTTTTGGAAATTACTTAAATGAACTCACCAAAGTATGAAAACTTGGTATTAAGATGATACCCTTATTTCAAATAAGCATGTCTACCTGAAATAATTATTCCTTCATTATTGCTGAGATGATTATTATCCAGACATGTAGTACTACTCTAGAGTCTATACATTCAAATCCAATTAAAAAAAAGCCCAAGTTCAAGTACAAATAAGTTATTCACATTGCTATACTTAGCACAATGTCTAAAGTTAAAATTCAGGTAAACAGACTGCTTTAGTTCCTCCCATGGCTGATGGAGAATGCCTCCTCCAAAGGACTTCCAAAATTTTTCAGGCATTTCCAGCTCTCCCATTTCAGCCTTTTTTTGGTATATTATAATTTCCAGACAAATGCAATTGCACTACTAACAGAGCACAAGAAGACTCAGAAAAATAAAAGTGAAAGTCAGACTAGTAACAGTTGTGTTTTTTGAAGAAACCCCAGTCTGATATTTCGCATTCAAGTCCCAGCTCAGAGGTAGGACAACTTTTATGGCTAAGTTATTAACTCCTGAAAACAGAGCTGTGTAATAGAAGGGCTGACAGACGCTTTAGTGCAGCGGTGCTATTGGGCACTGCTACAGTCATCAGTTTTAATGAGAGCCGTTAATATCACCTCGATCAAAATGGTTGCCCTGGGCTGACATCTCGGGCTGTGCACAGGTGCTCTCAGCCAAAAATGTAATGAAGGTTATTACATTGTCAATGAGGCACAGATGCACAAGCAGTCTGAACTCAAGGTGGTGTTAGTGCCAAGCAGCGTCTCTTTCGCAGGTCCCAGGTCTGTTTATATCAATATGCTGTTCCAGCCCAGTGAACCCAAACACAGCCTTCTGCTCCTCTGCGGCACCGCTAGGGAGGGAAGAGCAACTTTTATGAATGCAAGAATGATCCACCCCTGATGTGCAGGTGGGTCACAAAAATTAAAACCAAACAATAATATAGCCTTTGGACATGGAATTACGCTTTTGAGTCTGGTCTGCTTCAGTATTTCAGAACAGTTCCTCCTTTTCACCAAGCACAGTAACAATATTGGCTAGAGGGAAGGAAATCTCTCATTTCTGTTCCCTCTTCTTTTTCTCACCTGAAATCTGATGTACTATTTTTTGATTTGCATGTTTTCCAAACTGTGCTTTACACTTTGCTCATGCTCACTTACTTCTTGATATAGATCACACAAGCAATCCACGTACCTATTTCTTTAAAGCATCTCTTGGTTTTATTGCAAATATTCACAAAATTTTAAGGCACCTCCTGAGTAATGGGATCTATAGTGGCAGATGTGGATACAATGATGGGTTACATTTCTACTGAGATAACACCTGGACATACAGAAGCCAACTTGAGAGGAGCCAACCCTTCTACTGAAGCCATCCTTCTTCCTCTGCCCTCCTAGGACCCCAGCCTGAAGGCTGCAGTACTGCAAGAGGGATGATGTAAATGAGAAATGGCATCTCATCAGGCCAAAGAGCGCATTTGTTTAGCAGAGACTGATAAGTGTTCACAGATCTCCACTGGCACAGTGATGTTACTGTGCTCCCAGAACTGTATACTATACCTGGAATCACACGCAGGTAAAGGAGCCCAGCAAGCATCACAAATTCTATTTATATGAAAGACTAAGGGGTGGGTGTGTTTGTGTATGTGTGTGCAAATACATGTGTGTATGTGTGTGCATGCATGCAGGAAAGAGACAGAGCTGGACAAAGCCACTATTGTTCAGCCATTCTAAATGTAATTCCTGATAAATTGTGCCTGGAGAATGATGAATGTCCTGCCTCCCCCATAGCTTTCCTCTTCATCTTTGTCCAGTTCAGTCTTTACCAACAAATGCAATCACAGTGCTGAAGTCAAACTATTTGTGGTTTCACAGCTGTCCCTCTCTAACTCAAGGACAGACAAAGACAAACCTTCTCCACCAGACTGCAGCTGGGACCCCTAGCACTGATCCAATATAAATCATAGACTGAATGGGCTCCATGCCAAAATCCCTGGCACAGTATTGTGCAGGTGATACCAAGTGATTCTCTGGCATTAACATCTGTGAACTAGAACCATGCTGGAAGCTGAGTCACTACAACTAGAGAACAACATGAAGCACGAACAGTGGAGGCAACCAGAGCAGAGCACAGGCTGCAGTGACAGCAAAAGGTAGAGATCAGTACAATACATTTGGAGGTAGGGGTTAAGACGTGATTAGATCATTCAACTCTGGTCCTGCACACTGCAAGTACATATGAAGCTCTGATATTCCACCAAAGTAATGTTTGAAAGTGATCTGACAAGTCAACCTGAAAATGGAGCGAGACAAGAAATCAATGAGTTTGATGGTTTGAGCTTTGAAATAGAATGTCTTTAGGTGATTATTTTCCTTAAAATAAATCAACCTTTTTTTTTGTAAAGGATTGGATGACTGTGAGTGATAAGCAAAGCTATATATAGGCAAGCAATACTAAAACTGTAAGGAACAAGACAGGAGCTACTGCTTCAGTCAAGCAGAAGCCACAGAGCACTGTTTTTGAGTGAGGAGATGAGGGCTGCTTTATCTCTAACAAGAGTAAAGCCTCATGCCTCCTTAGTCGAACGCCTGAGTAGAAAAATGTTATATGAATGGAGATGCTCTTTACATTTCTTAAGAGCAAGTATGGGGTAATGTAGTTTCAATTTTTTTCTGGCTACCCTAGCATGTTCCTTTATTCTTGTCACTATTCAAGTGGAAAGAAGTCAATCTTCTCTATGCACAGACCTCCCATCTGCCAGCAAGCAGTCTGTGTACGCAGTCTTACACCTTATACCTGGTCTCTGTGAACATGCACACACAAATCCTGGTCTAAGTCTGAAAACATTTCCCCACAAGATTTTAATGTTCTTGACCCATTTCTATATTTCATGCAAGACTTCATAGCAGACAGGTAGCAAAACCCACTGCAAGTGACCCAATTATGTCCTAGAGGAAACTTACGTTGGGAGTAATTGCTACAAAGGAAATAAATGTTCAGCTGTCATGGTCTGCATAACTTTCAACCTGCAGCTGAAGGGGTAAGGAGAAACCTTTGTTGCTGGGGCTTCTCCATAGCTGCTACTTTTATTTGCACTCTACACTTCTGACTGCCACAAATCCTGTACAGTGTCCAAGAAGGGGTGGAACAGCACAGTCTGGTTCATGAGGAAATTCAACAGAACATTCTAAAGCACCTTATCCCTTATCATTACATACAAATGAAAAACGCAACCCCAAACTTTACCTATAGAAAATGCAGAGCAGCACTTCAAACAGCAGTAGCAGGAGCAGTTAAAGCTTCCTCCCCACCCCAATGTAATAGATTGCTTAGCAGGAAATTGCACTGTGATTTCCTTAAATGAAATACAATAACCTGATTAGCAAGCAACGCTTTGTTTAAAAATGGGGAGTTTCCAGCTCAGTTTTCTTCAGTAATAATACTGAATACTGTAAGTTTATGATAGCATACAGTAATGCCAAGAAGCAAAACTCCTGATCACAGAATCATAGATTTGTCCAGGTAGACAACAGTCACAGCTCTTCCCTCATCCATGAAGTGGATCATCTTTTCATGGAGGGAGACAGAGTTGGCCAAGCCAATCTGCCTTTCACACATGCAAGCTGGCTGAGCCTGATCCCCTGGTTGTCCTGTATGTGCCACATGATGGCACTCAGGATGACCTGCTTCATGACCTTCCTTGGCACACAAGTCAGACTGACAGGCCTTTAGTTGTCCAGATTCTTTTTCTGACCTTTCTTATAAACAGCATCACATTTGCTGACCTCTGATTTACCAGGACCTCCCCAGATAGCCAGGAGTGCTGAAAAATGACTGAAGAGTGGCCTTGATGGTGTGCAAGGAAATACTTGCTTAGGGGAGGAGCAGGAGGTGGACTCACTTTCCTAAAACATTTACTTTTTTTATTTCCTTCCACCTCTCATGTGTATGTCCTTCCTCTAATAGTTTAGAAGTAAAGGATGCAATCTGTATTCCAGACATAATTTTCTCTTATTGCAGACCAGCCACTACTGTCCTTGAGTAAAAGGAATTGCTCCAGCTCCCAGCTGGAGGAAACATTAGGTGTATAAATATATTTTAACATTATAAACTCAACCACACTATAGACTCTCTTTTGTACCAGGAAAAAGAGGTAGTACGCTCACCTGTATATAGATAAAAGGGACCACACTCCTCAAAAATTTTGATCTATTGTCACACAGGAGACTGGTGGCTGTGAGTATCCCACTGGCACAGGAACCTCTTTGCCATACTAACTTCTCTGCTTCCAAAATTGCATGCCTTTACTGGCATCCCAGGTGTGTCCCTGCAGAACTTTACTCTGGAGAGGGCCTGACAGGAGGAATGGAAGGAAAGTACGGCTGCCCTCACACCTTCCTCAAGAGTGGGGGCTGCTCTTACCTCCCCAGAAGAAATAGCCAGGTTGGCATCAGCAGCCCCACCCCACTTTGGGAGCATTCAACAGCAAAGGAAGAGGGAGAGAAATGCATAATTGACTGATTTTTTAGTAGTGTGACTGCTGTGATAATATTGGCAACTCATTGTTTCAACGCTGTCTATCAGCTGAGTCAGGATGGTGCCACTTTACTGATGCATGTCTTGTCAAACAGCTGTCAGACTCTTCCACTTGAGTAGTCCACAACGGTTCATTAGGAGGTGATTTCTCATGGATACCATAGGCCTGACAGCTGGCAGAAAACAAACCTTGCTGTCAATCCTGAAAGAAAGAACCATGACTTTCAGCTATATAGACTAAAACTGGTAATTTTTGTGTTACTGTAAAAATCTTTGGAATAAACAGCTCTATGTAGCTGTATCAGTAGTGGCTGAGAAGCAGCTTTTATTCTGAACTGTGGTCCAGAAAGGCATCAAGAGCAATTCTAGCCATGATATTTGGATGAATAAAAAACTCCTGTTATTACTTAAGCAAAAGCAGGAAATACACAGGAGACAGAAGCAGGGTCAGGCTGCTTGGAATGAATATAGACAGGTTGTCACTGTAAGTAGAAATGAAACAAGGAAGGCACAACCCCATCTGGAATGCACAAACGAAGGCAGTACTGACTTGTAACACAGAACCAGAGAACAGATAAGGCTGGAAGAGAAAACAGTGGGGCCATCTGGTCTAATGTCCCTGCTCGAGCACTTTGCACGTACAGCCTACCTAGTTAAGGTACTAACATTTTGCCTTAAATTTTCTTACCAACTTCCAAATCTTTCAATTACATTTTCCCTTTCCCCCTACCACACTTGTATCTGAAAAACCTATAAAATCCCCAAACTACCAACCATGTCAAGAGAGCTATGAAATCTGAAACACACAAATCTGTGTAAGGTTGCTTTAAATAAGCTGGCAACTATTTCAGTTGCTGGGAGCTTATGCTATTAATTCAATGAAAAAAAAGTTAAGGTATGAATAACTTGTCCAAGAAGGTCTATAATTCTTTGTCATTTTTGATGGTTATGCCCAAAAGAAATTTACCTGTCTCCACAAAACTTTCCAAGTTCTGTCACCAATACCACCCCTCTTACGATTACTCCAGCCCACATTTGGGGATTGTGTTTGATTTCTTCCCCCTTTGCTACATCCAAACCATCTCCAAGTCTTGACAATCATCTCTTCAGAACCTTAAAAATTCACCTTTTCATTTCCATCCTTAGAGTGCAATCCTTTACTTCATCTCTAACATATATTCCCATTTTTATTACCATAGCCTTAATTCTCCCTTTCTAACTTCCTGTGTGCACAAAATCATACAAAGAAAAGTGCTGCTAACTAAATATGGGTTTCTTGTCTGAAAATTTAATCACGTGTTTTCTTTCCTCCTCCCACTCTGCTGTTTTTAGCTTCACCATTAATTTTCCTTCAGAATCAAAACACACCGGCATCCTTCAAGTACAGTATAATTCTGTGTCCTTTTAATTTATCTTGTTTATATGTATATATATAATTATCTTCAATTTATCTTAACTTCTTGCTTCCCTCCACACCTTTCCCTTTCCTCCCAGACCTCCTTTCTATCAGGTTTTGGAAGTTTCCTTGTCTTTTGCCCCATATCATTTCTTCTGTCCAAATTTCCCCAAAAGCTCTGTTTTACCTGAATGTGGCAGATCCATTTCCGACATGCTGCTTTAAAAACACACTGATTTTTAAGCTGCCTTTGCAGTTTTCCAAGCTGTTACCCTCATGTTCTCAGGCAATGCCAGGCATACAGCTGGTACTTGAGCAAACACTTAACAGCAGCGACCTGGGCACAACACTGAAAACTGATTAAATAATATGCTAGGGCTTGCAGCAAACACAGCCATCCTCAAAATGCTGTCAAACGTGTGAAGCAAGCAAGTTGGAAGAAATATATAGAAGGAAAAATACTTCATATGCATTTAGCTACAGAAGTTTTCTTATCTTTAAGTCTTCTATCTTTAAGAACAATTGCTGTTTATTTTTCTAAAGAATATCAATGTCATCTCTACCTCCTCTAGCAAAATTACAAAGTATACCACAGCAATTAATTTCCCTTCCATATCTTAACCACCCTTCTTCAGGTACCTGTTCTCCTTTAGACCCTGGCAAATTTTATGCTAAATTTACACTGTCTCTAGGAAACTACTCTGGGTTTCCAGCTTTGTAAGTGTTAACACAAGCTGACCCACACTCTCATGAGAATGGGACCATAAGTCTATGACTCAGAGTTTCTACCCAACATTTTAACTTACAATTAACGTTAATCTGCTCTAAATCCAATGCAGAAGTTGCCTGTTTACAACACTACAAGTACTAACACATCCATGTGTGTAGATGTTCAGGCTTCAGCCTCTCTGCCAGACTCTTGTCAGGCTGCTGCTTCTGTCTGTGAGCAATCACTAAGAGTCAGTCCTATATCAGATCAATATTTGTCTCTATCTTCCAATGGCATTGGAATAGAACTTCAGCCATTGTAGGACAGAAAGATACACATTTTTTTCCCCCCATATTTCTTATTTTTAAGATATCTAAGGTCTCAAGGGGTCAAAAAACTAAGTATTTTCTGAATTACATATCAATCTCCTAATTATTAGTGGATACTTCAAAAAAACCTACAGAAGTGCCCCTTTTAGATGAACAAGCTTAAAGTACTTCGAGACCTTGAGAATTTGAACATACACACCAATATCACATCACTGCAATCCTTTTCTCAATATGGCTTTTCCAATCTGGTTAAGCTAGTATCAAAGAGCTGTCCACTTTTAAGACCATTGAGAATCTGCAGAAGATATCTTTTATTCAAATAAACATAAAATTTTATGGTAGTCTTTCAGCCTCTGACTATAGCAAGAGATGAGTTAAAAACTGTTTGTGTTGTCAAAAAAGAGAAATTGCATAAATCCTCAGGAGCTTTTGAATATTTCTTCTTTTAAGTGTGAGACAGCTGTTTCTCCTGGGAAGGTCTCTGGAAGACATCTGAGATGAATGCTGAAGGCTGGAATGTAGGATGGATGAAGGAATGCCAGCACAGGGCTTCCACTCTCAGGCAATATCCCCAGCTCTCCCTTTAACTGCTTTCAAAGCTCTGCCAGCTGCTCAGCTTCAGCCTATCTGCACTCCCACCCACCTCAGAAAATCGCAAAACCAGCTAATCCTGCTGTCAAGGGGAAGAGCTCTCCAGCGTGCACCTTCCTCCAGAGGCTGAGGGGCAAACAGAGAGGGTGGAAGGAGGCCAGCCTTGGCAAGGGTCCTGCTCTGACACATCCTCACATGGTCACCACTGCAGCTGCCCAGGGCTTCTATCAGGAACTGCACAGAGGAGCTTTTTTAATGAACTCAAGATAGCTGGTTCAGAAAGTTCAGGCACAGAGTTTATATGCAGGGACATGTATACTGTACACAAAACACAGCTATGATGGTAAGAAAACATTACACACACGCTTGAGAGCATTAGATTTGAGATTATTTTAAAATATATCTAGAATGACTTAGAAAAAATAAAGACACAACTAGTGAACTGGGATTAAAATACAGTTTTCTATTTTAGTAGCATGCCTAATTCTTACTGGATACTGCTGGCAAAGAGAACTGCAAAAGGGAAGTGTGTACTTTACAACAGTAGTATAGACTTGTAGGTTATTTTATTTCAGGGGGAGAAAAGGAAAACCTATAAAAAGATATGAATACTAGTCTGGAAAATACAGTATTTAAAACGACAGTAACAATTGCTTCTAAACTTGTGTCCTGAAAGGCAGCTTAAACATTTGCTGCCCAGTTCCATGGCAAGAAGCTTGCTGCGCTCTGCTAAAGCTTCTGCGGGACGGCAGCAGCTCCTCCTCTGATCCACCACTAGAGGGAACGGCAAGGAGGGAGAGAAAGAAATCTCTCCTAGCTCTTTATGATCTCTTTGCCTCTTTATTTTTAAGCATCACTTGGTGATAACAACAGGGGTCATTTATGTGGCACCACACTCATAGTCTAGGGTGATCCCAAGAACAGGTCTCCTCCCTTATCCCCTTTCCACAGCAAGGAGAAAAAGCTTTCATCAGAGGGACTGATGTCAGCTGCTGTCAGACATGTATCCTAGAACTGTTCAGGACTGGTCTGGGTTGGCAAAACTGTCACTATACCCAGTTTCACTCTTGTCCTCTATGCAAAAAAAAACTTCCTTCCACATCTGAATTGATGTATTGTGCCAGCAAAGGGTTAGGGGTAAGATCCAAAGAGGCCACTGGAGGCATGAAGATGGGAATGTGTGTACAAAAATGACTTAATAAGAAATTGCCTCATTGTCTCATATAACACATATAAGAAATTCCTCCTGCAGATTTAATGATGGAGTGGGAAGCTAAACCTCATAGGAGTTCCTCCCTCTGTTTACCAGAAAGGCAAGATATGGGCTCCAGTGATGAAGTGTTCCATTAATATTAAAGCTAGAGGAAATAAAGTGACTTAATTGTAAACTAACGACCTCATCCTAATAACCAAATTCTAAGAAGAAAAGGCAAGAAAAAACCCCTACTTTTAGCCATGCTGCCAACTCATAAATTAAGCAAATGGCATTGGCATATAATTACACTAATTAGTACTGATGCCAAGCAAAGACTATTTATGGATATGCATTCACCCTATTTCTAACCCCAGAGCCTAAATCTGAAGTAGTAGCTCAATCAGCACACTCTGAAAACTCAGTATTATTGTTTATGCCATTGTGGATCTAATTTAATCAATACCATATTCTCATTAAATGCAAGGTTTGTTAAAGATGTTTTTTCACAGGCCCTACAAATGAACTCTATTTGATTCATCTCATTACATTACTGCTCTAGGCTTAATTATGCATCATTAACAGAAACAATACACCAGTTAAGTATAAAGCTCTATAGATCACCTTAAAATGACACAATCACACATGGTTATGGTCATAAGTAATGGGAATGATAAAAGCTGGTGTCCGCAATGATTGTCAGATGGTCATTGGCTCTTTCATGACAAAAAAGGATACTTCAGTGCCTGGTGCCTTTCATTGTGCCAAAAGGGAACATAATGGAAATGGGTTCTATTATCCCATTACATAGATGCTGTACTACACTATAGGTTGGATTTTTTTGTTTCCCACTACCACTAGAAAACTCTGAGGATGCCATTTCTTTCTTGGAATTTACAGCTTTTCTTCTTCCAGTCACTAAGAAAGGACTGTAGCACTACAGTGGAGTGGGTTTTAAGTGGTCAACACATGGTAGCTCTGCAATAATATCTGCAAGAGATCAGCAAGCTGTGTATCTTGAACTACTAGAAGTAAGCACAGACTAACTTCTTCTCTTACTTCTTCCTAGTTAACACCAAGATGCATATTATACACCTGAAGAGTGTAACAGCCTCACTTAGCGTTGTGGGCTGCCTCTCTGTCTCTCCTTGCTTTTAGAAATACTGTCCATTTGCCACACTTGCTACTGCTCTCTTGTTAGTCTGTGTGCTGCTCAATGGCAGAGAATCACACAGGACACAAAGGCCTCACTGGTTTACATATGAAACAATCATGTTTAGAAAATTTTTCATTCATTTTGTTACAGTGTTAAGAGATGCTACTAAAACTGGCGCTGCCTTGCCAGCATCCATTCACTTAACGGCACGTTGAGTTGCAAAGCTTCAGCCACTTCATTGACTTCATTAGGTTTGGGTTTTCTTTTCGGTTTTGTTATTTTAGCTTTTTATTTTCTTTTCCTTTTCCTAAAACTGGCCAACTAGGTCTGCGATTATCATCTAATTGTTTACAGGAAAGATATATATGGATGTAGAGAGAGCGCAAGTAGAAAACAGCAGAGAATGTTTCCTAGTCTAAATTCTTTTCTTGATATTTCTGCTGACCATTTCCACGTAGAGTTCTTCGCTGATTATAATTGCTAGAAAATTGCATGTTTTTGCTTGTCCCTTTGGACAAATGGGCTGAAATTAGTGGTTGCACAGATCTGCAGCTGACTCATTACAACATGAAGCAGCCGACTGTGGGACTTGGGGTTTTTTTTGGATCTGTTATTTTAGGATGGAAGTTGCTGAGTTGGCAGCCAGTCTAACCATATAAATCAACAGCAACTGCATACTTTTAAAATGACTTGGTGCATAATCAATTTAATATGTGAGGTTTGAGGAAAAAGAGCTTTATTGGGGAAGTACTGATAATAAAAATTCAACCTATGGTTCCTCTCAGGTCACTAAGGGCAAAGCCATAAGCCAGTATTTATAACACTGGACAACTGGGTCTTTCTTAATCAGCCAGCCTTTCTTTGGATTGCTTCTGAATGAACAATAGCACCAAAAGATTTATATAAGTGACAGAAAAAGGCCACTGGTATGTAACAGAGTTATTGCTGTTATTATCCCTTGAGGAGACAATAATATCAGAGTGCAAAACCAGCACAGATAGTCCTGCTGTGACTCTTGAAGATCTTTCTTCCACTGTGCAACAGAAAGTCATGAACACCTCCAAAGCATCATCCCCTAAGTCTTCTGGTTCCAAGGCTGCTTTTTGATTAATGCTTTAAGAGAAGCAGAAAGTCTGGAGGAATCATACATAATTCTGCTCTCACTGCGGTGCAGTGGCATGCACTGCAACTTCCCTTTCTGAAGTAATCCCAAGAGGAGCATGGAGTCACAATGTCATATCACACTATGGAGTAGCAGTTGTCAAGTCATGTCTTGGGACAACTTCATGACATTTTATGTGTGAGGAAAAGCTCAAGCCTTACATTCACACAGGAAACTCTGGGGCAGAAGTGATAAATCTTCTTGGGAGGGTCCCTTCTGGGGAGTGGGGTAGGGGATGGTTGGAACCATTGCACTTAAAGATAGTGCACAATTTTGTCAGTTATGGATGCTCAGACACCATCTGAAGATAGGAATTTTCAGATGGAAAGGTATAAAAATAAGGGAACCAGGCTGGGGGCCTGCAGAATGTGCAGAGCCACAGCCCTTTCACTCTGATTAACTGCAATGGCTCACAATCAGTAGGGCTCATCAAGCTCTCACTGTCTCTCCTGCCATCAGGTCCTGTATTCAATACCTGATTAATGGAATTGCTTATCCTCATGCTGCAAGTAGAAAAGCAAAAATCTGCTCATGTGTAAATGGAACATATGTTTTCTATTCAGTTATTTTATAGGTCTTTACAAACATGTCTGGAAAACTAAAACCAAAATTTTTCAAGTATTTTTCAAGTAATTTTTCAAGTATTATTTTTCAAGTATGACTGAAATTGGCAAGGTTGTCTAAAATTTGCCAAAGGAAAAGAGCAGAGAATTAACATAAAGTAAATTTTTTTCAGTGAAATTTTTTTGAAAACTGATTGACTTAAAAGCACAGGAGATGAGCCCTTTTCTATTAATTGAGCATTATGAAAAACATAGGGCCAGATATAAGGCAATACAAAACTGGCATCTCATCTTGAATAGACCAAGATAGCATTCATTGTGACCTCCCTTGGGTTTTGACACCAGAGGCATCAAAACTGAACAGATTAAATACAACCTATTGCTTGAGTTCAAATATTGGAGTACACAAACAAGGCAAAAATCCTGCGCTGATCAATGTACTTCTTTGAAATGCTCCAGAGATTTACGGGAGAGGAAGAGGAAAGAAAAATCAAGGGAACAGAAAAAATGTGCCTGAATTAGAAAGGACAAAATTAATTTTACAGGTTTTGAATGTCAAAATCTCTTCTGGAGTAATTTATTTATTTCTAACACTGATTTAACAGTACGAAATAAATATTTAAATATATGGAAATGGGTTTTTTGAAAAGTCTTTTAGAAAAGCAAAAGATACTGGGAAAAACAATGGAAAAGGCATTCAACAATCCATTTTGCTTGAATAACTTCTTTTAAACTACCATGTTCTGTAAAAAAAAAAAGAAAAATCCTCACTTTTGAGCAAATTCTCCTGAGAAGGAGCTATTTGGTTTAATTCTCCAGAGGGCCTAAAAATGCATAAAGTATATTTTAATAAGGAAAAAAGGCTTGTTTCTAAAATATAATTCCCAATTCGCCATTCATTTTTAGTGTAGGTAATGGACATAAAACAAATGAAATGTTTAGAAAATGGCTTCTAAAAATAAACTGCTTGTGCACCATTTTCTTTTTTTTTTTTTTTCCTGCATTAGCAACATTGTTTTCTGTTAACCGGGGCAAAATAATTTTAATACAAGGGGCTTCCTTCAAAATCTAAACAAAAAGGAAGATTTAAAGGCAGATTTGTCAAATGCTGTGGGAATACAGCTCTGACTGATTAATGAAAATGCATAGCTTTTAGCCTTTAGATTGTTTGATGACATATCCCATGAATAGGATGTGATTACTGACAGCCACGGATATCCAGGAAATCAACTGTCACCACACACAAATTTTAATTCTGTACAAAAGCTACTAACTTCTCCTGTTTTGTCCAGCTCTCAACAATATTGCCTTTTAAAACCATATTATCTTTGCATAGCAGTTGCTTTGGAACTTCTGTTGCTACTAAGAATATGTACCATGAAAAACAATGAATGGGTAAAATGAATAAACTTTAAGAATCCAGTGCAGGCATATCTGGTTCTTAGAACTGGTTTGATCTCAGTTATTTTAAATCAAAACTTCAAAAAGACAAAATAAGCAGTACCTGTCAATCAGCATTTGCTGACTCTATATGGTGCTGTGCAAATTACTACACGTTTGTCACAGACTTGACACTCCAGTTCAAGGAGTGTAATTAAACCTGTTATTTAAATTACATTTGCTCAGTGCATCGGCTCAGTTTCTGCCCACTCTACAGGACCAGACATGCATGTGTATAAGCAAGAAGGCTGCTGGCTCTTGCTCACCTAGGTGGAGACCATTTTTCTCCAAGTTCAAAGGAGGAACTCAGGCAAATCATACTTGTTGTACCTGCTTTGAGATGGGATTTTCTCCCCTCTAAACTACTGCACTGACAACAGATGCAGAATTCTCATTTGCTACAAATGTAAATCAATAATTCACATATTTTTTCCAAACCTTTCAATTGAATTCTCAGGATTGCTGGATTCAGTAAAACAAGTTTTACAGTAACTGAGTGTATGTATACATGCAAACCCTGATGTTCAGCCACTTGCCATCTGTTACAGAGGGAAGAGCAGCAATCATCACATCTCATGAATACTTCTAGCAAAGTTTCTTGATCTTCATACCTTTACAACTTCAATTTTTTTACTGCTACACTCACATCATCTGTACTTCTTGTTCTTGGAGGATGAACTTTCCATAGTTCAAACATTCTGGAGAACTATGGAAACCTAAATGCTATTTTCAAAATTATTACAATTTTTTAAAAGGATATTTTATCCCCAAATACTTGGCAGGAGAAGAAAAGCATTTGGTACAAAAATATTATTTAAGGAAGAATAAGATGGAACTCTCAGTTTTCTGGTGAAAATATAGTTTGTCTGTCTAAGTCTCAGATTTCAAACATACTTAGTGGTGCAAGTTGCAGGCCAACCACATGGCAAAATGTTTAGGAAAGCTGCACTGGTGAAAGCAGGCTCAAGTAACACAGCTCAGGAGGTGCTCAGGGGTGTGTTTGGATACCTCTTCTCAAGGCTTTCCCCACCCACACTAAGGACTGTGAATTTTACTTGGAAATCCTTTTACGTGAAAAATGAATTGTTAAAGATCAGGTATGTATGCATACCATTCAAAAGATGTGTTTGACTGAGATAAGAATGTCTGGACCAGTGATTTCAAGAGAAAGAGGTGGGGGGAGAAGGAAGGGAAAGAAGTAGCTTTGAGAATTATAGAACCATACAATCTTCAAGGATAGAAAGAACTTTAAGATCATTGAGTCCAATCATCAGCCTAGAGCTGTGTCCATTATTAAACCACGTCCACACATTCTTCGAACGCTTCCAGGGATGGTGGCTCAATCACTTCCCTGAGCAGACTGTTCCAATGCTTTACAACCCTTTCCATGAATATTTTTTTTCCTAATACCCAATCTAAACCTTGATTAGTGCAATTAATGCAACTTGAGGCCATTCCCTCTTGTCCTGTCACCTGGGAGAGGAGACCAATCCCCATCTGGCTATACCTTCCCTTCAGGTAGCTGTAGAGAGTAATAAAATCCTTCCCAACCTCCTTTTCTCCAGGCTAAACAGCCCCAGCTCCCTCAGCTGCTCCCCCTAAGATTTGAGCTCTAGCCCCTTCACCAGCTTTGTTGCCCTTCCTCTTTCTTCTCTAACAGCCTTGGTTGTAAGAGGAAGGCATTTCCTGACTTCAGTCTGTAAACTGAGAGAACAAAAAATCCTCATAAATTGAAAAGTGTAACCCAACTGGTTATGTATCCCAATTTCTTAAGCCTTGAAGTAAATGGTAGAAGGTAACTCTTCTTACTTTTTCATTGTTGGTATAAATATGGGTGAAGAAAAAAGTGAGGTAGAGGAGATAAGGGACAGGAAACAAAACCTAAAATTATGCTCCCATGCACTAAGGAGCAGATACATTCTCTACCATGAATTACAGAGTCATGACAAGCATCCCACTGTCAGACAGGGGAGTTATAGCATTAGGAAAAAAAAAATCTTAAAGAAATTGATCACAACTGATGAAAATCCATCAGGGTTAACTATTTAATTTTCTCAAAGAACTGGTTTCTTTCTTGTACTTTTTTGTTAGGTGAAACAAAGCAGGTCCAAATCATTACACAGACTTAAACAGAATGAGGATGTTGTGTGGTTTTTTTTTTAAAGTATTATTAACTAATAAGTTTCTGATATATGTTGCTATGCACAAGGCAGCACCTGAGGCAGTCTTTTTGCTCTTAAAAGAAAAAAAGGGACCACATCTAAAAATTTACAAATTAAACAACAACAACAAAGTGATTAAGAAATTTAAAAGCACTGGCATGAGGGAAAAAAGCAAACAAACAAAAAAGATTTTCAGTTATGCTTTGAAATTAGATGGTGAACAGATGCTTTAGAAAGATAAAGAAGGGTTTCTTTCAGGCAGCACAAGTTTCAGGAAGCCTTTGGTAGGACCAAAAGGCCTCTGATGCTAGATGAGAGGGGTGAGATCAGACAAAAGCTGTGTGAAAGCAAGGTGACTTTGCAAATGAGGGTCTTTCAGGGGAAAAGGAAACCTTCTGAGAGAGTTGCCACACATCTGTCCCGTTTATGCAGTACCAACTGCATCCTGCTACCTTCCTAGCAAAGGACTGCATGGAAGGTCTTTGACTTTCTCTGGCTCAGCTGTCCTGTTTCCACCAGCTCCACCCTGACAGCTCCTTGTGCTTCACAGTTTCATAGGAACCATATCAGGATGGCTTTTCTGTCAGTTTTACCTGAAAAAGCCTTTTCAATAAGCCAAAGTGATCCACTGTGTAGAGGGAGGGATCATCACACATCAGCTTCCAGAGCACATGGCAGGGCTTCCCTTCTCTTGACTGGTGCTTGCTCAGGCTAAAAACATCTGGTTGAAATTTTTGTACATTGCATCCAAGATCTAAATACATTTTTGAAGGTAAATGAAACTGCCAGAAATCCTGTCAAGATTAAAAACACTGAAATCCTCTTGAACTGATGACAATTCCTTCTTTTGCTTTTCATTATGCTACTACACTGCACATAATGAACTTTCCTGCTAAAAGATAACCAATGGCAAAGAAATTCTAGGAAGAAGCAACTTGAGCCTATTCAGTCATTTGCAGGAGGTGGATTTTATAATTAGTTCAGAGCAAAATCTGCCCTTTATTAGCATAGTAATATTTTTGAACAGTATTCATCTTTTCCGCATCATTTTATCGTGCGTTATTCCTTTATCAATCATTTAATTACAACACAGTGGCTTGCTGGAATTTAATCTCAGCACTTAACACAAGGTTTCTTTGCTCCTCCTTTCCCCCTGGACAGAAAATTTTGGAACATTTGTGGGGCACATGCTGTAAAAATCAGTGCCATTGCTCAAGCTATGTTATACTGTGGTCTAGTGTATATAACAGCTTTCATCTTGTGTCCTGAGCCCACGGGACCCAGACTCCTTAACCACAGTCCAGGGGAAGAGACTACCAAGGGTCCTTTACCTGTATTCTGCATGAATTTAAAGGGACTATTTTCAAGAGTAAAGTTGATTCAGCTGCAAATTTTTTTAATAAACACATTGTATGTTTGTGAAATATTTCAATTTACCAAGAACACCATTCATTGCAGAAATCTGAATTTTCCATGGCAATAATTTTTTAAGGATTAGCAATTTTAAACAAAAAAAACTGGCAAAACAAGGTACAAAATGGAAGGGAAAGGGGCAGAAAACACAAGGAGATGATGTTGTTAATTTTTTATTTAATTAATTTTCATTTGTGAACTCATAATGCTTCTCAAGAGTTAGGCTTTTCCTCCTACTTGGAGAATGAAAAATGTGTTGCAATACTATAAATTCTCACTGCATTAAAGGATTACTTTTACCATGAGTAGAGAAGTAATCCTTTATGAAAAAAAAATAGAAAAAAAGCCTTTTCTAAGTTCAGAAAGCTCTCAGGATTTGTCTGTGTTGCAGCAGCCCATTAACACCAACCTTGCCTTGTCCTAACATACTGGTGAGTGGATCATCCCTTCTTCTGATTCCTCCTCCTTTACTGAATACTCCTCTGCCAGCAGTTTTCAGAAGCAGCCCTGCTGCCAGCCTCTCTTTCCAGTTCCCAAGGGAATTTAAATCTTGGCTTTGCTTTGTTTTTTTTTAGTTTGGCAAACATTTTAGGTGAGCATTCCATCACACTTTTTGAATAAAGATGCCGACCACGCCTAAGGGTGGCCAGATGTGACATGTTAAACGTGGCTGAGGAGTTATAAAGGGCTGGGCAAGATTTAACACAAGCTGTGACTTCACTCTTTAAGTGCAAGGAGTGACCAGTACACATGGTGACAGAGTGGTTCTGTCACCCTTGGCTTTGAATTTTTAACAGAGCAATTTGGAGAGAAATCCTAAATGAAGTCCAAAGGCAGGGTATGTCTAAGAAGGCAGGGATCCTTTTTTGATTTACAGATAAGAAGGACAGCTTGGCACCCCATTCTCTACCTGAATTTCCTCTGCAGCACATCAATGCAGGGGGAGGTGCTTAGACGGAGTTTCACCTCTGTGTCTCTGAAAATAATAAAATAATACATACAAACTGGGAAATGGGGAAGACAGTTCTTTCTCTTTTTTATTTTTTTTTTATTTTTTTTCTCCTTTGTGTGGCAATAATAAAAATGTACTCCAGAGTTTCTGAAAAAATTTACATGAGGGATGGGGTACATCCACTGAAGATGGCAAAAAAATTCAGCATTTCTGAGAGATCACAGCTCTGCTTTGTACAAGGATTGCTGTTAAAACAGTTAAAAACCCACATGTGAGAGGTAGTGTGTCTCCTCAAAGAGAAATGTCTGCTACAGCTAGGAGAAATTAACTGACTTATCCCAGCACTTTCTTGCATGTCAATGTCTAACTTTTTAATCACAACCACCCTGCATAATATGGAAATTAAGAACATCATAATTCCCAGTAATTACCAGAAACATACACATTTTCCAACAGGGTGACATTATGTCATGAATTCCCTTGTCAAGAACAAAAAAAAGACAAAACATATCATACTTGTTTGAGAAGGCAAAGTGATAGATTTGTCATGAGGGTAATCATCTATATAAAAAAAAATCCACTATTATCAACTTCCTGAATTTCTGAAAAGGGATTCATTTTCTGCCTGAGCTAATAATGAACATTTTTCTTCTATTCATCATCTTCAGCTTTTTTTTCTCTTGAGATTCATTTATCACTAGCTACTGAACCTGAGAAATAAAAAATAGGCAACATCCCTTTTTGAAGTAATGGCTTAGAAGACTATTAAATCAAGAGGCAAAAGATGGATTTTGAAGATGTACATTCAAAATTCTTGTAACAGCTGCAGGTTTTTAACAGAGGATCTGCACCACTGGTTTAGTATAAGTATTGGAGAAAGTAAGTTTATCCAGTGACAGCACAAAGTGGGGAAGAGTAATTTTTTTTTTTTTACATTAAATTCACAGTACAAGGAATGAAATTGAAGAAATTATGAGATCAATGGCACTATAAAGTGCAATTCATGCTGCAGAAATTAATCTAGAATGATCATTCAAGTGCATTTTAAATCTAAAATGACCTACATTAAAGCAGATCATGCAGATGCTTGAAGTCTTCCCAACCCATCTGCCCATGCACAGCTCTCTGCCTGTCAGACTCTCACTTGGGCCACTAATTGAGTGTTTCGTGCTACTGAGATATGGAGTGACAGCCACACTGGGGGAAACAGCCCAAAATACTTCTCCTATGGTACAGTGAGGCCTGAGGCTCCCCAAGGATCCCAGAGTCTCAGTCCTGCTGAGCTTTCCCTGCTGCTGGCTTCCCTGCTCTTTGGCAGAGCTAAGATGAGACATTTCTGCAGGGAAAAGGAGGAAGACACAGCATTTGCACTTTAATTCTTCTCTTGTAAGATTCTGCTGTCACATTGTCTTACTATCCCTACCTTCTATTTCCCAGCAAAATGAGACCTCATATCACCAGCCTGTGGAAGCACAGGAAAGAAAATCCCTCACACATGTGAGATGGAAGGAGCAGGACTTTGCTTTAGAGTAGGATACAGAGAGAAGCCCTCCCCAAATGCCCTTTCACCTCATCCCTTGCTCAAGGTTTTCTGGCATGGCAGGAAAAACCACACAAACAATCGCTGTTGGAGGTGCTTGCCTGATGCTGCTGGGTGTGCTTTCACAAGGTTATTGCATCAGTGCTTTCACATCTTTCACTTGGGCCCTGGCAGAAGTCTCTGGGCAAATCAATGAGTCTAACTTCCAGGAGGAGGTTTCTGAGAGGTGTGCTTCAGCAGCACTAGATTTCACACCAAGGTAAAGGTTTCTGACATTAACTGGTTCTGTACTTTCCATAATGTCTCACTGGGATGCTGTCCAAATACAGCTTCTTGCTCTAACTTGCTATGCTAAGCAAGTGTATGGGATTTGAGAGATTACTCGCTGAGATTCTAGCTTGCTGGTCAGAAGCCAAAATGCAGACAACATCTATGAAGTCCCAAAGCTAAGCAGTTTTAGTATGCAAGGCTGACTCTGTGCAGGAGAGGCAAATTTCACCAGCTTATAAAGCTGGTAGTGAAGCACAGACCCTCTGCAATTTATTTCGCAGTGTTTCCAGAGCCAAGGGGCAGCAGAAAGGAATGAGTGTAAATTCAGTCTCTACTCATGGGTTCCCTGCTAGGAAGCAGAGACAGCTTTCGACAGCAAATTCTCGTTTCAGTGCTGTATTAACTAAGAGCAGGACTGGACAAAGAGCAGAGGCTTTAATATCTGGTATTGAAGACATCAAATAATGTCAGAGGTCAGCAAAACAATTTTATTCTCCAGGTGATT
Source organism: Thryothorus ludovicianus (assembly GCA_013397245.1). NCBI lineage: Eukaryota > Metazoa > Chordata > Aves > Passeriformes > Certhiidae > Thryothorus > Thryothorus ludovicianus. The sequence continues at coordinate 434,672 of VZTB01001452.1, forward strand.
TCTAGACAGAGTGCTCTAACACAGTTGCCAAGAAACTCAGCTATCCCTAGGCAGCACCCTAGAAGTAAATACTCACAGCTGTTTCTAAAATTTTGCATAGTGAGTATTGAAATGGATTCTCTACTTAACACAGCAGACAGCTAGCCAGAACAAAGCATGAAATCAAATTCCATCAATCCCTTAAATTTGTTTATGCAACCCATTGTTACTGCTCACAGAACAGCTTTGGCAAGCAAAGGCCGTGACAAAATGGAGCTGTAGTTTATACAGAGAAATTCTTCCCATCTGCCATTTTTGTTGTCAGTTGTTTTATATTGATTTCTCTCCATGCAGTTCCAAGTTTAATCTGGGCACAGCTGCATTGAACCAAGGAAGCTGAAGTAATTTTTCTCTTCTAGTGAAGCAGAAATGTGGGAGAAAACGGTACCTACCGCATATCTTTTCTGGTAGGAATATGTCAGAACTTCTTTGCTGTAACACTGATGTAGATTAAGCTTGCACTTATGACTTTTGATACAACTATTTCTGGTAATTTCATTTTACCTGTGACAAGGAATATGAAATTCACACCAAGGAGCGTGTTCTCAAGTAACCTCTTTCTTCACATGGGAATGAGCTGACTCAGCACATGAATTATGGAGTCACAACTACATGGTGCCACATTACAGTGCTTAGATTTATAAAGATTTTGCCTTAACTATAAGCAGCATTGCTTGGGCAACTAAGGGATTTGATGTCTATCTACCTGGACTTCCATTTTATTTATATGCTGAAATGGCACACAGGATGTGCCCTACAGGTCATTATCAGTGGTTGCAAGGGTGTGTTCATTCCTGTGGGGTCTCTACTTCAAAATCCTTTTGGTCACTGCACAGCTATGACAGAGAAACTGCAAGCAGGCAGTGCAATCATGGCAGCAGAGCATCTATTGTACATGAGGAGAAGAGCAGAGGCTGTCAACCTTGGTAAGTGGAGTTTGAGCTGGAGACTCGCTCATACCACGTACAGGGAAGAAAACTATTCCAGTTAAAAACATGTCTCTGTAAGATGACCACAAGGGCATCTAAATTAAAGGGTTGCTGAAGCAGTGAGGTTTGGGGCTGCCAGCCTAACTACCAGTAAAGCTAAGAAAGTTTCTTTTAGCTCTTTTGTTTCTATGGTAGCTGTAGCCTTGACATGAAAAAAATCCCAGTGGCACAGGACTACTGCAGATACATTAAGAGACCCAAAATGCAAATGTTATATAACATTATATACTGCAAAGGAATTAATCTGGTTTAATTTTAAGCCTTTTCAATCAGAAGGGCTCAATGTAACAGAAAATGTTGCTAGGTGTGCTCACTTCTATTCATAGCCTCTTTCAGCACACTCTGAAGTCGGACAAAATCCACTGGGTTTTATTTACCAGCAAACCTTCATGGCAGATAAAGCAACCACTGCAAGAAACCTGCAATTCTTCTTTGCTAATGAGCATTGCTAGATTATTGTGTGACAGGAAGAATATGTCCAGGGAATACCCTGCTGAATACTTCATCCTCCCTGGAATATGCTTTTGTGAGATAAGTCATAATAAATATAATGTGCCAATTGTATAACCTATTGGGAAAGAGCAGGAACATGAACAACTTGCTGCAAATATTGGAGAACCTGCTGACAGGCATGGACGTGGTTTAAATGCCATTTTCATTGAGAGCTCTACAGGTAAAGGCCAGGTACGTAGATCACTTTTGTAATACCTGGAAAGTGTCCTCCTGATGTTGACAGGAAGGACAGACAATGGAAAGTCTTTTCTTACAACGTCTGATACAAAAATTCAGGAATTACCAAAATGGCCAGCAGAAAAATGCAGGAAAGAAAAAGAGGATCCAATAGATAATTGATAGAAATTCAAAACGACTGATACTATGTGAGGAATGCAAAATACATCTTTGTAATATGGAGTTCCAAGCTTTAAGTATGCCATCAATGAAGAGCATGAAGTGACACATATTTTAAAGTTCTAGAGACTACTGGGTTATTCTTCCAACTAGAAACTTCTAATTACTGATTAGAAAAGTCAACTATTTAGAGAATCAATTGGTTTTTCTCTGGAAAGTGTTAAGAGCATGATTCATCTTTTCATTTTGCTGAGCACCCAACTGGAATGTCCTTCCCTTCTCGTATTTGGACAGTCATTATTGAACACAGCTTCCCTATCTGTTCCCAAACTCCTGAACAAAGCTGTCAAAGCTCTCCCCACCAACTATGAATATAAGAAAAAAACCTCCAATGCTTTCCAAGAGGAGAAAGATAGACAGGATGTTGAGTGGTAAATGAGGATATTTGGAATACATCTGTGGACCCACACTTTGTCATTCTCTACTCAGTGTCTCTCCAGCTCAGAGGAATGGATTCTCTTAAACAGCAGCAGCTGTTACTGTTTGGATTGTAAATAGTCATAAGCCATATGGTATGGTAGGAGAAAAAAACTTCACACTTTCTCACATGGACAAATATTATTATTACGAAGCATAAACACATCAATATATATGCCTTTTCTCTGGGGAAGAATATAGTCTTCAACCTGATGCTAAAAATATTAGATGAGCAGACTACCTGTTAACATTTGGTTTAGATTTTTAGAATTTGGACATCTCTACAGAAAATAAACATAGGTGTGCAGTAGATACAGCCCTTTCAGACTGATAGATGGGGTGAAGGAGACACAAAATATAAACTAAGGTAGTGAAATGAGAGAGATGATTAGGAGGGGAAAAAAAGTCTAGATGCAACTACTATAGAAGAATATATTGCTATCTAATGACTAACTACATAAAACTAGCTTGAATGTGGCTTATCATGCAAATGGATCAGCAGTTTCTTCATGCATGTGAATTTGAACTTTCTACTTGGTCAGTGGTGCATAAGGCATTTCAGATGTTGGTGGACTATATTCTGACAAGAATACGCCTCTCAAAAAATGAGAGGACCTCTGCTTCACAAGGGAAGCTGATACTATCAATGTGTCCAGAACTCAGAACAAGGAGAAGATGCAGTCCACTCCCTTGCTGTGCCAAAGCTAAGGGTTGCTTTCATTTTAAACCATGATTTCTTCAGAATTCCTGTTTAAAACCTACTAGTGCTTTTATTTATGTTATTGCTAAAGAACTGTTAGCTTATCTTTTTGCTTCAAGCACTTTAATTAAAGTGTGATCACTCTTCCCGTTTTGTGGTGAAGCTGACAACACACACAGTTAACTTCCAGTTCTGCAGAGCCAAGTTTCTGAGCTACACCCCAAAAGTCTTAGCAGAGTGACATTGCACTTGCCAATAGCAAACACTGGCACATCCTATTCGTATGGTTAGACAGACCCCATAGCAGAACCCATGACCTGGCAATTAACACTCCTTCTGTTCTGTGCCTGTCTCAACCTGTATCAAATGCTACATTGACACCAACTGGCACAACAGAGTGGTTCTGAATTTACATGAAGAAAATCCCCATCAGCAAGAGATTTGGTTTGTGACTAGCTGCACCCCAAAGGAAATGAGCCAACGATAAGGATGGCAGGGCGCTTCTGAGCCCACAAGAGTGACTCCTGACCTCAGGACACCAGCAGCCATGAAGGAAGTTGAGAGACCTTCCACATTCATCATTCCTTGATGAGAATCACAGTCCAGACCCGATCCATGGATATAGAAAGAGACAGCAAAACAGCATCTAATATGAAACAAAGAAAAAAATCCCCAACCTTTCCACACAATTTGGTGACCCTGCATCAAACAGTCATTTTGCTCTAATGATGTCCCTACCATTCCCAGTTTTTAATGAAAATGACTTCATGGTTAAATGCTTTTCTACCACTGTTACTATTTCTATCCTGACATCATAAGCCACATTCTGTTACTATGTATTTTGTTACTAAAACTCAAAAGTAGGAGCAAAATGCCTGTGGATCAGAAAAGGTCCACTACTGCCTTTGAAACGTCCAGAATGCCTCAAAGTGTTTTCATTTTACCTTTGACAGGAGATGTGGTTCAGACCAATGATCCAGTAAGGACCAGGTGGCCTGACTCACTCTCACCAAGCTGGCTGGATAACCCCCAGTCAAGACACGCAGGGAACCAGTTCACCAGGTTCCAGTGCTGAGATACTCTGCAGAGCAACCTGAGAATCCCCTCCAGATCTGGGCCCAGCACAGCAGCGCTACGGCAAACCCCTCTACCAGTGTGAACACCAGCATATCATCTTCATGACAATCAGCGGGCTTCCTCCACAGGAACACAGAGCGTTTGCTCTTCTCTTTTGAAACTACAGTCAACATTTCTAGGCATGTTTCCTTTAAAATACCTCTTTAAAATCACAACGTTTACACAAACACAGCCCCATTTTTGACTTCAAGAAAAGGGAAACCCCACAGATAGAAGATTTCATTGCATCTTTTTCATGTAGTGTTTCCAAAGTTCAGTCTTGAGTGCAGGGCTCTGCTCTTGGAAGAGAGAGCTCATCTGAGAAGAGAGTACAATCAGATGGTGATGAAAGTGCTACTGCTCTGGGAGAAAGGTTGTAAAAACCCCCAGTCACTGCAAAAAAAGAACAAACTGAGATTTTTTCCTAGTTTTATTTTTTAAAGAGATATTTAAGCCACTTAGCAAATAAATCATGCAGGAGACATTTCCAATGTGGTCACTGGACTTTAAGTTGATATAACTAAGTTGCAAAGGTAATTTCCATGCACGGAAACCCATTCAACCACAGAGGTTGCCTTTATTCATAAAACTCTTGGTTTACAACCAGATGACATGATTGTGGCCTCAAAGTTCAACAAGACAATCATTTCCACTTGCAAACTTGCTGTCGTGAGCGAATGGCGTTAGGACAAATAACAAAGAAAAGACCAAAAAATGAAGAACTTCATAGCTTGCGGACTTTAGCTAAATTATATGGGAAAAGATTAGCTTAACTCATACATCCCTAATATGATGATATGCAGGTTGTTTGTGTACTCCTGTATTTTCAGCATTAGGACAGCCAAACAGTTACTTTAGTTGCCTTTTTTAAAACAAGGAACTACAAATAAGCCCTCACAAATCTGAACAATTTTTATATCAATCATGCTCTCCCAGTTGCAGCGCTGCCCATGGAGGAAAGACCTAGAGGCAGCTGAAATGGTGTCATCAGACTAAATACACCAGAAGAGTAAGAAAAAATGACTGACATTTTAAGAATACGGAAAGTGAAAGATTTTGAGGGAATCGTGTACCATATGAACAAAGTACAACTCACTTTGTAAGCAAGTGTAGTCAAATGGGTTGTACTGTGGCTTCCTCAAACTGATCTAAGACTGCCTGTGGCAATGCCTGAGACAATAAGCCAGACACACTGATTATAAGCTTTACCAGATAGATCAGGCTCCCTTTCTCCCTCAGAAAAGAAAGTGTTCTTTAAGTTAATTTAGCAAGCCTCTAGTTGATTTTTCGTTTTCGTCAGGCTAATATAAATGTCCTGATTACCATCAGCAACAAGAGAAGGCACAATAAAGTTTACTTGTTCTAACCTGCAGCTATGCATATAAGTACCTCCCTTTACTTAAGCAGCATTATTCTGTCTGGCCTTTCTGCTCTTAAGGGCAAAATCTGGATTTAAAAACCCCACAGTCTGTCTTTGGATTAAATCAATAATTCAATGACTGAAATATTAGTTGCATTTTGATGAAAAAAAAATAAAATAAAATGGCTGCTTACAGAACATACAAAATACTGTTCTCATAAAGAGAACGGTCATAATTAGTCACCTTTAAATTTTTTTTCTCCCAACAGAAATAAAATTGAGTTATGATTTTACTTTCTCTTTTTTTTTTTAAAGTAAAAACACTACCTCTTTAAATATCAAGATAGCAACACCACAAATGATTTTGAAAATCTGGGTTACACTTATCTTAAAAGTAGCTGCTTAGACAAAATACATCTGTTTAATGAGCTGACATGTTTCCCTTTCAGATTCTTCTGAAAGCCATATGAACTAACTGTGAATCAGATTTGTATCTTGATAATAAAAGAGAAATCACATTCCACTTCCCAGCAGAACACAAAAGCAAACGTGCCTGTTACTGTCTATAATGGCTACATTATGTTTTCCACTTAATAAAAGACATATAACCCTGCAGAGAGAATAGCAAAATCACTTCCATCTTACTTTTCAGAAACTGCTGAATAAAACTCAGAACAATAAAAATCCCTTTCCCCATTCACATGGTTTACTCACCATCACTTTATTCCAAAACTCAGTTTCACTTGAAAAATGATCCATAACAATGAAATGATTTCTTCCTTGTAAAAGTATCACTCCAATCATTTAAATTACTGAACGCAGAAAAGGAAACATTGTGCTCCACAGAGCTCTCTAAACACTCACTGTTGTTTTTGCTGATGCAATGAGGCTTCTAAGCAAACGAGCAAGTTTGCAAGCAAGCTGGGTAGTGGCATTTTCCTTATGATTCAAAACTGAAGTATGCCTCAGCTAACTGAATGCTCGCACAACATGTAATAAAAGAACTCAGGGATTCATACACGTCTCTAACACAATCATTTGTAAAACTTCCACTCGTATTACCATCTCTAAGTCTGCCACACCTCAGGAACGACGAGCCAGATACAAACTTCTACTGGGTGCTATGTGCAGCCAAGAGAAAGACAGCTCCAAGCCAGAGGCTTGTATTTAAAAGGCTCTGAAGTTTAAGTCCCTAAGGTGTATGAAGTTACATTCCGTGTATGGAATGTAACTGTGGATTCCTGCTTGCTGCATATATAAATATGATAAAGTTCATCATAAGCCACACATTAAAAACATAGAGTCTGCCACAATGCATTACCAGATTAAGGCACAAAACTACAGCGATAGGAAGAAGTTACAAAAGCGTGTTTAAATAGGTTTATAATTGCAACTTTTAACAATTAACGCTCTTCTCCATCAAGTGGCAAGGAAAGCATAGAATTTTCTAAGAAATGGGGATAACAAGATCCAGGGAAAATCTAAAAGCTGTATCTTCCTTTCCAGAGGTGCAGACCCGTCTGAGCCCTGAGAGGCAGAGTTTAGAAACAAACCTCTGCCTTAAGATGAAGAAGGGAGAAATCCATAACAACCTAATGACTGCCTGATAGGTGGGAGCCTCCAGTGCAGACGTGTCATTTATTTCATCAATCTTTAAAGCTTATGTCAGCTGCCTTGACAGGTAAGCCTTATAAAGGTTCAAATCTTTCAAGTTCCAGACATCAGCAAATAAATGCTGATGCAGACCTTTACATGACCATCAAGCCCTCACCGGATTCATTGAATAACCTTTTTTCCTTTGCCAGCTTTTACTTTTTCTGACACACTGAGGTCTGAGGTAGTATTCCCTCTACACCACTTGATGTTTCCTAATGAGCTGGGAGCGCTACACGTGCTGCAGCCCTTACTGCCTCGGAAACTGCATCAAGATGAATGTTCTCCACAGCTACAAGTTTTAACATTTTAAAGCTCATGTTTTCTTCCAAGCTTTTAACATCTTCCTCCGATGCCCTTGCTGTGCCTGCAGGTTCTCACAGCTCCGAGAAGCAGGCAGGCAAAACTAGCTAAGGACATGGACTGAAGCAGGGAGTGGCTCTTAGGGGAGCCCCAGCACCCTCTGCTGGGGCTGGAGTGGTGGGAGGTAGCTGGGCCGGCCCGTGGCACTTCATCCCTTTGGCTGGGGTGACCCCTCAACAGCTGGGGCATAAAACTCCTACCAGTGGTTTTCACTGGGTGAGACAGCAGTAATGTACTGGCCTGTTTAATTAAAAAACATAAGAAAAACCTTCTGCTTTCTTACAGCCTAGGAAATTCTACACAATGCCTAATAATCTATATATATAAAACAACATAATATCTATGCTACTATAACCTGAATTACTTATACACTCTCAGGCAGCATTTCATTAGATCAGTGGTCCAAAACAAAAAGGAAAATAGAAATGCCATGTTTACACCCAATGAAGTTTCCCAGGCTAGTGAAGCATCCATACTAGACTCTGACTGCACACTTTGGCCTGGGATATACTTGGGCTGTTCAACACATTGATGAAATTCACAATACAGCTACCTGATGTCCTGATCTTGGCCATCCCCAAACAATGTGGAATAAATTTAGATGCAGCTTTAATCAGCACTTTTTTCCCCAGTTAACAGTTTCCCTGTTCTACTTATACAAACAAAATTAAATAAAACAGGATAGTGATCATCCTGTATCTGTCCAGAAATAAATAACTTCAAAGGATGCCATTCAGCAATAAATCTATTATAAGTACTTTCCAAGCTCTTTGATTTGTAAAAATTATCAAACTGTTTGTTATTGGTATGTACATTTTTCTTGCTTTATTCTCTGAACCCTGCAACTCAGCAAATTAATACAAGTCTGGCATTTTGCGGAACACAGACCTCTTTGTTGTTTTGCAAAGGATCCTTAACCCTCTGGGCTTTCCAGTTACAAGCAAAATGTCTCCAATACCTTATCTCTTGCTTTGAACCATGTTCATTGAACCCAGTGGGTTGGAAATATGTCTCCACTGTAAGTGCTTAGGAATTTTTGTAGATCCATTACATTACCATGATAGCGTTACTTTATTTTACTTAGTCATTTTATTTTGAGAAGCATTTGAGACCATGTTATGAGATTTAATTTACATTGAAAATTACTTCATCTTAGATTAGTTATTTAAAAAGCTAGGATACAATTTCCACAGTTAGAAATATTGTGGTGAGAAGCTGTGATGTTATGCTAAGCGACTGAGTTCTTAGTTTTGAGGTAATTTTTGGGGGGAGTGTGGAAAAGGAGAGCAAAGGGTGAGCGATGGCAGCTTGTGCACTGCAGGATCCTGTAAGCTGGAACTCAGGGTTGATAGAGCAAGGAAAACCACAGAGGTGAAATGGTGCACAGTAGAAACCATCTTTAAAAGTCTATTTCTTTTTTTTTTTTTTTAATCTCTTGATTCTTATGCTACACAGCATAAAATCTTTCATCAGGATCATAATAAACATCTATCAGAGATCTTTCTCTTCTGCCTTAACAGAAGGCCAAATAATTCAGAGACCAGTTGAAGTTCAATTACATTTTTCTGCAGTAAGCCAGAGAAAGGTGCAAAGTAAATCACCTTTATATACCCTTCCTGAAGTTCTTTTATATTGATCCCCCCTAGAAAATGTGGTTTGAACATTTTTACATGTTCATCATCCAACTCTGAGGTTTGGTTCCTGCAGTAGGCACAAGTATATTCTGTTTTTTCATGCCCTATTTCTGAAGCAGAGCTTGTTCCTGCAGTCACATACTGCTTTCTGAGCTGTGGAAGTGGAGCAGTTCACCCCAGTGAGGGGCCTTCTTTAACCACTGCTGTCACACTTCAGAATTCCTTTATCCTGTGGGTGATTAAGACAGTTCTCTATAATACTACTGTTCTCAATACAACGTGAACATATTTTTCTACCCCAAAATTTAAATCACATCGTTCTCCAGAATCGTCACTCCAATCTGACAAGCAGAGGATGATTTCACATCTGATTTACTTTGGGAGGTCTGGGTTTTGCAACATGAAATAAGATGGACTTTTATTGACTGAAGAAACATTGCACTGTACAGACGCCCATCAGCCTGAAAGTTAGAATCCAAAGTGAAATTCTAGCTGCTGAAACGAGTCTATGCATTGGTTAATGTGACAGTTAATCATTTTGGACTTCACTAACACCAAATTACATGTTCCTATAAGGCAAACAGCTGACTTGCAGCTAACTTGCAGAAGAGTTCTACGTCCCCTGCAGCTCTTTGAAGGAAAATTCCGATCACCAACAAAACTACTTTTAGCTGCCCCATAGATATTAACAAAACTCAGATTATTACTGTAGAAAGTATCCTGTCTCCTCTTTTTACACCACTGTGGCTCTGAATTTGCTCACTCAAAAAGCACTATTAATTATGAAAACTGAATGCTGATTAAAAAAAAATTAAACCCACCCATCTCAGGCACAGGCAGATCCTCTCATGACAGGGCAACATCCAACACCATCACAGTAAAGAGCTGGGCCAGAGCACTGACATGTGTGTGACCTGACAGTGTCCTAATTGCAGCTGCCTGCTTTGTGACTGCTGATCACACCCTCTGAGCAGGGCTTCAGGAAGTTGTTCCAGGATGTGCCATTGGTACTGTGACATTCTTTGTCTTAATGCTTTATGCCCAAATCAGTGCCGTCAGGTCAAAGCCTTACCAGCAGCAATGCAGGGTGCATCTCACTATGGGACATGGAGAGGAATGTGAGGCACACTGGCTCTCACTTCACTCTGGCTTGTAAGAAACACCACTTCACAGATTACAGATTTGGAAATTGTATGAAGTGGCTGAACTCTTCCAATGGACACTTCAGGGGAGCTATAAAACAAATACAGACTATTCCACAATAAGAAATGAAAGCACAACTGCAAGATTTATAACCTACAATATTAATTTAATAATCAAGTCCTTATAAAATAACATCTAACACCATGTGACAAAGGGAGATGACAGTACCTCCCCAATCAGTGCTAAATAATGCATCCATAACAATTGCCTCTCACTTGATTATGGTAATGTAGTTGATACTAGACGCAATTCAAAGATTATTGAAGTCAATGAGGGTTCTTCATTAATGCCAATGGAATTTTAATCAGTCTCATCAAACTAAAATATAAGAGGAGCTAAATGTGTAGTATGGGCATAAGAAGCAACAGTGGTTCTAACTTTGGATATTAAAAATTATTGTGTTCTCGCTATATACCACTGCAGAAGATCCTTGAAAATAATTATTTTTGAATCTTTGAGACAAATCTAAATGGTTAAACACGACCCTGCTATAGATCCTCGCTGCTATCTGTGCACATGACCTCCTCTGACACCCCAAAATATAACTTGGTCACAAAATATCAAGTTTTGATCATAAAATCACACATTTCTAAACTCTAAGTAAACTCTAAAATACTAGATTCAATTTTACAGTTGAGAATGATTACATGAAATGGCAACAGTTCTACCTAAAAAGTCAGAAGGGTGAGAGGAATTATTTTTTGTATTACAGAAGAGTATAAGAGAATACAACAGAAAGGACTCTGGTTATTAATAGACAAAATGGGATAAAAAGGTCTCAAACATCTCTGATGGCAACTCCAAATGCAAACTATACAGTAAATCTAGACACAGATAGGCTAAGGGAACCTTAAATTTTACCATTTGCTCTTGCTTGTTATGCTGCAGAAACTTGTTAGGATCAGAAGAAAATTTACTTAGGAAAAGCTTTATAACCCCTTGACTCAAATTGCTTAAGTTCTCATTTTTCATTAATTTACAAAATTGTAAGAACATGGAGTCTACAGAGGGATTGGGACACTAATGAGGATGGTAAAGTTCATGGTGAGTTTGGGAATTCAAAGCAGAGGGTCAGCACATTCACCCTGCAGGAACCCTACACGGTCTTCAGCATTGACATGGACTAAAACTTTCTAAAGTTCCCAGACACTTCTGACAAAATGGAAGAGCAGGGAAGTGCTGTTTTTAGTTTTCTAGCTATTTATGTTGTTTATTTTTCGTCTCTCCCCTTGCAGGGACAATGATACTTTTTGAAATCAGGATGCTGACAGGAAGAGGTTCTTCCTTCTTTACCACCAAAACTGTGGTATGAATAAGAATTTGGAGTAGCAGGTAACCTTTCCTTGCTGAAATGAAGCTGGGACCTCAAGGTCAACTCCTGTGTGAGATGTAAGCAGAGGAGCACAAAGTCATTTCCTTGGATCAGATCTATGGTCTTTGGGGCTGTGAGTTAAAGGAAAAAAATGACACTGCTCTCCATCTTCAGCGAGACTGAAACAAGAAATGTATCTGTGCACACATGTTCCATGCACAGACCATGACACTTGGGCATCAATACAAGCAAAGAAAGGGTTTGTCTTTAACAAAGGAGTGCACATGAAATACTGTTTTTTAAAAACGCGGTTTTAGCTGTTTTCCAAGGAAGTGGCTCAATATTTCTTCCTTAACAGAGTTCACCATCTTGGACAGACGGACAACAGCAATTTTAAGCTTAGGTAAAGACCAAAACAAACCAAATCAGAGCAAAAAAACTTCTTTTGAAAATACTTGATGTCTGCTAGCTGTCTTATTTACATCTGACCTAAGTTTTGTGTACTTAGGTTGTTGACAAAATACAGTGTGAAGTGTGTTGCAGACAATGCACACAGAGCTCTGCCATTTCAGAGGGGGAAGAGAAAATCATTAACAACGCTGATATTTCTGCAGGAGTGTTGCCAGCAGTCTCTGGGAAAAAATGGGTTTCTGCTTACATGAATTTCTTACACAGCAAATTACTTTATAATTTGCCCATGCTAGAAGACAGAACAGAAAACCACTGACACTGCTCAGTCAGGCTTACATACACATGGACATTTTGTGATTTTTGGAAAAAAAATGTAGCAAACGTTGATATTGTTTTTTTTAAAAAAAGCTATTTGCTAATTTAACAAAAAAAGACAGAAAGAAAGAGGAAAAAGTAATTTTATTCTGAATTTTCCAATGGCTCTGTAAATTATGCTGATCATGTTGCTGGCTTCCTACACAACTTTCTTACCCATTATTAGGAGGCTGCTGCCAATTACTGGGTTTACAACCCTAAATCCTAGAAGGTAAAGGAGATTTCAGACAACAGATCTTGACTGGAAATAAAAAAGAAATTAATTTGTTCATCTGCAAAGTCCCCAGTAAACAACAGTAAACAGTGTTCTTCTTTTGCTCAGACTTGCAAACACAGATTTTTAAACACCATTTTCTCATGCAGCATGACTTTCTTTCCATTACAAGGACTGCCAGACAATCCTCGTGTTCAACTTAACATTGGGCAGCATGAGAAAAACATTTCTAACCTAAGCAAGGCTGCAGCAAAGACTGATTACTTGTCAAAAATAAGCCAGGATTATGCAAAGTATACAAATAATCAGCAAGATATTTATCAAACTCCTTGACAGTACTGTTTCAAAGCTAACTCATGGTTAGATAGTTGATTGGGGAAAAAGATGCAAGGCTAGATGTCAATATAGCTCCAACCTGGCTCTTGGCAAAAGCAATAGCTGTGCTCCTCCCCCTCCCTCAGCATCTGGCTTTAAAACAAGATTGAGCAGTATTTTTGGTAAGTTTTTTTTCCTGTTTATCTATATATACTATCCATAGATGCTTTGATAGGTAAAAATGACCCACAAGCCCCACAAACAATACTATCATTTAATTACTATAATTTCTATAACTTTGTATTTTCTCATATCTATATAAGCAGAGCTTTGTTTTGTTTAAGCTTCAGCTTAAATAATAGTGTGGAATCACACTATTAATCAGAAGTTCAGTTTTCACAAAGTTGTTTTAAGTCCTCAGGATCTCAAGGGACATAAACTCTAACACCTAAAAGGTATAAAATGTAATATGGTAAAAAAAATTGTGATTTTTTTCATCTCTGGAATTAGCAATGGGGAAGTCAAAATCTCTTAGGACCCCTTAGCATTTTATTTATAGCTACAATTCTCTATGATAAACCACAATGGTTGAGCTTTAGCTACATTTCATCCAGATCTATGCAGAATATCATAACAGCTTAAGATGTCCTCTGTCTCCCAGTGGGCTGAGTTCCACTGATTTCAGAAAGGTAGTGTGGCATAGCAGGAAGCGTGCAAGGAAACAACTTTCCTGGGCAACAAACAGCCCAGCGATCTTGCAGTGCTTGATACCAAAATATACAGTGCAAATGCTGGCAATCTTACAGAAAGGATGCTTTTATATGAAGCAACTGCAAATGGCTAATAAATCTGCCGTTTCAAATCTAGGCTTTGAAAAAAGCCAATGGCATAACTTCATTTCAATTATTAGATGCCAGGTAATTTGAAAAAAACAGTTTGAATGGCTAAATTGTTTAAGCCACATCAGCATCCTGATTGGAGGCATTTAAATTTTTGAAAAAATAAACTGCAAGTAGAATTACGATTATTAAGTCAGGACAAAATATCAGCTCTTTATGTTGTGTTTGTGTTTATGTTGTGATCTTGTACATCGCACACAAGCAAAACATGGTTTCCTTTCTCCTTCTGCCTGTTTAAGTAGTTCTACGATTTTCTCCCTTTTTCTTTCACTCTGTCGAAATTTGGCGGGGAAGAAACTCTTCGGTCTGGACTTTTCCCGGTGGGCTTGGAGTATTCTTCCAGCAAACGCTCTACTTCATTCATAATTGCAAAAGCGAACGGCGCAGGGAGTCCCTCGATAAGGCGGGAGCTCCCAGAAGATCCCAGCGCAGGGCGGGCAGCCCAGAGCGCACCCACGGCCCCCCTAAGGACACACGCACGGGCCGGGGCAGCCCGGGCTCTCGGGCCGTTCCCTGCCGCCCTTTGCCGCCCCTTNCCCGGCTGTTCCCTGCAGCCCTTTGCCGCCCTTTACAGCCCGGCTGTTCCCTGCAGCCCTTTGCCGCCCTTTACAGCCCGGCTGTTCCCTGCCGCCCTTTGCCGCCCCTCTCAGCCCGGCCGTTCCCGCCTCAGGCGGCGCTGAGGCCGCGGCGCGGTGCTGGCGGTGGCCGCTAGGTGGCAGCGCGCGCTCGCGGAGCCGCCGCGGGATCGGGCCCTGCCCTGAGGGAGGCGCGGGCCGCGCAAAACTCGCCACAAACCTGAGCGGCAGCGGCCCGGAGACAGTTATTTATTTACACGCCTAAAGATGTACCGCGTGCGTTTGCTCTGTCTTTTTTTTTT
>VZTB01001452.1:449482-498032 GCA_013397245.1 Thryothorus ludovicianus
TTTTTTTTCCTCCCAGCAAAGCAAGTTTTGACCAGAACATTCCCGCCATCGCTGTTTAAGCCAACACAGACACCAAGCAAGCCCACTCATGAAGTCCTAAAAACTCTGACTATACTCTGGGCTTTCCCTTGAATAGTTCGATTGCCAACGCAGCTTTAGTTTTATGCACGTGTCGATTACAGAATCAATTAGGTTGGAAAAGTCCTCTGAGATGGTCTAGTCCAACACAGGACCCAACACCACCTTGTCAGCCGTACCACAGCACAAAGTGCCATGTCCACTCTTATTTGAACACATCCAGGGACCGTGTCTCCACCACCCTGGACAGCCTCTTCCAGTGTCTCATCACTTTCTATGATGAAATTCTTCCAATGACCAACCCAAACACCCCCTGGCACAGCTTGAGGCCATGTCCTCTCATCCTGCCACTGTTCTTCACTGGAAGAACAACCGAGCCCTCCCTGGCTACACCCTCCGTTCAGGCAGTTGTAGAGAGGGATAAGATCACCCCTGAGCCTCCTCTTCTCCAGACCCAGCTCCCCTCAGCCTCCCCGCATAGCACTTGTGCTCCAGACCCGTCACCAGCCTCATTCCCCTTCTCTGGATGATAATGCCCATTGGATTTGGGTCTGATTGTGCCCCCCTGGGCTACCTCCTCACAAAAAGCAACAAAGATCTGTCACTGGCCTGAAAGCATAGAGTGCTGCTTTGTTTTGCATCTTGAAAGAAATAAGAGAAACTATTTCTGGAGAAAAAAATTCTCAGCAGAGTAAGGATAAAAGAAAAATAAAAGGGATACTTAATCAGAGGCAGCCTTTAAGAGAAAACAGAAGTGGTTGTCCCTACCCTCATTGGACTACTGACTGATCTGTGGAGGGAGAGAAACCTGACCAAAGTCTGGATAAGGAAAAGGACTGGATCCAGCAGTTCCCCCCTCCTAAGTATTCTCCATCACCTCATCTGTTACTCTGTCTAAGGACCAGACTGGAGAGCCAGCACAATACTGTTAAGAAGCTGTGGCTTGTCTGTCCCATCACCAGACATTCAGTGCTGAAAAAGCAGCACTGCTGCTGGAGGGAAAACAGATGATTATAGATAAAGCATTAGCCTATCCCTTCCTTTTTGTGTCAGGGATATTGTGTGCCTACAGTGACACAAACAAACAAATTCTGAAACACAGAAGGTACATTTGACATCACCATGTGTGTATGTTCATAAGATCTCTTTCTTTCTAGGGTGTACAAACCATAGCAGAGCACTTCCAAGCCTTTTGTAGGCCAGGGAAATGACTGCCAGATTACACTGTAGACATAAAATGCCATATAACTTCCAGTGTTATGTTTGGATGCCTTTTTTGCAGTTCTTTATGACACAAATTTGAGGCCATATAAAGATGTTTGATTACACTCATTGTACATATCCTTGAGCTAAACTCACAATCTGAATTGTCCCATTTGAAATGAAGGAAAGACTGGATAGTAAGATTCAAAGAGCTGCCTTTATCAGCTGTATAATAAAGTTCCCACATAAGAGATGCTTTTTTTTTTCCTCCCCAGAGATTGCTGTAAGATAAGTAAGAGGAAATTATGCAAGATGATACACAATTATTCAGCAGTTCAGGAATACCCTGCAAAACCCCACTAACCAAAAAAGTAACTACAGTCCAGACAAGGTGAAGAAGGGATGCTACACATGAATGAGGAAGAAACGCAGATCAAACTAGAGTGTCGCCCTCACTGCCCTCTTTTTCCTTTTCTTTTTTTCAGTCTGTCTCTCTGAATGAATCTTTCTCCAGCCAAATCTCACTGCAAGACAAATGACCTGAGAAGTTTCATGAACCTTCCTTCTTTAAAATCAATTGTTTCTCTAGGCTGTAATAATCAGAGGTCACAAGGGGTTCCAAGGGGCATTATCCCTGTTAAGAAAGATACTTTTGAGTGCAATAGGGCAACCAGAAACATGCTTTGGGCAGTAAAGGCTCTGGACGACTGCTCAGTAGAAGAAGGGGAGGGGGGACTAGCTCTGGATTTGCTCCAGAAAAGCAGCCTGGCTGGGGAATGAACAACTTTTCAGTCCCTATCTCCCGTGAAATGCAACAGAGCTGAGATACTGACACAATCTCTCATCTTGCACAACCTGTATAACTCACCTTCTCTGACGTGATTAGCACAACCTGCAACTCTCCACAGAATTGTGGACATCCTGCTCCTCACCCTTGCAGGACAGAAATGCAAAGAGACTGTCTCACCTAAGACCAAATAGAAATTCTGCAGCAAAGCAAGGAGTTGGAGCCAGGCAGCCCAGCTTGGGAAGGGACCTCATGTCTTTCCCAACCTTTTCTTCAGTCAGGAATCATTCTGCGGCCAAGGGCAAGGAAAAAGCAGGGCATGGTGCAAAGCAAAGAGGGGTGGTGAGAAATTGAATGAAGGATCCAACTTCAGAAGCCTTGTTGAATATTAACAGTTACATTCCTCTTTTTCTCAAATTGAACTGCAAAAGCAAGCTGTGATTGGAGGTTTTCAATGGTAGCGGGAACTTCTACACTTAGGGAAGTAATTTGACTTGTGATTTAAAATGTTTATTTGTCAGGGCATTGATGGGAATGTGTGTCCTGCCTAAGGCCCTAGCACAACTCAGCAACTTTTTTCACCATGAGCAGTGCTGTCCTGAGCATCTCCGATGGCAACCACCTGGCACACACCAGCTGGCAAATGGCCTGGCTGTACTCGCAGGGCAGCGTGCTGCTGTGGTTACTCTGGTGTGGACGCCCTGCCTGGGCCCTCCTGAGACAAGAGTGACTGAGAAAGGAGTTATACCTGTGTAGCTAGTGCAGTTTAATTACACTGGCAAATTTTCCCTGCAGATAAGCACCAAGGCAGCTAATTCTGACTCTTTTCCAGGAGAAAATCACTTTGGGTGTCTGCATCTTTGAGAAGTCTGTGAGTGTTTACAGTGCCTTCACCCACAGCAGGAATAACCTGCAACCCTGGACTTCACAGTTCCTATCACTTTCGATCCCACCTGAGTTTCTCATGCTCCCACTTATGCAATAAGTACTGAAAAATATAAATACTAAAAATTTTTAAAAATCCTCCCCAAGTACTACATACCTGCCCCCCCAATACCAGATAGTTGGAGAAATGAATGTAATTTTTTCACTGTAGTTGTTGTAAAAGGCTAATATATTACCTATTGAGGCTTTTCAATTACCTTCAGAGAATTACAGGAAGCCAGTAGAGAAACTAAGGAAACTGATAAAAAAATCCCCAGTCCTCCAAAACGAGCTGCACAGTACCACTGAGGAGAATGTATGCAGCTTCTTAACAGCACCCCTGACTTCTCTTCTAGCCTGGCAGTGCTCCAAAGCAGACTCAACTGCAACAGCATGAGCCAAGCTGTGTCACAAGCTCCTAACAGGTCTTAGGTGATCCCCTGACACTTCCACTTGTTCCTGCTGCTTTAAAGGCAAGCGACCAAACACATAGCCCCAGATCTTGTGCCTGAGCCTGTTCAGCATCCTCTGTCACGATCTTAGAGGCAGACCAAGGTATATTTGGAGAAACTATGCTGGATGTTGCACTGAGACTGGCATTTAAGTTATGACAGAGGATTTGACATCTTCCCCAGTCAGCAGCTTTCAAGCAGTGTTTGGCCTACCCAAAATCTTGAATTCTAGAATCAGGCACACCAAATGTATCAAAGATAAAAATTTATTTTATCAGACTACAGCCAACCTAATCCTGCAAAAACGTGAAAAAAAATCCCGTACTTGTATAGTTGCACCTTGTTATTAACCAACTTGGAACACCTAGTAGAGACTGAATGAAGGAAAGGTATCAGGCTTTACACAAAATAACCCTTTCAAATGGAATTCAAAGTACAAACCCTTGATCACCACTATATGGAACACAGGGACTACTTCTTTCAAGTAACAGAGGTATTTGTGGGGGAGAAGAGTGCCGATTCCCATATGGCCTGGGAGTTTGAGCAAGTAAACTGCTTATTCTAGAGTGCCAGAGTTTGCTGGCACTATTCCTGGTTTGAGATGATAGCTTCTGTGCCAGGAAAACATAAGAGAATATTTGCTTTCTCTGGAAACTAGGTGGGTTTGTCAACAATGCACTTTATGGGACCCTTTTCACTGGTTTTGTGTTTCCTTACAGGTGAAGAAAAAGCCTGTAAAAGCACCATCCAGCCCTAAAAGCACATTTAGAAAATAATAGAAACATGCATGACTAGGGCTAGCCTAAAGGAAATGGCAACCCTGACTGTATGCACTGTGCACTGATAAAATTACAAGAGCCTTACAGGCAGTTACCAAAACCTGCAGAAATACTCAGACTTTGGGCCAAATCATGATTCATACTATAGTAATTCTGCTCATTTCATTGGATCATTCCAGTTCCAAAAGCAGTTTCTTTTAAGTTTTTAACATTTCTCCCCATCATGATGACACTCATGCATCTTCCATATAATGGCAACACATCCAGACAATAGTCTTCAAGTTCTCGACTATCTGACATTTTCTTTTCAAAATAAGAACTATTTTGGCAAGAGCAAAAGGAGCTGAGATTTATGAATATAAGGCGATGCCAAGTAAATATCTTCTTTCGACAGAAAGTAGTTTTTCATGGTGAACAATAGTCAACTAGATTTTACCTGATACTTGCCTTTCCATGACCAGATGTTCCTGACTTTCTCACAGAAGCTCATTGATTAACACAATTTTTAAGATGATGACTTTATAGAAAAATGCAAAGTAATTATTGCTTTTGAGGACCCTTCCTCTTGTTTTGGCTTTGAACTGTAAGATTAAAAGATTCACCTTGTTAAAGCCAGGTAAACAGACAACGCACATGCCTGCAGTGGAGAAGGGAAGCTGAAGGGCTGCAACTATGACCTCTCAAATGCCCCTTTGAACTGGGGAGGGAGTTGCCAAAAAGCTGTAAACAAAACTAACAAGCTGTTGCTGCTGTCACTACACCCTTCACGCAAAAATGGGCACCAGATCCTTGTTAGCAGGTTTAGCAAGGGGTGACTAAAGCTGCTGGAAGGAGTCCAGCCTGAGTGCAGTCCAAGGGGCTGTCCCAGAAGGCAGCTGCACAGCCTGCCAGCTGGGAGCTGCACCGCATTTTCATATGCGCCTACAAAGCCTATAAATTAGGATTGCTGAGCCTGGAGTTAGCATGTGCATGACTCACAAATATTTATTAGGGAGGAAGGAGTGATATCTCCAAGAGAGCTTGAAGAGGAAAAAAAAATACAACAAAAAACAAAACCAAGGCATTGAAGTTTTGTGGAGAATCAAAAAGGAGCTCGTGCTTCTCACTGCTCAGCTAAATAGGGACTGAAGATCAAAGTAAAATATTGGTTTAGTTCTTCAGTATTTTGCCTTTTCATCTAGTGATTTTTATGTTTGCTCCTTTTCACCCAAAGCCTGACTTTGTGTGTATATTTTAACATGTTAGAAGTGGGGAAGATTCCTGTCATTTGGGAATGTGTCATTAAAATCTATGGGGTCTGTTTTAGTAATTTGTGATACTCTTATGAGTAATCCACTGACAGTTGAGATTTTTCTTCACTAGTTCTCCCAATATACAAGTAGAGAAATTAAAAAAGGAATTATTTGAATTTACGTACCTTGCCTTTATTTCAGAGTTACCATTCCCCCTCTTTAATCAGACTACAGACTTAGTTGTTTGAGCATGCACTTGTTACTCTGATGAATTTATTTTAGATTAGAACAGCTTACACATGTATCATTCAATTTATTTAAAGTGTTTCCATGAAAAGTTGAAGCAGAATATCTTTCCCTTTTCAATAATGTTAGAGGTCTCTCCATTAGCTAAACATGGGGAACAAGATCCTGGCTGCTCTCTTTCCCCATCAAGGTCAATTGGAGTTTTACTATCAGTCAGCTTCAGTAACACTTTGTTACTGTTGGGTAACTATTTTATTCACAGGACCAACTGTACTGCAGAGCTACAGCCCAACTGTCTTGTGGACTCGAATTAGCTGATCTCAGTTAATGAGTAGGAGAAATTATCCAGTCATTTAATTGCATTTGAAAGCATTTGAAAGGAAAGAATTATTTGCAGTTCTTTAATTTTCCATTTTCATTGTTCTTCTGCCATTATATCTCATACTTCAATGACTCTTCAATAATGGTAAAAAGGTGTCTATTTTAATGAGGGTCTAGTGTTTTTAAATAGTTAGTCCTGCATATTACTGTCTCTATGCCTAGGTCTAGGCTGTTCTAAAGTAATGCTTTCATTTTCCAAATACATTTAACCGCTTCTCCAGCAGTTTAACAGTCCCACCAATTTAAGTCTCCCTCTTTTTTTTTTTTTGTTTTATTGTTCGGTTGTTTTTTTTTTTTTAAATCAGGGCTGTGCCCACCTGAACCGTGCTTTAGGGCTGTTATCTTTCTTCAGCAGATATGCCAGTTAATCTTTATGCCTCTGATATGTGCATTAGAACTTATTGTACACTCCTCTTCCTCCTCCACACCTCATTTGGGGTTTTTTCATCCCAGGTACTAACTGGTTAGGAGATTCACTAATAATAATAAAATATCCTGGGTTGGAAGAGACCCACAAGGCTCATCAAAGTCCAGCTCCTGGCCGTGCGCATGGCAGCCCCAGGAATCACACCATATGCCTGAGAGTATCATCAGACACTTCTTGAACAAGAAGGCAGTAAGCAGCACTTGCCAACTTATGGCCTGTAACTACAATCTCCTTGCTAAAAAACCCAGCTATTCCAACAGATATTCTCTAGATAGGCTATAAACTCTGCTCTCTCCATCAATGCTTTTAACCTTGTCTGTCCTACCAAAAACTGTCATTAGGTTAAGTCTTGTTCAGTTTGTTCAAAGAGCATATACAACAACTTTGGAAACTCTGACCTAACTCACGATAAAAAAAAATTGCTTTCTTATTAAGAGAAAAAAATATCCATTCTACTGAGATAAAACTAAAGACTTAGGAATGAAGATGCACATTTCTTTGCCCAAATCATTGTAACTACAGTCTTTGCCAATGTTATGTGACAATTTTCCTTTCAAGAGATTTCTTGCTCTTCACCCTTACAGTATATTTTGTGTCCTCTAGCAGAAGTGCTTCAACATTTACCAGGTGTGAAATACATCTGTAGATCTGTAGTATGTCAAACAAAGTTGCTGCTGTAATGCAATGACCCAAGGTGTGCATGTTTGCAGTAACCTGTGTGAGCACATGGAATGTTCGTAGCTCCAGTGCTGTCTGAGCATGGCATGAGCTCTGCCACTCTGCTGACAGCACAATCCATATCCTTCTGCAAGTTCCTCCTCCTCTGCTCTGGGAAGACAATCCTCAAATACAGAGTAACAAGCACCTAATGGTCTAGGTACACTTAATTAGTTGTAAGAAAGATATAAAACGTGTATCTTTTCTTCATATCAGTTCAAATGTTGGTCAGTCTGGGAATTAAAGAAAACCAATTTACTTTATCTGATATCTGAGATACCACTGATAACAGTATAAAAAAATAAAGAAAAGTCTGACAAGAAACTTAAGCCAAACTTTCTCCGCTTCATTGCTCTGAAAGTTCAAATAAAATTGAAATAAAAAACTTTGGTTCATTTGGAGTTTTTGCAAAACCAAACCCTGACTGACAAGGTTTTACAAACATGAAAGCTCCCTTGGGGCATCTTTAAGTGCTCTGATTTATTACAGCTTTGTAGTTAGTAATTACTTTAAGAGGGGAAAAGAAAGGTAGTTCCAGTTTGTAAATTGTTGCTTTCTGATGTAGAAGAGTAACAATAGCCAATATGCTTTACTTAGGTGTACTGTTAATTAAAAAATTACAAATTTATTTATTCAGTTAAAACTGTTCCCATAACAAGCAAACTCCCTCAGATCTGAGAGAGCTGCTGGACAAAGAGCAGTACTGCCTACCTCACTGGAGATGAATACTTGTGGGTAGGGTAGGGTGATAGCAAGCCATAAAATGGGTAACAAAGATTACAGGTGTTATAGGAATCCGTTTGGTTGATCTACTTCTAACAGTTGTGAAAACACAGCGCACATCAAAGATATATAAAAGCTGCATCCAGATTATTTTCTCAAACAAGGTCTTAAGAAACATGATTTGTTAATCAGGATCTATGCACTAAACATATCAAAGACACTGGTGAGGAATGTGCAGTGCTGCTAAATGAGTCTGACCTTCCTGCCTCACATCAAAACAAATCATGTTCCTGAATAACAGCCATGGAGTTAGAAAGGTTTTGGACTTGGCCATCAAATGCATCATGAAAGAAAATGGCATATAATGAGGTCTCTGCACACACTGTTTTGCTTTGGGCAATCATTCATTCCCCTGTGTTACGAGGGTGACTATTACACAATCAGAACCATTAACCATATTGTATTTGTAGGAGCTTGATTCCAACCCTACCACTGGTACAGAGCCCCTGCTAAACAGCGCTTAGGTTTGATCTGGTATACACAACTTGCTGATTTTAGAATAACTGTAATGGTTTATAAAATCCAGTACAGAGGCTGTTGCACAGTGGTCCCTGACTAATTGATTTATGGAAAAGCAAATGCAAGAATACAGACACTACTGGAAGAAGCAGTGGCCTGTTTATTGGTGCTTGTACATCTAAACAGTTTTAAACTGCATGAACTAATAAAAGCCCACATACTGTCTTGGTGCTTTTTCAGATTTCAAGGACACATAGTTTTGATTTACTGTTTTTGAAAAGATAGGGTTTCATTTCTGTATGAAAACGCTTCAGAGGGTTTATAGCTTTATACTTTGGGTAATGGCTTTTATCTGCTATCCATTGGAACACAATCACAATAATTACTCCCAAATCATTGGGCAGCCTATAGGATTGAACTGCCCTATAGGATTCACCACAGAGCTTTCCAATAATTAGAATAAGAAAGTGAAATAAAACTTATTACCACTAAAGTAAATACTTCCCATCACAAAATGTCAAGTAATCATCCAATCACTCTAGGGAGAACAATAACTGCTCTGAAATAATGTATATTCCTTTATTCCTTGCTAAAAAATTGCTTATATTGTACCAGAAAGAACAACACTTTTCAGAAAAAAATCTATCAGAAACGCCTTTCTCAAAATTCTTGTGATCATTATTAATTTGTCTATAAATTAAATTATAAACATCAGATAAATAACATTCCCTTCCACAGAAAAGTGACAAGTCCAAGCAGACCAAGTAGATGAAAATGTAGTAAGCAGAGCATATACATATAGGTCCCATGGGAAGAATACCACCACTTTTATCTTTTACTCTTCCTTCAAAGACTGCAGCTACATAAATGTTAAAATTTTTTCTTCCATACAGAAAGCAACTGTTTTCGGGAAATGCCATGAACTGCTACAAAAAAAGCTCTAACTCTTTGCTATGGGCCAAGTGCAGAGGATATTCCTAAAGGATTTACAAAGCTACAAGCAGTAGATAGAAATGAAGTATGTTTATATGACAGACAGTAATACCTAATAAAGCCTGCAGGCTGGATAGCAAATATTTTATAATCACAAATTGAATGCAAACCAAAGAGTTAAAAAAAAACAAAAACCCAAAAAAAACCCAGAAAAACCCAAACGAACCAGTGCAGCAATTCTAAAGAACAACCAAATTTTCGGAAATTACAATCTGTTTGAGGCTATTTGGTGAGCAGACACAGAGGCTAAATTCATCAAGAAAATTATTCACTCAGCATTAGCATTACAGCTGTGTTTTGCCTCCCAAGACTTTTGCCTTTATTTGCAATTGTGTTGATTATGCATATGCAAAATATTTTATCTATTCTATCTATTCCCTTTCCCTCTAAATGGTGCACTAATCTGTAATGACAAGCATGGTGCTGCACATGGAAAACTCAGCTTCAGGGCAGGCAAAGGCACTTGGTTCATATCTAGCAACTTTAAAGATGTGAGTGTAGGATGAAATGGGTATAAATTTTCTCTAACAATATACATGTGGCATTTTACACAAGAAAAATGCTCTGGTTTTAGGAAACAGTTGTGGTATGTAACTGAATTCATTACTGATTATTCCAAAACCATGACTGCAGCAGCAAACCAGCACTTCAATTTTAATTTGTGAGCCTTGTGTGGGGTGACAGACATTTGCATAAGAGTGACAGTAACTTTAATCCCCCTATATTCTTGACTTGCGCCTTGGTTTCTTTGAACGCATTTCCAAATCGGCGAAGCCTCAGCCAATTAGGAATTATAATACTTCTTGGGAAAGAAAAAACGTTTTCAATCCCAATACAATTTCCATGAAATAAATTATTTGCATAGAGCATAGCCAGTCCAAGTAACCGTATTAAAATGCCATTGCTAATTAAATTGTATCCTTTAAAGCTTGGCAGTTTGCAGCAGAAAAGGAGGGGAAAGTGTTAAACATATGTATAATTTTAAGCAATATTCTAAACACACTTTACTTGGCAAATATTTGCTGAATATTTCCTGACTAAGACACATAGTGATAGCTATTTTCCTATTCTCTCACACAAAAGGGCAAGACAACAAAAGCAGCTGTCTGATTAGGGGCACTGTTGTCCTGAATCAATTACATCCCCGCAGCAGAGAGCTCCACTTATGCACCTGTTTTTAAATAAAAAGCTTCTGTAGCTCCCAAGCCTTGTACAAGGGAGATGGGGGTGGGGTTGGGGGGAGAAACTATGAGTGAAAGAAACAATAATTCTTCTGAAGGTCAGCCAGGGCATCCTTCATCCCTCACTCTCCACATTCACTGATTGCCTCCGAATAGGAAATCCGCCCAAATCTTCTGTTACAATCAGGAAGGGGGGAGAAGATCCGTGTTGAACATGTGCCACTTTCACTGGCTTTTGAAGGAATATAATTATTGCATTTAACCGACTGACTTATCTCTTTCCCAGAGCTTTTCAAGTTGAAGGGTGACAGAGCTGAGGAGCCTGAGAACTGGCTGCTCATCCTGATTGCAGTGTGCCTCCAGGTACCCATTAGTGCCTCCTCACTTGCTCCCCTCCTCTCCTGCCCCCCCGGCCAGGGCTGCTGCTTCAAGCTCTGCTCACAGCAGCGGTACCTGGGTCCTCAATGTCCCTCTGCAGTGCCGGCTGACACAGGTGGGACCTATTTGCCTTCCAGCCTCATGTGCTGCTCCCTGAAAAAATGGCTGTGGACTGGGAGCCCACAGTCTGGTTATTTTGATGAGCTCAAATCCCGAACAAGAATCCTTCTGCAATTTATCCTGTCCTATATCTTCTGGTAGACACCTTTCTATAAGAAATTCATTACCATTTACCACACAGAATAAAAAAGAGCCTGTTTATGCAGTCTTTTAT
Organism: Thryothorus ludovicianus; assembly: GCA_013397245.1. Lineage (NCBI taxonomy): Eukaryota > Metazoa > Chordata > Aves > Passeriformes > Certhiidae > Thryothorus > Thryothorus ludovicianus. Next base: position 460,837 of record VZTB01001452.1, read on the forward strand.
TGCATGCATAAAGATTTCCTTATAATGGGAAATATTTCTCTGGAGAATTTGCATTTAGTACCTCTGCATTAAGTACACTTTTTTCCTTTAATATTAATAAAATCTTAGTCTTTGATGCATACATACTTCACTTTTAAGAGGATGAAGAAATTAGAGTACATTGTTTTATTATTATCTGAATGCACGAAGACAAATGCAATTGAACTGACATAAGAGAGTGGGCTTTGGCCAAGGCAGCTGTTCTGCAGTGCTTATGTTCTGTTTACAATTCCAGCTCTGAAGTGAAAAGTGTCCAAGCTCCCGTTTTCTTGCATACATAGCAGACGACAACTAGATAGCTACCCTCATGAAAGCTGCCACACAAACACTACAAATGGGAGATCCCCTCCAATGGACGCAGAAGTATGTTTTAACATGATTCATGAAAGCTTTTTTGTTTTTTCTGGTTTTTTTTTGACATGCAAAAAGGAGTCAGTAAGGTCTTTCAGAATTATAGGTTAGGCTTTTGCAATAGATACGGACAATAAAAATCAGGGCTGAAGAAGTTGATAAATGTGATTTTATAAATGCTTACAAGCATTGGATTTTTCAGGCTTTAAATATCAAATTACTAAATAGATGTAATAATTTTATTTGGGCAAAAATTTGATACTTAATTGCAGCAGCACTATATAATCTAAAACTATAGAGCACAAGCCATCTAGGATGTATCTGGACTGCATTGAAGAATTCACTTGGTGAAGGATCTGTCTTTCTGGGTGGCTAGTGGAATCTAGGATACTCTCTTTGACTACATGCTTAAGATTACTTAAGTTGAGAGAAGTAAAATATGATGGAGATAGATAAACAAACACTTTTAACATTCTCAGGGCTTGCATAAATCCTTTGGTACCCAGGCAGCTTTAGAAGCCTGACCTGCAGTGTCTGCCATATTGGAAAATGAAATTCAGGTTCTTCAGTACTTTGGTCTCAAAGATCCAAGTTTTTGTGCATGTGCATACAGACATAGCAGTTTCTTACCTCCAAAGATTACATTCAAATCCCTAAACAATGTAATTGAGAGACTGCAATTACTTAAAAATTTTGTATTCTAATAGGACTTAGCTGGACAAGTTATCTGTAAGAACAGATGCAAAAATCAGCCTAAACAGAGTCTGCCTGAAGGTGAAGAATGATCTTTTTAAAAGATACTGCTATGAAAATAAAGCCTTCCATTAGTTTGTGTTATAATTTATCTTTATAATTAATAAAAGTAACTTCCATTACAGATAGGCATTTCTTATGAGCCTAAAAGAGAATCTGACAGCACAAGTGATTATTTATTGAACAAACTATGAAATTTCAGTGCTCCTTTCCAGAACAATCTCCATTTACTTCTTTTATTAAATGATAACTATCATTCATTCTGATTTTCAATCAACAAAATTGAAGTGAAAAGTCACTCATTAGAGGAAGACATTCTGATCCATTCAATCAAAAGAATTGCTTCAAAAATTTCCAAAGAACAGAGACACAGTGTCAACAAACAGCACTTAAAACACAGAAACCATACAGATACTTCTGAAATAAAAGGCCAAACAAGGAAACAAGTGGGCCCTTTTGACTTCAGTGAGGCTTACAACACACCTCCCACAATATTCCTGAATCCATGTTAGGATGTTACAGCCTATACAGGTACAAAATTAACTGGCTAGTTGGGCTCAGAGGGTTGGGTCAATGGGTTGTGCTCTGCCAGAGGCTGGTTAGATGCAGGTGTCTGTCCTGGGACCTGTTTATAGTGACCCAGTTCATCAGTGACCCAGAGGAGGTAGCAGAGCTCACTGCCATGACCTTTGCAGCTCACTCCAGAACAGTGGGACTCATCAATACGCTTGGGAGAAGAGCTGCCATTCCAGGAAACCTGGGCAGGCTGAAGGAGAGAGCTTACAGAAACCTTATGAAACAATCAAGGACAAATGAAAACCCCTTTTACTTGGGGAGGAGTAACTCCTGCAACAGTAATGGCTGGAGAGCAGCACTCAGGCCTTGGCTGTGTGCAGGGAGGAGCTGACAGCAGTGTCCTGGCTGCAAAGCCAGCCAGCAGCAGCCAGGGCTGCATGTACAGGAACACTTAACCACAGCCCCTCTCGAGTCAGCACTTCCTCCAGTACACATGAGACACTGATAAACCACCAGCTTTAGCAGATAACTACCAACGTGGTCACGCCTGGAACACTTGCCTCATGAGGACAAACTGAGGGAGCTACACTTGCTTGATCTGGAGAAGAGACAGCTTTGGTGAGACCCAGCAGCAGCTCCTGGTACCTACAATGATGTTATTGAGAAGATGAAGCCAGCTCTTCACAGTGGTTTATAGTAGGAGAATGAGACGGGAGACAACAGGCATAAACTGAAATGAGAAGTACAGATTGTTTATCACACAGACGTTTTTTTCACTGCTTGGGCAATGAAGCAGTGGAACAGCTTGCCAAGAGAGGCTGAACAGTCTCCAACCTTGGAAGATTTTAAGACCAACTAGAAAAAAATCCTGAGCAACTTCACCTGAACTCATAGTTCACCCTACTTTGAACTGGAGATTGGAGTAAATGCTTCCTGACCTTTCTTCAACTTGAATTATGCTGTGATAGTTCACACTTCAAAGGAGGAAAAAAATATATATTCTTGAATATTAAGCGAATTCAAATTTTCTAAACTAATGATAGTATTCAAATCTCTTGTTGATAATACTTGCCAAGAAATAAAGGACCTTGCTAACTTCGCACCAACTGGCATGCCAAATCTCACATTTTATTGAGAACTTAGGCCAGAGGCAAGACAAATGCACTACTTGGAAGGAAGAATACATTTTGACTTTTCCAAAGACTCACAATGAGATTATTTTGTTCATCCTTCTTTGCCTAGCAAATCTCGGTAAGACTGAGACCTTTAGTGTGTTTTAAGTGCCACATATTCTAAATCAGTGCAGCATATACAAACTATACGTCAAATTAAATTACAAAGGGTTCCTTAAAGCTCCTATTATAGTGCAATTGAAAGAGGGAAAATTCTTCTTGACTAGACAATGAGAAATGAAATATAAATATCTATGCTTTTATGCAGACTGACAATTTAAACTAAATCTGTAAGCATTCTGCCCTACAAAAAAACAATTTAAATATTCTTCGCATCATGTTTCTATGCAAGATTTTTTTTTTTCCCTGGGGTGGATGTTGAGTTTATTTCATCCTTTGATATGTCAATCTGAAATGTTGAAAGATTTGGTATTGGGAATATCAGGCAGCATATAGGCAAAAGCAATATGCACAGACCAGAGATAATTCAAACAGTGGCTGGCTCACCCTGCCACAGACAAGTCTAAGAGGCAATTGGTACTGCACCAGTTTTAAAACACATGACATCACAGCGTTGCTGTATGTAGACATAATAATTTAGACAAAACGACCTATTGCAAGAAAAGTCCCCAAATTACTTAAAATATAGAACCATACTTCAAGAATAATACATATTTGTATCATTCATTCACCAGAAAATGAGCAGTTTTGTAGCTCTCTTTGTAAAGGGAGACTTCTAGTTGCCTATTTAGACAATCTGAGCATCAATCTTCCTAGCAGATGATAACCAACATTCAGCACTAACTGCTGCAGTCTAAATTAGAAAAGAGACATTATATTTCCTAGATTATTTTTTCTGCTCATCCATAAACCCTGGTTATAATCCATGGATATGTTCAAGAGCAAATAAGTGATTGACAAATTTGTAAAAGGAGCTCTAGTTCTAAAATATTTTGCAAAATGTATTCATGCCAATCCTTGGAGAAAATCTCCATGATGCAATAACCCAGGTATTATTACAGTAACCTAACTGGGACATGTAGCTCATATTTCTTTATCCTATCTGCCAAGTGAGCAGCTGACACAATCACAAAGTGCATCTTAAGCAGTAAGTGGCATTTGAGACTGTCAATGACTCTTCATTAACTTAGTGAAAGGAAATGAGTAGAATAATATTTTCTACTTTAATCATCGCTACATAGCAACTATTATAGCAACCGTGCTACTATTTACTTTTGCTGTAACAATTATAAAATATGTCACAATGAAATGAAAATAAATTTAACTAAAATAAGACAGAGGAAGAAGAAGAGGAAATAACCCTTGAAATTACAGCTTGAAAACAATACCTAAAAAGTCATTCTCTCAGATGGGGGCTCTGAAGCTGGGCACACACCAATGACAGTATGAGCATCACATGTGCTGCTCTCTGTGTTCTTAAGGCTTGTTTGACCAGATGAGGTTGCAACAATATCTGTGTTTGACCTGGAATAAAGCTGTGCAGGTGCATACAGCACTTCTTTACTTCTGCAGATAGCCCTTTTTTTTAAATTTCAAGTGTCCCTCTGTGGGAAATTATGCCTGAATCACAAAATAAATTGGACAGACTAGCAGCAGGTATTTGCCAAGGGGCAAATTAATGTGAATAGAGAGTTAATAAGATTCAATATTGCCCTTCTATTAAGCCTGTACCACAAGCCTTGGAACTTTCACTTGAATATCAGGTATGTCTTCATAGTTTCAGTACGAGTAGTTGCAGTCAAGCGAGCATTAAATTAATCAGGAAATGAATACTGTTAGCCAGCCATCACTATTTGGTCACAGCAGCAAAAGCTGATCAGGCAGTGGCTGGCCCTGTGTGGGCACCTGCCCCCAGGGCTTGCAGCCCAGCAGGTCTGGTCCACCCTGGACTCTAGGGTGAAGGGGTGAAGCTGCAGTGCAGGCACCGGAGAGGAACACCATCAGAGCAGAAGCTATGGCTTGGATGGGGTGTGCCCTGCAAGGGATCATAACCCAAAAGTGAACTACAGAAACAAACCTCAGAAACTGACAGGTTGGGATTAATTGCTGAAGACAAGATCCTCTGCAGACTGAAGACCCATTTCCTGGCTGAATGTATTTTCTCTGCTCTGGTGGATTAATATTACCATGCACAGAGATTATCTACACCCGTTTTTAACAACTTCTCCCAGACAGCAAATCTCTTCTTTCAGTGATATATAAGGATGGAAAACATCAGCAATAAAAGATGATAACTACAATGTCTCAGTTCTGACAATCAATTTACACCGATCAAGTCGTCATGTCTCCTTTCCTTCTAGAATCATAGAACAGCTCCTTTAAAGGGAGCTTTAAAGATCACTTGACATCTTCTGCTAGATCAGGTTATTTGGAGTTCTGTCCAACCTGATCGTAAGTGTTTCCAGAATGAGAGTGTTTTACCCTCCTTGCTGTAAGAAATATAAATCTTTGAACTAGTCTAACTCTACCCCCTTTTAGTTTAAAACAATTACCATTTGTTCTATCACAATGAGCTCTGCTAAAATGTTTGTCTCCATCTTTTCTACAATCCCCCTTTGACTACTGAAAGGCCAACTCTCTCATCCTGTCTTCTTAAAGAGAGTTGCTACAGCTCTCTGATCATCTTTGTCGCCCTTGTCCGGTCCTGCTCAAACACATCCATGTCTTTTCTGTGCTGAAGAGCCCACAATTGGACACAATACTCCAAGTGGAGTCTAGTGGGAGTGGAGTAAAAGAGCAGAATCACTTCCCTCACCCTGCTGGCCATGCTGCTTTCATGCAGCCCAAGATCCAACTGGCTTTCTTGGTTGCAAATGCGCATTTCCGGCTCATGTCCCACCTCTCGTTCAACAGCATCTCCAAATCCTCCTTGGCAGGGCTCCTCTTGATCTGTTTCTCTCCCAGCCTGTGTTGATATGTGAGACTGCCCTGACTCAGGTGCAGCATCTTGCACTTGGTCTTCTTAAACAGCATGAGATTCCCATGGGCCTACTTCTTGAACTTGTCCAGGTCCCTCTGGATGGCATCCCATCCTCCAGGTGTGCCATGTGCACCACGCAGCTTGGTGTCACCTGTAAACTTGCTGAGGGTACACTTTATTCCACTGTTTATGTCATTGATGAAAACCTTAAATAGCAGTGGTCCGAATCTGGATCCCTGAGGGACAACACTTGTCACTGACATCCATCTGGACTCCCAGTTGTTGACCACTACTCTCTGGATGTGACCATCCAACCAATTCCTCATCCACCAAACAGTCCACTCCTCAAATCCATATCTCTCCAACACAGTGAGATGGATGTTGTGGGGGACTCTGTCAAAGGCCTTACAGATTCCAGACAGATGACAAGGCATTTGCCTTGTCCATGAAAGAGTCATTCCATCATACAAGACCATTCAGTTGTTTAGGCAGGACTTGCCCTTGGTGAAGCTGTGTTGGCTGTCTTTTATCATGTCCCTGTTCTCCATTTGCTGTAGCATATCCTCTGGGAGGATTTGTTCCGTGATCTTCCCAGGCACAGAGGTGAATCTGACAGGTTGCTAGTCTCTGGGGTCTTCCTTTCCACCTTTTCAAAAAATGCATGCAATGTTTCCCTTTTCCTAGTCACCAGTGACTCTACTTAGAAGCAGCAAACAAGTCAGATAGCTGCCTTTAAAGTCCAAGTTTAGTTTCAAAGCTCCTTTTCTCCACATAAATGTGTTATGCTTTCTAATTCTCTGTACTTTTTTTCAGCTCTGCTGGTTCCAGCTCCATTATCTCTGGAAGTTGCTTTAACACCTGCCTCCTGTGCCAGCCAAAACAACACCATCTGTTGCACAGCCTGAAAGGTCTATGAACCACAGTGTTTTCTGATTTGCCTAAATTATACTGAATCCTTTCTCCCCAAACACGCCAGGCCGAGCAGCCTTCCAGGGGCTATGACAGGTACTTGTTTTGCTCCCCTAGTTCCCTTTGTTCCCACTTGGGCATGGGGGCCAGCCCCACGCCAGCTGACAGCACTCATTGCTTAAGAGGTCAGAACAAAAGCTCCCTGAAAACATCTTGCAAGCACGTGCCAAATCCACGGCCAAGGCCGCGTGAGGTTGTTAACTGTGGTCCATGGGTCATTAGTCTCCAGTCGGGTTTTTCAGCAGATGTCAGGGGTAGGTGAGCGACAGGCCAGCTCTCGCTGATAGCAGAAAGCACCAAGGCTCACCTGCACTGCTCTGCATTCAGCCCACGCTCTGCCCCCCCAGTCACGTCCTTCCTTTCCAGTACTGCCCTTCTCACCTGCAGTGTCTCAGGCCTCTATCCTTTTCTCACTTTAAATGGCACTTGAGTAATCAATTCATCTATCAAGACGATAAAAAAGGAAATGGGTGAGATGAGAGAGGTGATACTTTCAAGTACTGTAGTAGAGACCATCAGAAAAATGATCCTGATCCCGTGTCTCAGGACTGTTCTTGAAATCAAGATTTCTCCTATGTCTTACTGTATGATTTGTACATACCTCACTTTCAGATGTGGGAAGTTTAAGTTCAGATTACCTAGCAGTCTGAGAAATAGTAGCATTCTAGAGAAAATAAAGACTCAAACAAGCCAGATAGATATAAAACAGGAGTGAAAAGCCCAATCCATGCTCATAAGTGTGTCTTTATGGATATTCTTATTTGCTGTCTTTTCTTCCTATTCATCTCAAACTAGGAAAGACAACTGGAAGCCAACCAGACAAACAACATGCCCAATTACCTACACTTTTTCTCCTTAGTGGAAAGGGGGTAAAGAAGTTGTTTAAGCAAAAGTTCTGAAAGGAAACTATAACTTTGAACATCCTAATCATCATTTGAATTTAGTGATTTTTCAAATATATCAAATATTACATTTAATAGGGACAAAAATTAGCATTCTGGGATTCAGTTTATCTGAATAGGCAACATTCAGGTTAGGATAAAACAACGTAAGAATGAGACATTCCAAAAATTAGCAGTACTTTCAAGGGAACTGAAAGTCTGAGTCCTGAGATGATAATCAATTGTCACAAACAATTTTTTCAATAAACAGACTTTCCTGCTTCACCCTGGCTACCATGTATTTCTTGTCTGAAAATACAGGATTGTGAAACTTTCCATTTTTGCCAAGATGAAGGAAGCTCCCAGCTACATGTAAGAGAGAGTAATCCTTGAGCATCCACAATTATTGGGTAGGGAATGCTGCTGTCACACCCCATCATTTCTTTCCTACCAGTACTCTCCAGGCCTTACATTAAGCACAAAAGGAACACGATTAAACACCACTGAAAGCTGCAGGATTCCTCACAAAGATCATGCAATTTTGCGTGCACTGGTGCTCACCGATGCAGAAGTCCGTGTGGAGACATTTGTCATGTATGGAGGCTGTTGACACGTTCAGCTTTCACAGTTCGGAGGTAATGGGGAAGTCTGTGCTTCAGCCTCAAACAAATTACTCTTCTACAACACCAAGGTCCCAGGCTTCTCTACATCTGGCCCAGATTCTCTACTGCTACCCACATAGGTGAAATTTAAACGTGTTTCTCGCTGCAGCTTCGTGTCTACATCATCTGTGATTAGTAAACAGCAATCATTTTTAATGTTCTTTGGAAAATGTTTTGGCTGCATTTCAAGGGTTTTTATGTATTCTCATCATGATCTTTTTTCTGTAATTAAATTTAAGATAATTAGCATTTTTCTTACAGTCTGTATCTGCACATCTTTTTACCCATGTCCTAGACCATTAAATTACATTTACTAAAGCCTTCATTGTGTCCTAGAAAACAACTGAATCACTGAAGGTCAAAGTCTTGTTTTTATTCAGTGAAAATAATAAACAACAGTGCATAAAATAATGCAATATTTACTCCAAAGTCTCAAATGACATTTGACTGGAAATTGGTTTTATATACCCATTTACTTCCCTTAATATCGAAGATATACCAAACATTCTTTGTAAATACTGAAGGTGAGGTGAGTCACTAGTTCAACAGAACAACCCACTGAGGATTTGATGATAATGCAGCTAACCCTGGTACTGCTACATTTTTTTAAGCACTAAAAGATCAGAAGAGGAAAATTTGGTGTCATCAAAAAAAAAAAAATCAACAGACACATCAAGAAAAACAAAAAACGCAATTACAAGCTCCAAAATTTGCATATTTCAGTCTTAATATTTATCTAATACATATTTAATATGTGTATTTTAATGTCATTTCAGCTTTAACAGATTGCAGCATTTCCAAAAGAACTATCATGAATTGTCATTGTTGAAGCAAAGCTTAATTCCTGTATCAGTATTTAAATTCACAGACCTCACCCCCACATTTACAAGTCTTGTAAACTAATTGTCAGCATAATGGTACATCTGAATTCTACAAAGATCTAAAGCAAGCACAGAGAAATTTCTACCAATAATTTCAAGAATAAATAGTTTGTGAATGTGCTATATTTTAAAAAGAACAATTTCAGAGTGCTGCTACAAAGATTATGCAATGAAATAGTTTGTATAAACATCACTGATAAATCACTACTGGAGGTCTTCTCATTCAACCTCCCTGCTGATATCAAGCTCAGGAATTACGATTCTCATAAACTGGTAAAACCTTGCCCAAAAGGATCCACATGGCACCCTGTGTGTAGTTAGTTGACCAAAGGAATTTTTCCTACGAGCTTTTTTGCTATGGAAACAAGTAAAGCAGTAGCAGCGGAAGCTTGCCATCTGCTGACACATTTTCATCTGACACCATCCTTTGCACCACGGTTCATCTTTGCATTGGAACACCTAACCACCCTCCTCCTAGGGCCACTGTGACAGCTTCACAAATGTGCCTGTACGGAATGTCTGCAGTAAGGCAGCAAACGTTCCTTTAGCAACACCTCTGTGCACAGGCAGGCAATCCCAGACGTTTGGGATTCTACCACTGGTTTTCCTGGCTGGAGAAAGCAAAGGATCATTGAAGCTGGAGAGCCATCACTTGAGGTGAAGCACCCTACTGTAAGATCAAAATGCTCTCAAGCTACAGCCAAAGTGAAGTGTTTAGAAGAAGAGAAGGGAGGAGTGAGACTGATGTTTGGAGCAGTGGAATGTATTCAGGATAGCAAAATGCAGTAATTCTTAGTAGCAGATTTTAAAAATGATATCCAAGAGTTGCTGGGATGACTCACATACACATGCCTTTCAATGATGAAAAACCAGAGTGACATATTCACAGCAGAAAAAAGAAGCAAATTGGGTGTACACAGGAAAGAGCAAGAAATCAAAAACAAAAACAAAAGCTCTATGGCTTGGATGAAAAGATAGTTGCAGAAGTCTGATCTAAATGGATTATACCTGGCTCTTTTTGGGCTGATGAGCTCTGCACAGCTCTGCTGACATCTCACAAGGAATGAGTTCAGTCTTCCCTTGGCACATAAACTGGAGAAATACTGATTTGTTTCTACTATGGCATGAATACAACCTCTGAGACTGAAAAAATCCCCTTAGGAACATGCTATAGTGGGATCTTAACATGATAACTGAATAACTGTTCAGCTGGGGGAATTTTAACAGGACTGTAATAAAACTCTTACTATTGTTCAGGCTGATCTATTAGAGAATCTTTTCTCCATCTAGCTTCATTTAAACATTTTTCCTTGCTGCTGCTCTGCCCCTCTGTCCCCAAGTAAATCCAATCAACTAAGCAGCCATTTAGTTAAAATCCTCTGAGGGTCAAAGTCCTCAATTCCTTCAGGACTCTTAGAGTCCTATCATTTCTTCAACTCTGTTTTTCTAGATCATTGATTGTTTTTTTTTCTTTAGGGCTTTTTGAAACTGCTCCTCTGGTACTATTTTTGCAATAGCCTGTTGTGCAGTGAGCATTGTCCACATATGACACAGAGCTCTGTGCCTCTGACAGGCCATTAGAGCCAGCCTCTGCTGTGGGGAGAACTGCATCAATTTTGATTCTTTTATTTAATTTTTTTTTCCACCTTTGACACTGAGATTAATGCTGCAATTCTCTGAAGTCTGTTGGATAATCTTGAGAATGTGTATGGGTCTAGCTGCTATCTTACAGCTCTCACAGTTGAGTTGACTCTCACAGTAATGCAATGTGAAACTGGAGGGCCTACTTAGCAGGAATTCACACAGATGTTTCTGGCACTTCAGTATATCCTGGATCTGCACAAATATCTGATCTAAAACACAGGCTGAGGAAAAATTTTCTCAATAGCTATTGCATTTTGCTCAACCAAAACCTCCCAGGAGAAGGCGTGCACTGTTGAAAAACAACATCAGATGCAGCCAGGATTTGCAACAGCTGAGAGAGGAGGAAAAAGCAAAACCAGGTGGGCTCCTGGAGGCTGTCATGGAAACAAATGCCTACAACAGGGAATGATGCCTGTAGACAGCAGGACATCAAGAAGTTGGTGGCATCACGTGCATTTCTCAACCAAGACAGGCCTTTTTTATGCAGAATTTGGTGGAGGTATCTTTCCCACATCCTGGAAGAGCAGAATGCTGTTTTGTTCAAGGAAGTCTCAGGTGAGAACCCTACCAGCTGAAACTGCTAAGTTTGAGGCACAAGCAGAATTGCCACAGTAAGACTGCTCACACTCTGGTTTTCTTTCAGGGTAGTGCCATCAGTCACCACAGACAATGCAGGACTCCTCAGTAACTGATTACATGTTGTCATTTGGTAAGAACTGATGGATTAATTGTAATTGTTCTCTTGTGTTTTCCAGGGGTGTTACTATTATGTTTGGCTGGGAGATAAAAATGGGAGAAAGTGCTGCTAATAGGTCCTGGCACGAACTAATTGGAACAATGTGTTATACAAAACTGCTTATTACACTGCACTGCTCTGCCTGTTTTTCTGGTATGGCACAAAGTACTTCTGCCAAGAACCTTTGTTCCAAGTAATTACCCCCTAGTATGAGAACACGAGTAGCCACAGCAGAATTTGATAGACTTTAACACATTTGTGACTCCAAATAACCCCCCTCCCCTTCAGCTACACTTCTGAAGCAGCACTGAATGATGAGCTATAGGTTGAACTCTTGTCCTCTCTCAGGAAGAGTGCAGTAGATTAAACCCAGGTGTGTTAACAGAAATAGTGTCCATAGTTTATTTTTCCAGTCTTGCTGGCACTGTGATAATAAGGAATTGGTAAAGTCTGAAGGGCAACCCTTAAAAAACAGTGTTTTAATGCCATACTTGGGATGATAATAAAGTCGATTAATTTTCACAAACTCATGTGGGAAAAAGAGTAGGTGACAATACTGTTTTAAAAGCAGAGATACTATCATTCTGCCTACATGTACTCAGAAGCATTAGATTGCTGGAATTTACTGCCCATTACTTCTTTCCTGTCTTGAGTATACTGCATTTAAATGCAACAATGAGCTAACATCTGTATATTCCACAAAGAAGAAGGCTGATAAATATTAATGAAATTTGCTCCTCATGTATCTTATGAATTTTTATGTATTCTTTCATCTAGGGGCATCATCGTACAACTTTCACATAAATGACTGCAGAGATCCCATTTCAACCTTGAATTTCCACCTTGCACATAGGCCCCTGCAGAGGGAAAGCAAAGAGAGCACTCACTTGGCTGACAAGTCTGACTACTGAAAAGCCTCTAACCCTTCACAGAAGTGGTCTTTTCTCGTCTATTTAAAGAACAGTGGTAAGACAAATTCTCTCCATAAACAGATTAATTTTAACTCAGCAGCACTGGAATGAGTCCTTACTAGATTGCTTTCTGCTAGGCACACTGCCCCATGCAGCCAGGCACCATAAACACAATGCAATAGATCTGCAGTATTAAGCCACATTTCATGGTGCGTAAGAGGAAAGGAAGTAGAAAATCTCTACTGGTAAATAAGGCCATCCTTGAACATACCGATATTTCTCAAGTGCAAAACGCTTACTCTTTTCTGTATTTTTCCCCATTCCAAATTCATGAGCTCCATGCTCATGAGCCTTCTTATAAGAAAACAGCAGAACCTCTTTAGATAAATGCAGCCCATTTCAGAATACTGTGGCCATCTGATCCCTGCAGAAGCTTAAACAAAAATATGAAGTTAAATCTAACCAAATGCAATGTGTTGCTTGTGGGTTTTGCTTCTAGGATACAAGGTTCACTCCCCACAGAACAACTTAAATATGCATGAAAGTATGTGAGGCTTTTTTTAAGCTTCAAAGTTCTTAAAATAAACAAGCAGAAAAGAAGAAAACTGGTACTTTATAAAATAAAGTAACTATCGTGATAATTTCTGCAGTGTCTTCTGAAGTTATAAACCAATCTTTGTGCATTGAAACATGCAGTTTAAAAATCACTGTACACAAACTTATATGTACCCTCAAGATTTATTCCACTGAGTATTGATTGGTGTTTCCAATCTTTCCCTGACATTGCTTAATCATGGCAGTTGAATTCTTTAACCCTAGAGACCAGAACTGGGTTTGGGGTGACACTAAACATGAAATGTCCTCATCAGACACCATCTTACCCTTCATCTTCAGCGAGTGCTTGGTGTTCGGTCCTTCCATCACCAGGTGAACCACATGATGCACATGAGGGAATTATATTTCTCTATTATTTGCTGATTTAATTAAAGCTCAATTTTATTACATTATTGTTTTGCAGATAACAAAATCGTTGTTTATCCAAATTCAAGCTAAGACACTGAGCAAAATCTCAGTCATGTCGATCTGCACCAAAGTAGCTGAAGCACACAGTTGAGAAAAGAGTACATCCCCCCTGAATAGTTGAGTAATGCCTACAGGAAAAGGCCACTACCAAAGCAATAACTGAACTTCAGATATCAGGACAGATTGCTGATCATGAAAGAATCAGAGCAGACAATTAAGAATCTCTCCAAAGGCATCCACATCTTAATGAGTAAGATTACAAGGAGATCTTCTTCTCACATCTTTAAAATATATGTGCTCGTACAGAATTTGCCAGATCAAAATTATGATATTGTACCATGGTGTTTCCAAAGGCACAATGAGCCCAAAGAAAGCACACAGGAAGTCAACACTTAAAAAAAAAAATAAATCCCATGCGCATAGCTATAAAACAGACAGGTTTGTTACACAGTCTTGGTCTTAGAGCTGATTAAATAACTTCTACCCAGACTGAATACTTGGGCTGTTGGGTGATTTTTATTTTAATGCAGAAATCCGTCTCTTCTAAAAATGCAATTTGATGCAATTGTTTAAAATTACACTGATATCCACCCTTGGAACATATTCATTCTTTTAATAGAAATGGAAGAGAAAAAGAAAAAGAACAGTTGTCTTACTGCAGTGTTTAGTCCACCAATACAAAAAATTTACTGAAAATTATAAACTCATAAGCAAAACCTACGGAAGATCTTCCATCAGATTCTAAAATGCTTTGATCTTTAATTCTTCCAAACTGAAGATGCTATCAGTCTTTGTGCAGACACCATAGCAATAAAAAAAAATTACATAGATTTTCATTGTCATAAAGACTGAAGTCTGCCATATTAAGGACATGACCTTTTTTAACGGAATATTGGCTGTACAGTTATCATTGTCACCGATTCCAAGAAAAAAGAAAAAGGCAAAAAAGTAAAAAAAGTAATGCATTGGTACATGTCTGCATGGCTTCCAGCAGTGGCTGGACGGTATGTTGGGAAAGCAAAAATGCCTAAGTCACCAATACTTCCATGGACAAGATCCTGGCAAACCCAGGACCACTCTGACCAGTAGCAGAAATGAGGGATTTCTTCTTCCATTAACCTGTTCTCTAGGGTAGGTGAGAACAGAGATGTTACTGTTAGACAGCCATTGTCTTCTTCTTGCTATCACTGATGTGTGCCACTGAACTGAACCTCTAAATATTTCCCAGCTGCCATGGAATCTGTGGGAACAGCAATACTACTCCAATACACTAAAGGGAACTGATAACCAAAGGTCCTTGTAGTGGGCTTCCTATCTGCTTTGAATAATGGAGCAAGTCAGATTGAGAGGAAATACCAAATTGCTCATTCTTATCTGCTGACATTTCCCAATACAGATTCTCTAGTTAAAACTGCATCTAAATTTTTACTTAAAAAAAAAAAAATTGCTTGAAATGCACTAAAATGTTTCAAATTTTGGGTTTTTTGGTGATTGGGAATTTTTTAGTGTTGTTTGTTATGGTTGTTTTTTTGGGTTTTTTTTAAGCTTTAGATTCACAATTACTTTGGTACCGTACTAACCTAGAAGATTTTTAGTAAGCTGATTATTGAGCTGGAAAAGGCATTTTGGAGATGAGTTTGACTTTGGAACCCAAACTAATTTCAGAGTTGAAAGGCCACATCTTTATACAACATTCACAAGGGCTGAGGAGTCATCACCACAGACCCAGCAATGGAGCTGTCAGATAGCACACAGCATGCACAATAGACAGCATGCTCAGAACCTGAATAGACAAGAACTGTGTTTTTGCATAAAACCAGCGTGTAACAGCTGATTTAAACATACTTAACAGTATGGATAGTTCTGTTAGGAACATATTTGTGTTTTATAGTGATGAGAAAATAGGTTTCTTAATATAGAACACATACTGTCCAGCTCCAGCTCTTTCCTTATGCTGTTACATATTCATGAGAAAGCAGTATCAGCACTACACTACCAGAGAAAAATTTGTGTTAGAAAAATCAAATCTACAGCATCTAAACTGTTCAGTGTAACCTTAAAATATGCCATCTTAGATAAAAATAGATGATGGTATTTTTTACCACCTTATGGTACAACATAGTTTTTGTTTGTAAGATCATTAGAAAGTTAAACAACACCTCCCCATCAGTCCTGTAAAACTAAAGCCAATGTAATTTCCTTTTAAAAATTGCTCGTGTTTGACACCATTATGCATGTTAAACAGTCTTTCAGGCATGCATTTATATTGAAATTCAACATAGGATTTAGATTTGGCAACTGTGGCCAGCTTCTGCCAGTTCAGAATCAGTGGGAAGTCAGAAAAAAAATTAATATTCCCACAGTGTGCTCCAACATTGTCTAATCCAAGATGACTACTAACCTAAAGTCCTAGTAAATGAAATAATGTCAGCATTATAAAACTTACAATTTATATCCATTTGAACTTACAATACCCTTTTGATTAATCATTCCTGATCTACTGCACATCAATAATTAAATGTCTTCTCAAATGTCAATGCTTATCAGAAAATTACTTAGTTGGGAACACATTAGCCTCATAATTTACCTAATATTTATCTTTAATGCCTGAATTTATGATCCTATTTCTTCTAAAGATTAGTAGTGAATTAGATGCTTAAAACTTAGATCATGAACCTGCAGAAAAGAAAAAAGGTGCATAATGCTCTGAAAAGAGCATCTTAGGAATGTTTCAAAGGATTAGGGAATGAGTCTTACACTACGAATTGCAGGAATACCTGAAACAGGTAAATAAAAAATAGCAACATTAAAAAGAAGTCTCAAGAATATTCTCTCTAGCAGCAACAAAAATTATTCAGTTTCCTAAAACCAGGATGAATTATCATGCTTGTCTTTCAACTGCAATATATCAGGCTAGTCATGAAGAAAAATAAATTTTAAAAGTATCAGTTAGATCTTGTCCTGCTTTGAAAATAGAAATGTTTTTTTTTTAAAGTTGAATTTCTACTTTTTGGAACTGCCACTGTGCAGACCAGACTTTTAAAAGAACTGAACTTGCAGAAGGATTAATAAAGGGATTTGGCATTTATAGGACTAATATGAAGATCTCCAATTACATTAAACAGAACAGAAATACTTCAAGGCATCCTGTGGTTAGGAAAGAACTTTTCCTTAGAGCAGCTTATTCCATAATTGTCCACTGTGGGAGTTTTAGCACTTTCTCCAAGATCTAATACTCTCCACTGCTGGAGACAGAAACACTGGGACAGATATATAATTGTACGGATCAAATTTGGAAATACTTAAAAAAAAAAAAAATAAAAAAGGCAAAGGCTTGTCTAGCCACTAAATTTTTTTGCAGGAATTGCTCATACTTGTTTGGAGGGCTCAGACCAATTGGCAGCTCAGCACTGCTGAGAAAGTTGTAGGCGTAGCTGCCCTCTTGGCCACTGCCATTAGTTAAAGCCACTTGTCAGCCAACTCTCCATAAAATGAGGATGTTTGAAACAAATGGCACCGCTTACAGCTAGTTTATACCGTTTATACACACATCAGATGAAGCTTTAATATTACAGGGGCTCTCATACTCAGGAGTTTCATATTTTTGAAAATTGGGGAGAGAGGATATACAAACTGTATGTCTGAGAACATAAATAATTTCATACTCATAATTCTCAAGTGTATTTTTGGTTCCAATAATCAGAAGCAGACCCAAATTCTGCCACAGTCAATATAAATTTAGAATATTTCTATTTTTTCCCCTTCCCTGTTTCTCAACCTGCTAAAAACATCAAGTTGGTAGTTTTTGCTGCTATTGCTGCTGCTGAAATTCTAGGGGGTATTCACCAGAATATGTCAGGACAGGCAGAGATGTAGCTAATGAAAATGGAAGTTATTATTGTCTTGTTTGTATTCTCCTCATCATAAAAAATATATACCTAGTGCAAACATCCCTGTTTTGTAAAAGGAACCCAAGACATTAAAACCTCCTGAGAAATAAATACAGATATAGACAGCATGCCTCCTAGCCCTTGGGATTAAATATTCTGATGCTTGCTGGGAGCACACTGCCTTTTACTCAATTCTGAGCATGAAGTACTGCAGGCACTCAACCATCTTTATTAAAAAAAAAAAAATAAAATCACAGAGCATAGCTGCCATCCATAGGCCTGGAGAAGGCTCAGGAGACTGCAGAAGAAAGGTTTGTTTTCAAGAGATCCATGCAATGAGTGTCAGTGAATTGTAGAGTGAAGGAATGGGCTACAGGAATGATTATTTAAAATCTTCATGCTTAATTAAGGCAGGAAGTTGGACAGAAGGCTTTATGTACCTTTAAGTTACTAGTAAGGCAGTCTAATGAGAATACAAACTTAACACTAGCACAGACTTTTTTGTCAAGTAGGATCTGTGACAGGTGTGAAAAAAAGAATAAAAAATGCCCTCATGTGCCTCTATTCCCCTTTGTCCTCTAGGATAGCATCTTCAAAGCCCAGAAAAAAAATCAAATAATTACTCTCACATTTTATATTGCTATTTCTGCATTCAGATCTAACCCAGTCAGGGTCTGACTGCCCCAGGTATCCAACAAAGGCTCTGCCTAGCAGAAAGGGAAGCTGCTGGGGAGTCTGGAAATACAGCATTATCCCATAGTAAAAAGAATGGAAGAATTAAAGAGCAAGGTGGAAGGCATATTATGGATGATTTTTTAAAAGACTTTCATATGAGAGGTTAGAAGGAACCTCTGATATTCCTGGAACTAATGTATGTTTGAATTTGAAAATACTGAGTCAAGTTCTACCGCTGATGTTATTTAGAAAATCTGTCCTTGACTGTGGCACATTTTGCCAGTGTTAATCCCTGTATTTCTCTCAATTTTTTCTAGCTTCCACTTGTTAGATACATTTGTCAGCTGGATTGCAAAGCCTTCTAACATCACATTTCTGTTCTCTGTGCAATACTATTCTAAAATAATCTTGTTCTTTCTCAACCATTTCCCTGACCAACTGAACCAATTGAGATCATCAGGAAGTCACAGCAAGTCTCTCACCTGGGACCTCCTCAAATTGCTCATTTCCTTCCTGTACCAGGGACTTCAGGACTAGAATTAGAGTTCTCCAGAAGTGGTCACACCAAATTCAATATTTAAAGGTGGCAATTATCACTTTTTATCCTCTCTGCTGCCTTGGGAGATTATGTTCAGCTGATAGCTAAAAAATTTGAGAGGTGCTGCTTGCCCCTATAACATATCCCAACCAGAGTAACACTGCACACATTCCTTCTCTTCACCATTTGAACTCTCTCCTGCAAGGGAGGGAAGATTTTGTCCTACTTACTACAGTTGCATATTCGTCTGTTTATTCACCTGTCACAAGTTTTTTTTGTCGAAGAAAAAACTGACCAGCCTGAGACTCAAAAAGTATGATGCTTGTTGAAATTACCTGTCTAACCTCATCAAAACAGGGAAATCTCAGTGCTTTATACTAAACAGCAAGGCACTTGCTCAGCACTGATAAGGAAAAATACCCATATGAAAGAGGAGTTCTCATGACAAGGGCTGACAAGACAGAGGAATGAACAGATAAATGAGATTAAAAGGAGTTTGTCATTCATACAGAGCTTTTCAACAAATTGCTGAGCTAATGTTTTAAAGGCTAAAAGAAAAGTTTTTCTAGAGGCAAGGAAAAACTTCAGCAAATTAAAATTGCTTTTACAATTAAACAGTGTGCAAGTTGAAAAATTGCAGACAATTGCCAGAATATTCTACAAATGCAACAAAGATGAAGGCATATGGTACGGAGAAAGAAGACATTGTTATGTGACCAAGACAACTCCATAAAATACAATGTTCCCTTCTTCCATAAGGCAGGTAGCAGACTTACAACCTAAAAAAGTCACTTCCTGATGGGCTGCTGACACATTTATGGCCACTGGTTTGGTACAGCCAGGCAAGAGACCAGGTGCAACCCACAAATCTGCGTGAGGGTGATAATGAAGTGTGTGCTCACAAGAGAGGGAAGCTAAATCCAATCTCCTGTGCCATGACAGGGACCATCCACCACCAGGAGATGCCCACACACGTTTGCAACCTTTTGAAAAGCTGAATTTTGAATTCTGAATTTTAAAAAGCTGGAGGATTGTTGTAGGTGTAACTAACATTACTTTGTACTCAGTCTCTAACATAAATGCCAGTCTGAGACTGGTAAGAATCTCCATCAACCCATCAAGACCATGTGGAGGAGCATGAGCCGTGCTGAAAGCAGTAAACCTCACTGCTGATTTGGAGTGCTCAAAACTGACGAGAAGCACTCTTAACCTAAGAAAATAAGCACTAAGCAAGTACTTCACACTGAATAGCAACGTTTCAACAGTTCAGGAAGGCTGCAAATGTACTTGTTACAGGATTGTGCAGTCACTTGCCCAGGAAGGGATGTTTCAATAGTGCACAGTCCTAACTTGATGTGCGTAGCAAAGTACAGTCCCAGCACAGTCCAGTTCCACTCTTTTCTTCCCAAAAAAGGACGCCACTAACAGTTTGGGTAAAATCCAACATTTAAAAGCTTGGCATTTCTCCTTGAAGTTTGAAAGGTAAATAAAAAGCTAGGGGTTTTAAGTTATGCTATTTACCTCTTTTCTTTTACATTATAAGGGACCTAAGCTGTGGGGGTTATACTGTACTTTTTGGTGTAATATTTAATTTGGCTGAAGCATAACTTTTTTCAAAACAGAATTTATTTGATATTTATCAGCAAAAGGATTTTAGCATGCCTACCCTTGCAGAGCAAAAACCTCTGTGCTCAATACTGCCCATTCACTCTTCTATTCCTTTTTAAACAACTGTCATTCATTGTCCTCAGGGTGCTCATTAATTCTGAAGTTTAAAAGATACCCATCAGCAGTATCATAAATTCATAGATGGCTACAACAGGAATCTCTCTCTCTCCTTCTAAGCATGACTTCTTCTTTTATGGTTTAACCTCTGTGATTAACTCCCATTTTTGTGTCTTGTGGCATCTTTTATGCAAATGGAAGAATCTCTCATAGAAAGACCTTTCCTTAATATTTAACACATCCTTCATTGTCACTGGTCTCCAGAGCACGTAGAAATCACATCGTCTAACTGGCAGCACAGTAACTGGGCATGTGAATAACTAGCAAAATACATAAAAGTGCTTATATATTGGTGAATTTTCATTGCCATGTCTGGATGAAACATGCCAGAAGAAAGTTAAAGCTTTTCAAAAACAGTCTACAAATTTTTAATTAATTCGGGTTTTCAAGCCATCAGATTGTGACTTATGAGATGTGATTACTATTTGGACCATAAAAATATTTTTTCCCAAGATGAAGAAAAAATAGTTTGCATAGAAGAATATAAAGACTATTAGAATGGTTCAAAGAGCAATATAATGAAAAAAATAAGCATCCAGTAGTTTTATACATATCTGTTAAGTTTCACAAAGTGAAAAATTTTCTGCTCTTCTACCCCCAAGTCACAGCTGAGTCATGTGGCTTTCTGTATACTTAGTGCTTACCATCAGTCTCTGCAGGTGAACCCAATATGAAATCCAAAACTGTACATCTCCAACTCCCAAGAGCTGCCAAATTCTAGTAGGATGTGTCAAACAGTGGCATTCAATATAAACAATATTCCAATTGCATGGCCACCCATCCACTTACAGACTGATACTGTAAAATAAGCTTGCTTTTTCTGCCAGTTGAACTACAATTTCAAATACTTATTACCAGAGATTACAGATGGTAGAAATGTAATAGTAGAGTGTTATTGTCAACTAAAGGTGCAGGAACATAATTATAAAACCTACAAACAGCATCTATATTTTAGCAGCGTTAATGGTATCAAAATAAAAGTTCAAGCAGAGTAACTATTAAATGGCCATTCACAAGCATCTGAGGGGGTGGGAGACAATTCCACAAGGCTCATCCATGTTTCAAAATCACCAGTATATTATTTTCCACCTCTCAGTGCTGTAATGCTTCTTTACATACCGCTGATGAAAATTTTTAAACAACATGAAGGGCTAGCTCATGTTTAGTGAGGAACTACTGAAGGCAGTGGTGCAGCTGTACATCCAGAGCTGCACAGATTTTCCCCTACATTTGTGTTTGCTTGCAACTTAATTCTGGAATGGTAAATTCTTTTGAAATATCCACACATGACAAACACAGCTTTCCCAGCTTGAGACCTTAGGCTGAACAGCTTGCTTCAGTTCAATTATTATTCAAGCACTGATAGCCAGCATTATCTTAGATGAAATGCAAACCAAGTGAGAAACAGATTCCACATAAAAAAAACCCTGAGAGTCGAAAGAAAATGAAATCAATCCCCAGCCTTTCAACTCCTTAAAGTGATAGGCAATAACAGGGATGTCAAACCGGGGTAAACCTGAAAAGAAACATTTTGCAGCCCATGACTGAAAGAGAACATAAAAGGATGTCAGGTAGATGGATGCTTTATTGCTATTTTATATTTGAAGCCAGAAAACAAGGCCAGGTTGTAGCTGAAGACGTGAAACTGCAACTCTTCCATCTATTTTAGGAGACCTGATTGATACTGTTAACCTTGTTGTCTGATCATGATCACACCCCTTCATCTTTGCTATACATTGATCAGCTGTTTCCTCTGGGAGCAACTTGTCATTAACACCTCCACAGATTTACATTTATATGCATGTCCTTCTCTCCCCATTATATTTTTTTGCAAGGAGCCAACAAATACAGCAAATATGTTAGTAGTAAATATAGCTGCATGGCAGGGTGGAGCTGACACCAAGTTCTTATCTCCAACAGGAAGGACTCGACCTTCTGAACTGTTACCAAAGTTAGCTAGGTAGGGACTGTGGTGGGCTGGGGCTGCTTGGCAGCTGAGCTCTCACCCAGTGCATTCATCACTGCCCCACAGTGGGACAAGGCAGGGAATCAGAAGGGCAAAAGCTAGAAAATCTTGCTCTCAGTCTTGGTGATCAAGATAAAGACAGTCTGTTACCTAAAGAAAAAACTTGAACAACCAAAATAACCCCAAAAAAACAAAAGCAAACAAACAACTCCTTCTCCCCCCAACTCCAAAACAAACCAAACCAAAACAAAAATTCCAAAAAACAAGTGCCAAGGTATCAGAAGTGACACTTTCAATTTTGATTGAAAAGATTTCCTTTTTCCCCTCTCTAGATCACTCGCAGCTCAGTATCCTATAGAACAGTTTCACTTTCAAAGCTTAGCATTTCTGATCGTCAGGTGAAAAGTATTATCCATTTTTGCTACCAAAAAAACCCAAAAAACTCTTCACTTTCTCTTTGACACATTGCCCAAGTAGTAATGTGAAAAACAAAAACCAAAAAAGCCTCCACAGATAAAAGAAATGGGAGGACGTGAAAAACTAAGAAAGGAGAAAAAAATTGGGCAAAATGGAAATTGACATTCTGGTTTGGAAATTTTTCAAGACTTTTTAATGAAAATTCTTTTTCAGAAAGAGGTAAACCTTTTTCAAATAAGAGCTAAGAACAACTAAGGAATCATCAAAGAGCCTTTCCTGATAGTTTAGAAAGTCCTAGAATGAGCCTGCAGATAATAGACTAGGAAGGAAAAAGCAAAACATGTCTCGATATCACACCTTCTATTCTACTCATCTAAAGCAAGTAAGCAACAGTCAGTGAGTCTCCACAATTGGACTGACACTTGGACTGGATTTCTAATGCTAAATTGATAGGTATTCAGATACCAGGGTGATAAATGGGCTATAAATACACAGAGGCTGACAGCTTAAATAGTTTGCTAAAATAGACGTCTCTAACATCTATTCTTCATAACTGTTTATCTATGTATGCATCCATTCATCCATCCATCCAAGCTCACTCAGCTGTTGGGCTTTTTCAGGCAGGATATTCTAGCAGGATAGCTTGCTGAAATGTAGGTATGACAAAGAGACGGCTGAAACAGCTATAAAGCTGGATTTGATACTTGGAAATACAAAGAAAGCTCCAATAATTGTGGAGGGAAACAAAAATAAAGAAGATAAAAAGGGTGAGTATGGGAAACTGAAGAACAAGTTTGCACTCTCCAAAAAAAATAGAAATAAAAATCCAGCTGATAGCAACTACATTTTCTCAAAGCTTTCTACTTTGGACAGCATGTGCCTTAAAAATCCATCTTCAAAATCACCCCAATCCAATTCTCTCAGTATTGATCCTGGTGCAGACATACCATTCCCACATACATTGTAGAGAGAGCATGATGTGGACTCTACATCTACACTGCTGCTCCAACTGAGTGACAGAAAAAAAAAAAAAATCACAATTTCGATAGTTTCCCTGCTTTAAATGTCCAACATCTCACCAATTTTATTTTCTTTTTCCGATATATTTTTTTGCAGCTTGATATATTTTATTCTTCTGTAATATTTAACATGTGGCTTCCTGGTCACTAATGACAGTGCAAATATGTCCAGTGAAATATTCCTATCACAGTTTGGAAACTGAATTTCCAGAACACAGTCCATCCCCTTTCAGCCCTTCACAGACTCATATCCCCAGAGAAACCTTAAAGCAATTAAAGCCATAGCAGGATTTTACCAGCTAAATGGAGTTCTGGGTCTTGAATAAGCTCATGCATTCAATAGCTTTGTTTTAAAGTAAGTTGTGCTACATCACAGCTACATAGAGGATGACATTTCTTTTTTATAACAAGTTGATAGTTGCCAGCAGTTTTTCTGATCTTTACTGTAAATCCTGCACTGCCAAACAGCTGCCTATAAGGCAGCAGCTGATAACAATTGGAGTTCACTAGCCACTTCTTTAGATCAGGTACCATCACCACCAGTGGAATCAGGATTCCAGTCACATGCTTATAATTTTCCCTCTTGGAAAACACTTTGCAAGAAATGACATGGAAATATATATATATATAGATAGGCTGTGATTACATATGCTGTGTTAATCCATCTACATACTTCAGCACAGCTTTCTACTGGACTGTATGTAGTCTGCACACACACCCTGCATCCTAGCATAACGTAAGCTTTTTAGTATACCTATCTTTCATGTAAATGATACAATAAAGGTGTTCATTTAGTGGATAAATATCAGTATAGTTACTGGAATTTTGCTCCTCCTTTATAATTTTAAATATAAAAGAGCATTACAAATGTGAGATACATATAAAGCAACTGCTATTCAGGTACAATGTTGATACTTAAGTTTTATTATTATTCTATACAAATCAACGCTGTGTTTATGGATTTGCTCTGCAAAAAAAAAAAACAAAACAAGCTAGTGACAAACAAATATGCTTAATATAGACAGCAGAAAAGACATAAAGTTGTCCTAAGATGCTATTGTTAATTTGAGATTACACATCAAGCAAAATAGAGCTTTTGAATTAGAAAAAGACCAATAACATTTTTGTCTTTTGGCACACCAAGTTGCATCACAATGCATTGTCTTCAAAATCTTGACCACTTACATCAGTGAAATGCAGTTGCTGATCACATGAGCATCTTATAGGTTGAAATTTTAGAATCAACCATCATAGCTAATAAAATTAAATATATAAAAAACCCCTCATACATATATATAAGCCCATTCATTTATAGATAAATAAAACAGAGCACAAAATAAAAAAGATTTAATGAGATATGTACATAGTTCAGAGATGGTTAATGTGTTTGTTTCTGTTGTCAAATAAGGCTTTTAGCTTGGGAATCTTGAGACAGCAATGCATAGCGTGCTTAGATATGAATGGCAAGCATGAAATATATTAGTGTTAAAAAATAAACCACAGAAAGAAGGTAAAAACAAGGCAATATTCAGATCTAGCCTGTCAAAAATTAATTTTGCAAATATCTAAGTCACAGTTAAAACGAAACCAACCTTTTGAGGACAACAAATCATTACAGGGTGCTAAAGATTTCTGAGTATATTAGCCCAACCTTAGGCCTTATTGAACATAATCCATTTCAATTTTCTTCTCCATTTTCTAGCACAAACAACACTGCAGATTAGATCAAGCCATTTCTTATGCTAGTAGTATTTTCTGCCAATACCCACTAAGAAGTAGAAGCCTGAAAGGAGGAGGGAGTCATAAATATATTGCACAACCTGCTTGTGGATTCTGCAGTCTGTGGTTTAATCTAAGCTTATGCCATGAATGCAACAGCGAAAGAAGGACAAGGCTACAAGTTAGATGCAGTTTTTAATTCAGTACATCATAAGATCAACATTGCCCAATGGAGGCAGTGGAATATCCCAAATCAGAAGAATTTCACAGTTTCTCTACCCTCCTCAGTGACTCCTGTTTAGCATACTTCATTTTACCTCCAAGTTATAAAAAACTTGGCATCTCGGATCTATTTCTCTAGGGCACTGCATTGCACACATCATTATCCCTCTGCATCAGATGTTATGCTCAAGCACACTTACAAACCTTGCCCACCCTGGATGCTCTCCTTTGGCATCACATCACCCCCACCTCCTGTTCTTTGAATAATTCTGGACCTTGCTGTGCTTCTTACAGGTACTTTGTGCTTCCCTCTTTTACTGTCCCTCATGCATGAAGTGCTCTCCCTCCCCTGACTTTCACTGTAGGACCATGAACTCTTCTTCCTGCAAAGCCCACTCCATCTTGCCAATGTACAGTTGTAAGGTGAAGGACACAGTTAGCATAGAGGTGAACCCTTTTTTCTGCATTTTACGTTAATTATGGAAACGGTTAAATGAGGTACGAGAAAAGCCTGAAACTAATACATTAACAGTGCTAAACATATTTGGGTACAGGGTGTGCTGAACCACAAGGGCACAAGGAGGCAAAATGGCATGTCTGAAAAGGGAGCTGTCCCTTAAGCTGGAGCTCATTCAACTGCAAAAGCCTAAAACTTGTCACTTGAAGAGGAAACATCTACAGAAAGAGTTGTGGAACATTGTGAAACAAGTAGTAGATCCTTTAAGAGACACTTTTAGCTATTCTTCTTCCTTTGAAAATGGGACTTTCCAAAATATGTTTAGCAGGAAACTAAGCTAGAAAGCTGCTGTCAGACTTTATGTATTCCAAAAACTAGAGATGGAAGGACATACTACATCAATCCTTCATTGTGTGGTCACTGGTAGATTATTCCCTATTATACACTCCTGAGCTCTTTACTATAGTTTTAAATGACTCAAGTGCTTGGACTTCTATCACTTCCCTTGGGAGACTTATCTATTCCACAGTCTAATAGATCTCACTGCCAGGAAATGGCCTCCATTCGCCTTTGCTCAACCTTATCCCATTATTCCCAGTTATGGCAGTTTTTGTCCTGTTGTGCTCTGAAACACCCTTATAATGGCTCTTAACCCAGAATCACAGTGAAATAACAGCCATAAATGGAAACCTCTCGCCTTCCATTAAGAGCCTGGCACAACACACCAGGAAAGACAGGAGCAGTTGCAGCGAGCAGGACCTGGACTAACGCCACCTGGGACAGGCCACTAGACACGGCTCAGCCATAATTACGGCACATTGGGGCAGAGGGAACAGTGCGGCATGAGAACGGTCTCAGCAGGGCAGGGACCCTTCCTTTTAACCCAGACAGTCTTTTAGTTGCACGCTCAATTTTGTGAATAGCCCAATTTTGTAAATGGGCATTAATCATCTTAGTGAAACGTCTCATCAGCACCAGCATTCCCGTGGGTGTGCTGGTCTCTCTGCCTCGCTCCTCCCTTCCCAGCTTCTGCTGAACTGCAGCCACACACTGCGCTGGGAACTATGTGCCCAACCTTCAGTACTGAACACTGAACCCAAAATCCAGAACCACTCACTTGCCAGTGTGGCAAAGCTGGAGGTGTGTATTAATATAGCTTCCCAGTTTTATACTGCAGAGATGTGTTAGTGTTAGTTAAGGGTCATACTTTGATTTTAAGACATTTGCTTTCATCTTTCCTTGGTCTTGAGCAGTACTGACAGCAATAGTAATGCAAAGACAGTGGATGGCACAGAAAGTCCCCAAATCAGCAAAGAAAAGCTCAAAAACACTGTCAGATGAGGAAAAGAATACTGTGCTCTCATAGGTATAAAAGCCTTTCATCTTCATGTGAGAATAAGACACAATGTCACCCATGTAACAAAGATGGCCAATCCAAAATTTAACTATCAGTTCTTGTTTTCTGCTAGATTGATTTTAAGCAACAAACTAGATACAAGTAATTTTATTTACACCACCAAAAAACCAAATCAAACCAACAAACAAACAAAAAACTCACACAAAAAAAACCTATCAGAGAAAAGAGAAACTTTATACAGATTTCTTATGAAATTCAGACACAAAAAATTCTACTCCACTTGTGCTTTCTTTAATTTAAAACAGCTTCAGTCACTTCTGCTGTTCATTTCTTTCCTTCATTATGTTCCTTTTAAGTATTTTGCTGAGATTTTCTTATTCTGAAGCTTGGTTATTTACAAGGCTATTTTTTGGACAGTTTTTGTTTATGCTCTACGAAAATCCATTTTGATTCTCTGCACTTTTCCCTGTGGTGTCCTTGGAAATACTCAATCTGTATATTATAATCTGGGGACTGTCAGAGTAAAAGAAAACATAAATATCGTTGCTGAGTTGTCTGCAACACATTATGCCATTTTTACAGACCTGTATTTTTATTAACTCCTGCACTGCTTTGCTCTTTCATGTATGAGAAACAAAGTAACCAATGGAGAACAATGGAAATTATATCCTTGAGCTTTTTTTTAGGCCCTAAATAAAAGCTATCAAAGCTAACAGTATATGCAAAGCCCCTCTCTCTTTCATACAGAAAAAAAAAAAAATCAGATGTTTCTCAACTATTTCCCACTCACCAGAGAGCATACAAAGTCTTTGTGTAGCAGTACAGATGCCAAGTTATTAATTATCAAAGGTAATATTTTTTTAATTGCAAAAGTCAAAATATATAAAGAAAAGAGATAACCAAAAAAGCACCTAAAATGAGAACGGTCTGGGCCAAGATGTCTTACACTTGAAATGCTGTGGAGGACAAGGAAAACAATACCCCAAATGCTCCAAATTCCAGATACATATTTTCTTAGGTACACTGAGAAACTACCAAAACAAAAGTAAAAACGTTTTCTGCTCTTTCTCAGTCTATTTAATCAAAAATTAAGCATGACTAAAGATAAAAGTAGTCAACAAAAATTTAAAAGGAATTATTAACACAGAGTCAGAGAAACCCCATCATAGTAACCTCTCCTAATATGCA
Source organism: Thryothorus ludovicianus (assembly GCA_013397245.1). Lineage (NCBI taxonomy): Eukaryota > Metazoa > Chordata > Aves > Passeriformes > Certhiidae > Thryothorus > Thryothorus ludovicianus. The sequence continues at coordinate 489,549 of VZTB01001452.1, forward strand.
GTACAACTGGAAACACAAGTAATTTAGTTTTTTATTAAGATAAGCTTTTTTTATGGCTATATATTTCATGTCATGGTAATGTTCATTGATGGTCTGAAGGCCTAAAATATCCACATTCTTTTCTCATCCATCTGTCAGAAATCCCCTCATTTTCCTGCAGAGAAAGGTGACTCCTGTTCCCATCAAATTCAACCACTAAACTTTCATTATTTTCACTTGGCATAAGGTCAGGTCTATAAGATTCAACAAGCAAATTCTGATGTTGTATTAGAAAAAAGATGCAGCATGACTGCTTTATGTTTTGGCTCCTTAGCTTAGCATGTCTGGAGGGCACAATTTCACAACTGCTCTCCCCTCATTTTCATTCATTTACAGCCTTGCAGGTCAGAAAAGCAACAATGTTGTTTTAGCACCCTGTTCTGCTTCTCTGGCACACCTAATAAGAAATAAATACAGTTCTGGTTATCCATCTATTTCTAACTCCTGTAAGCACTTGGCACATCCAAACTGTTCTTCAAGTACCACTGCCTTGCTTCTTTTTGCCCATGACTACACAGAAATGTGGGGTTACCCAAGACCAGGCCCAGCTTCCCCACAGCAGAATTATGGTGTAGGCTGGGATCTGCTCTTAAACCGAGGCTGTTCCACCGCAGAGAGTGAAGCCATTAAATTAGCAGATAACTAGCCCTTTGAGGATTTGATGACTTGATGCATGAACTGTCATATCAGTTCACCTAGGATTTGCAAAATGACTCTCTGGTTTTGATAAGAAAAACAGGGAGTGTAGCCCAAACTAACAGAACAAGTATATTTTTCTTATTTTCTTTAAACATAATTTTTTACACTTAGTTGATATGTATAAATAAACATGAGAACATTGTGACAGACTTCCTTATTGGTCTAGTAGAAAATACTGTATTGCAAATATAAGCTTCTTTGCAGAGATTGCTCCTGACTGGCCAGCAAATCCAATAAAAATATGACTTTTGATTCAGCTTAACCATATAATACACTTTATCACCCAGTGTCTTGTGTAATAAATGTTACTGAAAAGACTAATTTAGGATCTGAATTTATTTTAATTAGACTTTGTAATACTGCAGCAGATGTTAGCCTGTATAAAAGCAAACCTGCACTTGTGAGGAATCTCAATGAGAAGGCCCCCAACGTTTGATATTCGCAAACATACTGCCCAGGATTGCAACAGCAGACGGGGGGAGAAAGGGAACTCAAGAACGATCAAGATTCAGGGGGATGAGGAAAAAAGGCAGCAGAGATTCATTTTGTTATAAACATGTCCTGCTATCAGTCACAGCACTGTAAAGGTGAGGCTGCAGAGCACCATTAATAACTGACAGTTGTTGTTAACTACCAAGGAACACCAGATAACCTTCCTGAGAATATCTATACCCCCATCTTGGGCAACAAAGTAATGAGTCCCAGTGGAAAGAAAGCACTGCCCGTCTTTGTTGTAGCTATTGATCTCCTGATGTGATTTAGATAAGGGAGGAAGAGATAATGACATTGATTATTCTATTTAGGAGCCAGACTGAGACTAAACTAAAGTATAATACATAAAGAGGAAAAATCCACACTCAATCACTTCTTTTCTATTCTCTGCAATTCAAGCCAACACCAGGTGGTCACAGCAACAGGGAGACACATCTTAATAAACATGTGGGTTTGGTTTCTGGGACAATTTAATATAAACTAACATACAACAGAGGGTTTTGTTTTATTTCTTCTTCCTTACTTTAATGGACAAGCATTGTTTTCATAAAGCAAAGCATGGGAAGAATAGATTGTTTTCCTGCCAAGAAGGTTGACAGAAGTCAATGATGGAGATCTCAGGCTGACAGCAGGACATGCATAGCTAGTTTTGCTGTATGCTCCTTGTCCCCATTGTGAAGAGTAGTCAGCTCAGGCCAGGTAGTTTACAGAGAAGAATCTTAGAAAAAGGAGAAGGAATGCTTACACCTATCCACAGCAAGATGTAATTGTTCTGACAAGCCTTTACTGCAGGTCACCTGCAGACATGGATTAGAGCCTCAGGGCTTGCCTCTGAGTAAAAAAGAATCCATGTTGCATATGACAGGAGACACCAGTGAGATTTAGATATACCCTAAAAATGGAAATAATAAAAAGAAAACCATTTCCAATCTTTTTAAAGCTGTTGAGCTTAAACTGCCTCTAAATTTGTTGACAGGTTACAGAAGTCACTGTTCTACCAAGGGAACACAGTGAGAGGTATGATGGATTGACATCCATATCCTGGTTTATGTTCTCTATTGTACTCTCCCATATTTGGAATACCATTCTAGACCTGAAAACCAATATAAACTTTTACTTCTATCCTCGGTGAAGGGTTTTAGACATCAAACTGAGATTATCTTTAAAACATGTGCATTTAGATTAAATATTATTAATATTTATCGGTTTGATTAATAGACATGCTTTGCAAATTAGGAAAGGAAAACAAGATGAATAGAAGATGTAGAAGCTAAAATCAAAATAAATATGTCCAGTTCTTGGATGTCACCACACAGTTTCTACATGTTATGAAGACAGTATGTTCTCCTGTTTGTGACTCTGCCTTTCCCAGTGTCAGAGAGCTGCAATTCACATCAGGTAGAACAGACCTAAAGATTTTTCAGGGAAGCACAACAGATCTTTTAAAAATGAAACTGTAAAAATCAATCTTTAGAAACTTTTTTTGGATGAGATTCCAGTTTACTTGTTTTTTTAAAATGTTTTATGTTACTTGAACACAAAGCTGTTTAAAGGAAACAAACCTGGCTTCCTAACAGGATTCCCTAGGCTGGGTGGGGAGAGAGATACTTGAGCTTCATGCACCTGCTACAGTAAATTAAAGCTCTACAGTGAAGCTAAAGAGTGGATTTGAAAACACAATTTGACCTAATCCAAATTTTAGACCCAAACTGAGGTTTCCCACAAAGTAGAAACTTTGTCTTTCTGTCAGTTTTAGACCAAACCTCTAAGATCTCATTTCTTAATTAGAATGGAAAATATAGCTTTACAAAATCACAAATCACTCCCAGCACCTCCGTGCACTGTCCTACTGCTCTTCGCGTGGATCTCGGCAAGCTCGGTGTGAGGGGCGCAGCTGGGACACAGAGGCAGCAGCTGAGTGGAGAGCACCGCAGACCTGCTCTCTGCACAGAGTCCCTGCACACAGCGCAGCGAGCGGCACTGGGCACAGCGCCAGCGCCAACCCACGGCGCGCAATCAGCCTGACACAAGAGAGAAGTGGAGGGGACAACCAGGCTATGCAGGCAGAAGCACAAACTGCAGTGCTAAAACCAGCCCTTGAAGGATTAATTGTAGCACGCTTCTAATGTGGACTGCAGAGCAGACAGGCAGTGTGGGTCCAGCTGGTTTATGGGGGAAAAAAAAAATCCCTCTAAATCTATTGTCTATATAATACAGTAAATATACTGACATATTGTATGAAGAGTGGATTTACCCATTTCCTCAACAGAGAAAGCTGAATCACTAGTGTCAGTGTTTGAAATAAAAGACATTTCTGTGCATTTCTCCAGACTCTGGCACTTGTGCTGAAGAACTGCGAAAGACTTAATGATGGGAAAGAAAATATCTGGTGTGAAAAAAATACAACTTGGCATTTCATCACTGCAAATCAAAATAAGAATATACACAAAATCATTGGCACAAATACTTTTATCCCCCTATGTATAGCAGTAAAATACTATGACTGGAAAAAGATCTATGAACACTACATCTAGGACTTGATACAGGTTGAGGTGCCTCCACAATCAGAAGTCACATGCTGTATTTCTTGTGAAAGGTCACTAGGATAAACCAAAATCCTAGGCACAGAACACACCAACAACTGTTAGGACCTTAAATATTTGAAACAAAGTAGTTTTAATTCTGTGTAAGATAGAATCCTAATTTCAGAGCATTTTTAGAGTAATATTACATCATCGGTATTGGCCCAAGCAACTGAAACCTGATCTGATAAGGCATTTATTTCTAGCATTACTTTTCCTGTGATAGAGAAATTTTTCAAATGAAAGTTGCCTTTACATGTTTTTTATGCTTCTAGTAATTTGGAAGATGATTTTTTAAAGTGTTAAAATGAAGCTGTGTCAGTTGACCTGTCTGTCAGCAGACATAAACCAAACTAATTCATTAGATTAAACCCAAATCCCCTCCAGTGGCATTTTTGATTCCATTCAATATTTTCATGCTCTAAGGCTACCTGTGAATGTTTTGACTGTATTGACACTTCTTTTTATTTTATTTTTTGACAGATCTTCTACAGCTAGGTAAAGTACTAAAGAGATAAAAATATTTTAGAATGATTAAAGTAGAAATACTCTACTATTGTTTTAGAAAGACATTCATACATTGCAGCTATACATACTAGAAATTCTAATACTGGTATACCCATTTATAACATATTTCTCAGCCACTCAAGTCAAGATGACATTTTCAGTATGAACTGTCAAAATAAGACAGACAAATCGTAGTAGAAGTGATTACATTTCTAGCAGTATCTTCTGGGAATTACCTTATAATATTTCTTTCATTCCAGAAGGAAAATATTTTTTCCCTTCTTCTAAATTCTGCAAATCCTTAGCAAGAACTCCTAGATAAATGGTTAAACACAAACTGGATATCAGCTAAGCTCCATTTAGCAAAATTAACTCATGCTCTAGCTTCTGCCTAATTGCCAGTAAGGTGCGGTGTCAGTTCCTCCATCTTCTGCTTTGTGCTACTGTCTGATGATAACTGACCAGTCTGCTTCAGTCTTTCAATTACTTAGGGAGATAATTAATATCTAGAAAATACTTTCGTTGCCAGGTAAATGACAAATTTTTCCAAGGAAGCTTCCAAGTCCAGTGTGGTTGTAGTTTTTGGGCAAACAGTGGAAATGCTGTTACCAGGCACCTTTAGCAGCTGTTGAGTTTAACTAACAAATGTTCTTTAGATAAATCCTGTTTGATGTTCCAGCCCTTTCTGATTTCTAGGTAAGCTGAAAAAATGCTGAATCCAGCACTAGAAACATACTTTCATGCAATTCCCTTGGGCCTGCCCTCAAGCCATCTACAGTCAGTTGCAATCACTGGTTGAATCAATTGTTCAATGTTCACTGGAGAAGAGGTTCTGATAAAGATGATATTAAACAAGGGCATTTCTAGCTCATGCTATTTTGTTGGGTTTTTTTCCTTCAGGAAACATGTCAACTGTCCTAGAACCATTTCAGTAGGACATATGAGAACTCATGAATATGTAAAATAAACCAAAACCTTGAGACACAAGTGTTAAGGTTGAAGAAAAACAAAAGTACACTCACTTTAAGGATTTTTGAGGGACAGGGAAACTGCTAGAAATATGTATATTCTTTCTACTTCTTAATCATTTGTGGTAGATACTTGCCTGTGTAGAGGGAGGATGAAAATAACCAGAAAATAAACATTTAATTTCCAAAGGAACCATATTTTTATATTTTTAATTTATCAAGGGAGGACAACTGAATAATTGCAATGCTAACATTTCTTGAAACTCAAAGGCCATACAAATGACTAACCCTATTGAGAACACATTATACATGCATGTGGTAAGGGCAATTGCAAGAGAAGATCAAAAGACACCATGTCTTAAGTTTAATAACCCATTTAATATTGCCTTTCAATTCCATTTCATGCTCAGTAAAGCAAGAATAACTGAACCTTTCACTGATGCTGGCCTCAGATGAACAGCTTTTGTTTTGAGGGCTCCGGTTGCAATGCCTTATCATGGTTGACAATTATGGCCTTGTAGCAAATGCCAGGGACAGTGTCAGAGGAACTGCTTCTGCACCTAAACAAGGATATGTCTTCAACGGGCTGTTTTTCTTAACTAGGGTCATACTATCAGCTTGTGTGCGTGGGGAAAAGGCCTGGCACGCACTGCCTTTGTCCTTTCCTCACCACATTCCCCCATCTTTCTTGTAATGAAATACAGCACCTGCAAATGGGCAAGGGGTGAAAATGGGCACGACATGCTGAAGTAAGCAAAACACAGCACATTGTGCCATCAGAAAGGTTAATGGCAAAAAGGAGCAAGACATAAACTCATGACATGCTAAAAAGCCACTTTAAAAAGGTTAATGGCTATTGCTCCCAGTGCTTGCTTAAAGAACAAACTGTGTTGGGACTCGGCCAACCGAGAGCTAAGAATATAATAAGAATGAGCAATAGCTTGAAATCAAAGATTACAAATTGAACCCCTACCAGAGTAGACAGCAAAGGTTTATAGTCTAGTTATGTGCACAGTATAACATATCATTATCTTACATTGTTCATAAACAAAATTATTTGATCAGTAGATCAGGGATACTGTACAGGATTCTGTATTTTGAGTCTATCCATAAAGCACAAGAAAAAGGACAAATCACTAATTCATCAGGAAATTCATTGCAATGATTAGGTATTTGCAGTGTAAACTGGCTCTAGCCAGGCTACTCTCAAGTCTTTAAAGAACAGCAGGTGCCATCTTTGCTTGCACCTTTTCATAAACTACTACAAATTCTTGTTTCACCTTGAAAAATACAATATATGTCAGTAAAATTAGGATAATATAACACTGTAATAGTGTCTCAGCAATCCAATGCTATCTTTATTATAACCAACTGGAAATGAGAATTAAAAAGACTTGGTGAAGTTTCCTACGAAGAACTACTAGAAATAAAAAATGGTTTTGCTATAGACATGCAGCTGAATTACAGATTTCAGCAGTTTAGAGGTTTTGCATTAGAGTTGTACTAGGACCTACTACAGAGTTGACCCACATGCTTTGTAAAAGAATGAAATTATGTGTCACATGTACCACAGCAGATCACAGTTCTGCCTTGGTTACATCAGAGAAACACACATTCCAGAGCATATCCCTCAGCTCAATAAAGATTTGTCTTTAATTTTCATGGAACTCTCTTATTGTATGATTTTGAGGGTTACTTTTTAATCCCCACTACCTTCACAAAAAGGGGTTAATTGCATACAGTATAATGCTTTTCCCTTTTTCTGGTACAGCTTTTCCATAAATGTTGATTCATCCCCATCTCCGACAAATTCCTTTACACTCCTAGGACCTTCTGAGAAAGACAACAGTTAATCTGACCATGCATTCACATTTTTCAGAATGTGATGGTCTACTAAACCACAACAGGATAGTGCAATACCACCACCAATCCCTTCAAATTAGAGTGCAGACTTGTAGGTGTGATCTCTACCAAAGGACTAAAGAGGCCAGAGAGAATCCCTAGCTAAAAGAAGATGAGTGTGCATCAAGTCAGACAGGAAAGGGAGAAGGATTATCACAACAGAAAATTCCCAAATCACACTTACTATACACTCATTACCTCTTCTCTTTGATACAGTCACCTATGTTATACTCTGTGCTTTGACAAATACAACACATTAAGGGGGAAACTATATTCTCAAATTGCCTTTAAAATATGAAGTACAATATTTGGGGTATGTAAAATAGGGTAATTCAACAAAATATAGTTTGGACAACATGTACTAATTCATATGAAAAAAAACATGCTGTTTGAGTCTACAGATGAAGTAGAAACAGTTTTCTTCCTGCAGTGTTAATACTGTCTCTATTAGCGCAAAACCCCCAGTTCTAGGAGGGTTTGCCACCTTGAAACCCTCTGAGTAGCACAGGACAGACAGGGTTAAAAAAGTTGCTGCAATTCTGTGAGTGTTTGGATGCAGATTTTTAAATTTATCTTCATGTTCTTATACTGAATTGCCAATCTCTGTAAATTGTTTCAAATTGTCTAAGACCAACTGTCTAAACTTTTGAATAACATATAAGCACGTCATGTGATTAAATATTAAAATACTGACTGATATGATCCTGTAACATGCTAAATCTTCTTGATCTAATCTGTGCTCTTGAGAAGTACTTAACAGGTCTGACTTGCTCTGAAGTAAAGCAATCCTCCAGTTAATTACAGGAAGATTATGGAAAAGGATTTTGCTGCTTGATTTTACAGAATCACACAATCACTGGGTTGGAAGAGACCTTCAAGATCATTGAGTCCAACCCACGCCCTAACACCTCAACTAGACCATGGCACCAAGTGCCACATCCAGTCTTTTTAAACACATCCAGAGATGGTGACACCACCACCTCCCTGGGCAGACAATTCCAGCACTTGATCACTCTTTCTCTAAAAAACTTTTTCCAAATATACAGCTTATATTTCCCCTGGCACAGCTTGAGACTGTGTCATCTGGTTCTGTCAATTGCCTGGTGGAAGAGACCAGCCCCCACCTGACTACACCCTCCTTTCAGGGAGCTGTAGAGAGTGACAGGATCACCCGTGACTCTCCTTTTCTCCAGGCTAAACACCCCCAGGTCCCTCAGCTGTTCCTCACAGGGTTTGTGTTCCCAGCCCCTCCCCAGCTTTGTTGCCTCCTCTGGACACGCTCCAGCCCCTCAATG
>VZTB01001452.1:498122-558924 GCA_013397245.1 Thryothorus ludovicianus
GCCAACAGATTGACACATACTCCCAGCTTAGTGTCATCTGCAAATTTACTAATGACAGACTCAATACCCTCATCCATGTCATCAATAAAAATATTGAACAGGACTGGCCACAGCACTGACTCCTGAGGTATACCACTGGTGACTGGCCCTCAGCTGGATGCAGCACCATTCACCATCACTCTGGACCTGGTCATCCAGTTAGTTCCTAACCCAGCAGAGAGTGCTCCTGTTTAAGCCATGGGCTGCCAGCTTTTCCAGGAGTGTGCTGTGGGAGAAAGTGTCAAAGGCCTTGCTGAAGTCCAAATAAACAACATCCACAGCCTTTCCTCCATCTGCCAGGTGGGTCACTTGATCATAAAAGGAGACCAGGTTGGTCAAACATGACCTACCCCTCCTAAACCCATGCTGGCTGGGTCATGATCCTCCTTCCCACCCTTTTTTTGTGAATGGGTGTCACATTAGCCAGCTTCCAGTCATCTGGAACCTCATCAGTGAGCCAGGACTGTTGGTAAATGATGGAGAGTGGCTTTGCAAGCTCATCTGCCAGCTCCCCCATCACCCTGGGATGGATTCCATCTGGTCCCATAGGTTTATGAATGTCCAAGCAGCTCAGCAGTTCTCTGACTGCCTCCTCCTGGATAAAAACATTTCTGCTCCCTAACGCCATCCACCAACCCAGAAGGACAGTTGTCCTGGGGACAAATTGTCTTCCCACTAAAGACTGAGGCAAAGAAGGCATTAAGCATTTCTGCCTTCTCCTTGTCTGTAGTTTCTAAGTTCCCTCCCTCATCCAGTAGACAAAGGTTGTCTTACCCTTCCTTCTGTTGTTAATATATTTGTGAAAACATTTTTTATTATCCATTACAAAAGTTGTCAAATTAAGTTCAAACTGAACATTTTATAGAGCCATTAATACTTTACAACCCCTCACATTATGTGGAAACTGTTTTGTGAACTCAACCATATCAGATCTGACAAAGTATTTATTCTTAATACTGTCCTCCTTCTTAAATAAATGTCCTAAACTTATCTTCTTCCTCAACCCCATCAGTATCTTCAATTTAATTCAAATACATTTCAATAACTGGTTTTCCTTTTGGAAAACGGAATTCAACTCCTCTGTGGAGCTGTTACCATCACTGCTGTGTGATTGTGTGTCGTCACATCAAGGTTTCTTTTAATATCCTCTTTTTAAAAATAAAAACATGTAATTTAATGTATTGTTACATTTTCTGAACTATTCTGTTTTTCTTCAGAAACTTACACGTTTGCTCTGATACAGCTCTCATACTGGATGTAATATTTTTGCAAGTCAGCAGATTAAACCAAAGCTTCCACAATAAGATAGATGATTGTCACTTTGTAAATCAGAAAGAAAAGCTGCTATTGCTGATTATGTCAAGAGGTTAAGAAAATACCATGCTTCAAAAAAGAAAATGAAGAAGAGCTGAAGAGGATAATTAAAAAAGACATAACCGAAATATGCAATAGTTTGAGAAATAGAGAAGTATTTATATATTTCAGTGAGAAGTTTCTTCAGACTTTTAAAATTCAGTTAAAAATCAATGAAATCACAACTAATCCAGGCAAAGAAATTTTCCTAAGATTTCCCAGAGTACCAGAAATTAATGTAGAACCACAAACACAGAGTGATGCTGTTTCCATGGTGAAATATTAGCTGCAAAAATTTGGAATTTTGAGTAGCTGTGTTGTCCACGCCTCCCAGCAAGGAGCATCCCTGTTTCAGATCCCAGCTGGGTACCACACCATCCCCAGGAGGGGCGGTGAGGGGGGCTCCCTCCCACCACAGGACACCTGAGTGACCTTCCTAGGCGTCCCCCACCTTCCTTCTGCCATAAAGAACACAATCCAAGACAAAAGCCCAATGAAAATAAACCTTTGGAATAATCAACGGCAGAGGGTTTTTCAAAATAAAAACTACTTTCGTTTCCGTATAACAGTAAATTGACTCAAATCAGGTTACCGATGAGCGTGTTTTTGATTTTCTATCTAAATTGCATACTGCAGCAGTGTTTTCCTTTGTGAATTATAAAACACAGTCTCCTCAACAGACCTCAGTCCTGTGTAGATCAATAGGCCTATGCACTTTACAATATAATTTGGAAACAAGACTATCCGTGAATTAGAAATTCCTGTGGACACATGTATGCGTCATCTGGTTATTTTTCAGTAATAAAAATAAAATCTTATTGCTGAAAAGAAGTCCAGCTTTTGAAGGGAAAAGAACCTGTTTCAAAAAAGCATATGAAATGACAGAAACAGGCAATTAACTTTTGTGAATACCCAGAGACTACAAGACATACGTTCATGTGAATGTGCCTAATATGTGCTTATTTATACTGATTTCTCCTTTTTTTTTTTTCCTTGATCTTTTGATATTTCTTGGAAGTATACCATGACACTGAGATCTTTAGGGAAAACATGCATCATCAAGCATAATTATATTGACTTATGTTTTTGGCTGGTAACAAGATTTATTAGTCTTCGAGATATAATAATGTCATGGATTTTCTGAAGTCAATATGTCTCGTGCCAATAAATCTTGATATTGGCAAGAGAAGTCAATGCCTACTTAGGATTTTTCCAACCAACAAAGCATCCTGTTAATATCAGATCTGCTCTCATGCAATAAGCAGTTCCTCTGATACATTATTCTGGCAATGTAGTCTGTTTTACTCAAAAAGCAAATTTCTTTCCAAGTCCCATCACTTGCTTAGCTGATGATTGGCTTTCAAGCACAGAGTCAGGCAGAGAGGGGCACAAAAAAAGCTTTGCTTCTCCACTTGGAAAGGGGATGAACAGTACATTCTTGCACTTATTTCAGTGTGATCTTTTAATGTGAAATACTCTTGGAAAGACTTGGAAAATAAAATTTCTCTGGGTTTAATGGCCAAAAACTGGAAAAGCAAATAAAAGCTCTTTTTACTTGATGATAGCCAAATATGAAACTCCCAGAGATATTTATGTTGAAGTTGTATGATTTTGTTGCAATAACATTTGCTTCAACAATGCTGTACTGTCTTTCCCCAGTGCCAAGACTGCTATCTTTGATGTGAAATCAAACAATGACAACCACAATAAAAATCTGAAAATCTTTATATCCAAAGCAACTTCTCTAGCTAATTTTTTCACATACTCTAATCCACTCCTAGGATATTCCTTCAAATAACTGACTGTATCTTAAACCTGAATTTATTTTTCTATCATTCAGTTTGATGTACCTTTTCCTGACAAAAAAACCTCTTCGTAAGAGGTCATAATAGTATAAATTATATATTTTCAAAATATAACCCTAACTTCATTAGGAAAAAGAAGATCAAACTTGTCAAAACACTTCTAATATTTTAAGACTGGTTTGTAATTTAATTCTACATTTACTAATCTGTGCAACAAAATACAGTGAAATTCAATGTCTTGATGGATCACTAATGGAAAACTGAAGTAATTACCCTCATTCTAATATTCCTATTTAAATGCATGGAAAAATGATTAGCTGAAAGTTCTTTATGTAGCAGAAATGGCATCTGCTTAATATTTATGCTAATGTGAAATACCTCATACCCTAAAGGTTAAGGGTGATGCATGAATGAAAAATTAAAGCAAATAAAAACAATACAAATAAAAATTCCTGCTACATAATGTCACTTCAATCAATTTATTTTTTTTTCCCCTATTGCAGGAGTGCGACATTCTTTCTTGGGCATAACTTTTGCTGATGTAGGCATAATCCTATGAGTGCCTCTTTTTTAATTTTTCCTTCCTCCTCCCCCTCCTGTTGCTGGTAGTGTATGTGAGACTTAAGTTGGAATTTAATTCAATATATTAAAGATACCTGATAGTCTCTTCAGGGCATGTTCAAAACCACTCCTCATATGAACCTGAGGTAAAGAAATGGCTAACATTACCTGAGTATTGGATAACTCTTTTTGTGTTCCCTACAATATAAGCCCAGAAAAAGAACCAAGAACTATGCTGGCCTTTTGTCCCTCCCATGCCTATCCCAGCTCATCCAAACCCTTGCACTTCCATGAACAGTCCTGGGCATACTGGGGCATCTTTTCATGCCAGCATGTCCAACCAAATGTTTGCTGGTACTTGTTCTTTCTCTGTGCATGCCTCCAAGAAGAATCCAATTTCTTTTCCTTAAATGCTCCTCCCCCATGTTTAACTGAAAATTGCAATTATATCCCTGATTATCTTTCTCTTCTTCAGGCTTCATCTTCTTAAGATGAGTTGGTATATAAGTTATATTGAATAGAGAGAAGAACAATGCATGAAATTTGGGTGAGGAGAACATGAGTTTTACAAAGCCAGAAAAGGAAACCATGAAAATTTGTTTTGTCTAATGAACTAAGACACAATGATGAGACAGCAGTTTTCCTGGCAAGATCAGATAATGACTAGGAAAAAAGATGTTACAAGAAGTTACTGAAAGGAAAATAAAGAATTGGAAAAAAGGATATGGAGAGGTGTGCAATCCTTCAAAAGGAAACAAAAAGACATGAAGTGTCTCTGCAGACTGTACGTGTATATCGAATAACTAAATACTAAATTTTCAATATATACTTATACCTATTATTTACATGACTATCAATAGCAAATATATGAACCAAAAAACCTACAGAAAAGTTCAGTAAAACAGAGTATGACTAGTAGGGAACTAACAATTGCTGAATTTCTGCATGACTAGGAGCTGAAAATTAAAAGAAACTAGAGTAACATTTCTTACTCAGCACCATACAGAGTTTTTAAAACACCAATATAAACAAATAACTTAAGCAATTCTCTGAGTGTCTTACAGAAATTAAAGAGGAAACAATATATATTGGTGGTATATAACCTGAAGTAGAAGATATCATCTGAACCAGACATTAATATTTACACACATTTACTATTACATTATTACTTACATTTCCAGACATTGTACTAAAGGGAAATCTCTCATAAAAATATATCGCAGCCTGCATTAGAACTAAATGTGAGCAGTGTGCTACAAACAGCACTACCTGATAATGGCTTTCAGCTCAGTGACCAGGATGCACATCAGTTTGTAATTTTAACCATCACCACCAAGGTTCAGAGAGCTTAATTCAAAAGGTTTGAGGCACAATGAAGCTTAAATGATTTTTGAAATTGCTAATAAATAAATGAAAGGATTTGAAATCCAAAGAAAGAACCAAATTTGGCTGCATTTGACACACAGCAGCATCTTTAAAGCAGACTGCTAACAGCCAGAATTTATTTTTAGTCTTATTTAAAAATCAAAATCTCCATCTTCATCTGAGATCTAACAGAAACTTGACATTAACTAAGTAAGCAAGGAGAACCTATTGAAGCTCATTAGACACGAGGAGAAAGAACTCTCGAACATTCATGAGGTATCTAATATTGAAAAAGAAAACCAAACAAACCGTAACACCCTCTCAAGCACCAAAAGGCATAAAACAAAACACCATCCTCCCCGCCCCATCCCCAAACTATTGACTAGCTTTTATATACACTTCTAAGTTCTGCTTCTGCACTAAATCTTTTCCCAGAGGTAGTACAATGGTTTAAAAAACCACAATAGGAAAATCTTTCCAATCTTTTTACTTGCATTTCTTCTTTAAAACTTCTTTCTCTTTAATTTTCTTGAATTAAGTCCAAAACACTAACAGCAGGTGCCAAATCCAACCATTTACAGCTACCTATCACTAAATTTTGTAATGTGATAATTTTTTTTAAATTTCTTCTTCATTAAAATGAAGATTTTAGATGGATCTTACACCACTGAACTTTACTACTGGAAATCAAACCCTATCAGTCTTAGAAATAATGTTTAACACATTAGAACATAAATTACTGCAACCACAATCCCTCTAAAATGAAGCACTGACAGTTGCAAGCTGGCAGCTGTAATAGAATTGAAAAATATAGCCCTGTAGAATATAAGCAAAATGGATTAATATTTTATTTGCTCAAGGAGGAAAGAATTCACACAGTAATGTGCAACCCTAGAATAGATTGCACTCAATGGGAAACACCTTCTCAGTTCACATGGGTGGTTCAGTATTCTTCAGTTTTGAGAATTTATCTCATTTCCAAATCCTGGCTGCGCCCTTCAGGTCCTCTTTCTAATCCTTCCCATTTGATGTTAGCAGGTGATAATCTCATAGATTTAATACCAGAACTACAGCAGTAGGTCACTTCAATCATTTTACCTGTTACAACCAAAGAAGTCTAAAAATCGACATCTTTTAATTCGAGTCTGCAATCCACTAAAATCATTGTATTTATCAACGTGTGCTTCTGTCAGCTGCTGAATTATGACTGCCCTTTATCACACACATTCTACTACAGGCAGGGTTTGGAAGGGTTAAAAAGGCCTCATATAGGTGAGGATGTTGCTCTATGAACTGTAAAACCAGTATTGAAAGCAACTTGGCAAAGGATCTTAGGCCCTGGCTTAATTAAAGTTGAGCTTGTTGTGCAAGTAAACGACACACAGTTGGGATTTGCTCTCTGCATAATTTACACATCCCTTGCTGGCTTGCTCTCAAAGCATCAGACACTAATTCTAAGGCAAGTACCTTGCATGATTTGATTCAGCGGTCACGTCATTGGAATAAAAAGAAAGAAAAATCATTCACTGATATGTTTAGAAAAGCTTAGCTCAGAGTTTCAAAGGCCTCTGCACACTGGTAATTGTAGTAGGCAGAAGGAAGGACATTTAGCTTGAAGGTGTGCAGTAGAAGAGTTCAAGATTCTGCACACAAGTGAAAGATTTATAAGTCTTACTCAGTTCAATAATAGAGTACTCTATAGCAGAGATTTTTAGAGAGAAGTGTTATAACTATTTTTTAATTATTACAAGTATAGATCCTTGAATGTATTAATGTGAATGGAAATAGCTGGAGAAAATGCATTTTTTTTTATTGAAAACTGCATATGTCCAAGGGTACCTTTCACATTTTGTGGGTCAAATAAAATCTTAGATTAAAATTTCTCCAGTGGAAAAAAAAATAAAAAAAATGTTTCATTCTATGTACTCTTGAGCATGTGTGTCAAACAGTTTGATGCTTTTTGGCTCTCTACCGAGATAGTAAAGTTATTATGCTCTCCATCTGTTGTTCCTTACACTGTTGAAGTTTGGTAACTGGCAACACTCTTAAATACACAGGGTATTTAAATACAGAGGGTTTGTAAGCTATCTGCACTTGCTGGCAGAGAAAAATATTTTCAAGTACTACAAGCACAGAAGAATGAAAAAAATTGGGGTGTAAATTGATCTCATGTCATGTAAAGGATAGTTACAAATCTGGGTTGTCATCACGTTTTAGACCAGAACTATACTTTTAAATCATTTGAGAGTCCGTGAAAAATGAAGTTTTCACAAAAACTGAAAACACCTATACTCTTGGCTTACAAAAAGAGGCTGAATTCTACCTTTGATACAAAACCCAAGGGAGAAACTCAAGAGTTGCAGTTGTATCAGGCAGTAACTCAAAAGAAAGGGGCATAGTGACAGTTTTATGGCGTTCCAAATCATTCCCACCTCTGTGACAGCTCAGGCACGCTGTAGCAGAAAAGGAGCAGTGAGGAAGGATTTCTACCTCAGCTCCCATTCATGTTTAGCAGCACTGCTTTGCTGCCCTCTGGGTTACAACTTACAGACCAGGACAGTAGTGCAGATACTTTAGGGCATCTCCTGCCAACAGGCATCCAAAATTGAGCAGGGTGATACTTCACTAACACGTGCTTAGTCTTGTGTTTGAAACATTAATGCATGAGTGCAAATGAAAGGCTCTATAAAGCACAAAAGAAAGAAAAAAAACCACCTTACTTTTTCAATGTTTCAGTACTATAAAACAGATCCTGTGAAAATAGGCAAGCAAAGATGTAAGAACTATTTAAACTCAGATAAAGAACAAAGTAGTAAACCAATTTAACTGCATAAAAGTTAAATTTATACTGATCACAATTGAATCATGATTTATAAAACAATTTTTGCAAATTGGCTTTGTGCATTGCATTGTTCTAACAGGTCATGTTTTTTATGTGACTTCAGAAACCTTTCATAATGACAAAATGTAATGTACAGACCTTGAGATTACTGCATGGTCATAAAACAAGGTGATTCCTCTTGCTTAAAATTAATCTTAGAAAGTCATTCTCCTCAAGATATAAGACAAACTACTGGCACAGATCCTACTGCTCATTCTTTAGCCCTCTCTGTAGCTCTTTGCTCAGATGGAATTTCTGTTTTCATACAAAGTGACTGATGTGAACATATTCACAAGCAACTTTTATAATCTATTTTTTACACTACAACAAGAGACTCACTGGCAACTCCCTGTAGACCAAGTAGCATCTTCAAGGAAAGAGTCACAAGAAAATGCCTTGTAATAGTAACTCTCATTGTGGAAAATCTGCCTTAATATCCAATAACCTCACAGATATTGCCATCAAGTTGCAGAGTATTTTTCATCAACAATTTTCTACACCTTAATGGCCAGTCTATTTTGTATTTTGCCACGAAGATGATCAGAGGGCAGCAGCACCTCTATGAGGAAAGGCTGAGAGAATTGGGATTGTTCAGCCTGGAGAAGAGAAGGCTCTGGGGAGACCTTATTGCAGTCTTGCAGAACATGAAGGATGCCTTGAATGATGAGGACAAATGTTTAGCAGGGCCTATTGCAATAGGACAAGGGTTAATGTTCTAAACGGAAGGAGGGTAGACTTAGATTAGCTATAAGGAAGGTTTGTACAGTGAGAGTGGTGAAATACACTGGAACAGGTTGCCCAGATTGGTGGTAAATGCCCCATCCCTGAGAACATTCAAGGTTGCTGCCTGATGTAGATGAAGATGTCCTTGTGCATTGCAAGGGGGTTGAACTGGATGACCCTTAATTGTCCTTTCCAACCCAAATGCTTCTATGGTTCTACGACTATAATATTATTTTTCAAATAGCAATTTTGACCAAAGAGCTTAATGTACTTCTTTGTCAAAAGAATTTATTGTTTAACCCACAACAGCTTCTAATTTCAGGAAAACCTCCGCTTCTAGAAAAAGAATGGGAAATACAGTGGAGATTTTAAACAAGCACCAATTTAAAAAAACCAAAACAGATAAGGAAAAAACACAAACAAACAAAAACTTTATTGGTTTTGTAAAAACATTTTTAAGTTTAACTTCACTAAATTATGACAATATGCACTGGTACTCCTTAGGAATTTCTATCTAGATTTAGATCTCTATTATAGAATCAGAAACAAAACCTAGATGTTTGAAATTAATAGAACTAAATGTGAAATCTCATTAGCTCCTTGATTCTGTCAATTACATTATTTCTAATGGAAGCCTTTTTATTAATACCCAGTGTTAGACATTAATGCTTTCTGCCATTTTAAGTAACAATTTCATTGTTACAGATAGCACACATCATTGATCCCATACCTAATAATTTTCAGGTTAACAATCATCAACTACATTAGCTTGGGAAGAACAATAATCATCAGAGTGATAGAATTTCTGACCAACATAGTCACTCATAGCTTTTTAAAGGCATGCAGCATACACTGTTGATCTCAATGGTGTGGAAGATACTGGAGATACATTATATATATATATATATATGATCAATGATCCATTCGGTTATAAATTTTTTGGAACTAGTCCAATAGAAGCTTTCATGGTTTCCCATCCTAATTTAGCATACTTAATAATAATTCTTTGTAGCCCATTACTTATATATATCATTACAGAGAATGATCAAAGTCATTCCAGCCCACACATAGTACTATGACCATGCACATACATCACCAAACAACACTGATTTCTAATGACTGACATCCCACTGACTAGCTGTGCCTCTTTTTTCGAAGAAAGTATTCACTCAGACACTACTGAGGTGATGTGGGGACTTTAGCTTTTCTTACTGAGGGGTTGTATGAATGAGGCAGCACACTTAACGTCACCTTCCACCCCTATTAGAGAAGCTGACTGCTGCTCTCTGCCATAACCTCACCATTGTGCCATAAACCACCACTCTGGTGGGCTATGACTCAGTCTTCTCTCTATTTAAGCTTATGAGCTTCTCCCTTTCTGTCCACACCCAACGTTCACATAAGTATGTTGGAGAGTGGCAGAGGTGCCCAGTATAGCCCACAGGAGAGCAATGTGTACACGGCAGGAACACCAGCAAGGGGTTTAATGTAAATGCTGTGAACTTGAGGCACTCAAGACCTCTATTCTACAAATCAGAGATCAATCTCTAACCAATGATTCATTATTGTAGGTTCAACTTGTGATTTTCCATTTCAGTATGTAACTTTCTAACACCAAGCTTTGATGTTGTTGCACTAGAACCTGACAGCAATAAATTATATTCTTACTACAAAGAGATATCCCCACCAGGACAAGATTTTAAAAAAAAAAATCTGCAATTGTTTTTCTTACCTATGTTGTACAGCAAATTTAAATCTGTACTGCCTCTCTGTATTAATAGTTGCTTTGCATTCCATTATTTATTTCCTATTCCAGTTTAGTGTGATTGACATGTTCTATAAATGTATTTTTTTCACAAGAAATAACTACTGAAACCATTTGCTCAGCGTAGGCAGTGGTACCAACAACTGGAGCTGCCCACAATAGAGCCTGCTTCCTATAATCAGTGCACTGTCATGATCATTCTGCAGTTTTCTATTACTGTCTTTCAGTTTCTTATCCATCAAAGGGTATTTAAGTAAATTGGTATTATATTTTCAAGTGATATTTCATATGATCTCATAATAAATGAAAAAATTTTAAATCTAGATAATTTTCCTTAACCACCATAATGCGATCCAATGAAAGAATACCATGAAACAGAAGCCATTGCTTTTCCTCTGGGTGGTTCCCCTAGCTTGTTGGTGACTGAACAAATGAATTAATTTCAAACTTATGAATTCATCATACTAAGGACTGACCTTAAATTTCTGGAAAGAACATTATACATATTATAGTATTTGGTAACTTGCCTTCTCAGCTTTCAGCTCTTTTTAACATTATACAAACACAAGACTGCCACATTAATTTTACTGAAATGTTTACTTAAACCACGCAAAAGTCCAAATAATTTTAACAGTAAGTCCACCAATTCAACCCAAATTTATTTGCAGTGATCTGGTCGTATTATTATAGGTCTGTGTAACACCTGCAAACCTTGTTTCATGCAAAGAGTTTATATCTGCCCTAAAAGAGAGATCAAGCACTGAAAACCCCAAACCAGAAATTTAACTCTGGTAAAACTATAAGCTATAGGAAGCAGACTTTAATGATGGAAAGCATTAACCAGCCTTATTTCCCTGCTAGCTTGCCTAAAATTATTCCGTCAGAAACAATTTGCCTATTCTCCTTCAAGATATATGCTTTAGGGAAGAAGGAACAATTATTTTATAAAATATGCAATTACATCAGACCATACTTAGTAAGAAGCTGTGATTACACTGCTTTAGAAGTATTGCAACACAGGCACAATTACATAACATCAAATTTGGTCTGAACATCAGTAATTGTTAGTTTTGAAAGAACATTATGGAAGGTGAAATAGAATGTCAAAACTCCAAGCAATCAAATTTGAGAATTATAACTTTTCAAGAGGAAATTTATAACTTTTCCTAGAGGAAACATTATGCAATGTTCTATTAATGGAATCATTTACGTCCCCTTAGCCTTCACCAACCAGTTCTATGAATCATCTCAAGTTTCTGATAGATCTACCAATCAAGGACTGACCAGCCTTCCCTGTGCCTTGTCCTTTATCACAGTGAAAAAAGACAACAAAATACTATGGCTATGAGATAATATATTTTTCTGTGGTGTTAATACTAACCAGAATATTCAAAGAGCAGTTTTCTGACCAGTAACTGAGGAGTAGAACAGTACATCTGCCTCGTGTGCTAGGCAGGCAAATATCTCAAAAAGGAAGTGACCTGTAACACCATGTTCTACTATCAGTATTTAAGAAAAAAAAAAAAAGTGTCATAGAAAATGTTTGGCAATGCCCATCTAACCTCTTGAGTCACCCGGCTCCTCCCTCCTTTTGGATTCCTGAAGCTGTAGTTCTGGATACTAAGCAAAGTGTTTGCTCTTATTTTGTAACCCCTCTTGCCCTGCCCTGCCCCAGTGCCACTTATGTGCTTTTCTTCAAAATTGTTCCTACTGCCCCAGTCTGTTCTTTTTCTGAAAGTGCTCCTTGAGTAGAATATTTTGGTTTGGAGACAGGTATGTATCTGCTCTTCCCCCACAGTTACCCCTATTTATAACCCAGATGTTAGCAGCTGTGTTCTTGGAGTCATCAGCCACAGCTACCTTAAGTCATCTGCAGGCCTAAAAAATATTGCTTCAGTGAATCTGCTGAAAAGAGGAGACTGATGGGAGGGTGGACAGTCAGCACAAATGCTATATTTCAAACTTGCTCTGTTTTAACTACTAATTCTTCTTTCTTGTAAACTGTCTTCAGGAAGAAATAAAATGCAAATTTTTTTCTAGAGACTGCAGATGACACTGCAACAGGAAAGAAAATGTCATGAAAATCATGAATATAATTGGAATAATCTCTGGATGCTTATTCATTTATGCAACATAAACTAATAATTTAATTTAACTTGTAAAAGACCCACCTAAATGAAAAAAATCCTGGCAAAATAATAACTTGCTTCAGGTGATCTAAATCTATGACTTTCTTTTATATAAGCAAGTTCTATGTATAACAGAATTTTAATTAAAACCTAATAAGATTTTGATATAAGTTTGTGATATACAAGTACTTACGACACTTACAAAATCTGATTGATCTATAATTTGCTGTTAAATTATCACTTGGTGATCTATCTCCAGGTATATAGGTTCTCTTAAAATGCTGGATGTTAGATATAAGGGCTATAAGGGAAATGCTTAAATAAGAGTATATAAATGTCTGTAATAAAACCAGAAGCTCTGAATTTCATGGTATTTTAATGCTGCCTCCAAAGTAATGGAAAAGCCATTTTCTAGCACTTGCTTCAAGGACTCCACTAATAACATTTTTCACAAAGGACCTATCTTTTTTTAAAATATATTGTGAAGTTATTCTAAAGTACTTAAAATCATGGAACTAAATTTGGACAGAACTTCTCAGCATTTTAATTCTCCTTAATGAAAGTTTTTTAAAACTGTGTTTAAACAACTTTTAGTCAAAATTTTTATTGCAACTTGACATGCAGTTCAATAACAAGAATAGAATTACCAAGATATTACTTTAATTAATCACCTATGGCTCTTCAGTACTACTCTGTCATTCTATCACCATGATCTAGCTTAAAAATCCATTTTTGGCCAAAGCTAAAGACTTACTTGATGGCTTCAAACAAATCACTGCCATCTAACCTACAATGCAAAAAAATTTTGCTGTTTGATGCTTGGATATTACGAAGAAAGACAGAAAGGGGGTTGCATAGTGACAAAATATGCTGAGAGAGCTGTGCATGAAAACATATACAAATATTCACAGCTGATTTGGAATATAGACAGAAGGAAAGCAAGTATTAAACCAAAGTGCAGCAGCCCTTGCCAGCAGCACCATGCATGTCCTGAGAGCTCTGCAAAGAGGATACAGCCCACTCCCCACCTTATCCCTGAAAGAGCTGTGCAGCAGCTATGGAAGAGCCTGCTCCCTTTCAGCAGCCAATTAACTAAACTGAGTTTTATTTTGGAGACAGCACTGAAGATTATGCTGAATGAATTTAAAAGAAAAAATGTAGACTAGAAATATAATTAAAAGGATTCTTTGGCAAAGGCTGACTCTTGTTTTTCAAGAGACAGCAATTTCTTTTAACTTCTTGTACTGAATACATAAATTTATTTCATGATCAACCCATGAGGCCTGAATCTAATCAAGATTTAAAGTCTTTGGGCCTGAGGACTGTGCTTTCTCAGAAAAGCAAAATTATTCACAAGCTACCCTAACTGCTTTCAGAGACAAGAGATCCAGATTGTGTCCTGTCTTCTAGGAATTTTAATTGAAGTTTAAGGGCCTTTGGATCTTCCTCATTCAATCTCGCCAAAGCATAGTAAAGGCACCTTCAAATGTACTCTCCCAAATCAAAGCCCTATATGATTTGACTTTAAGAATAAACCTGCAGAAGCCTAGAAATTCCTGCCTTCTGCCAAAGAAACTCTCTCCTCTTGAGCTTCCTTTCCTCCAGCCCACAGAAGTCTGTTCTCAAGACAAAAGAGAGACGTTCAGCCTTTCTAATTATCTGGAGTACCAGCACATCCACTTCCTGCATATTTTTAGCTCCTTTAGTCTGAAAGGGTTAAAGAGAAGAATTTTCCTGATGTCTCTTGACATACCAAAAGGCAGGTTTCCTTTAAAAGTCTCTGCTTGTTTATCTGGCAGGCTGAACTTCAAATAACGAATACAAACTGGCTAAAAAAAAAACAAAACATCAAAATCTATCTCAAGAAGAAAATAAACATTGAGAACACATACAGCATTATCTTGTGATTATTTCTTAATTCTGAGTAATTGTTTTAGATGTATTTAGTCTTATCTTTTCCTTCAAAAAGTTCAGTAGGAAAAGTATTACATTGTATGAGCAAGTGTTCTGATTTCCAGCATGCACATTGCTCCTAGTTTCCCCTAAACTTCCGAGGTACTCAGCATGATATCATTTCTACAGATGGAGACAGTCATATTCATAATATTTTCAAAAATTACCTCTGTATTCAAATGAATTGAGTATGTGATACTATATATTTGCAATGTCTAGATTTATCTATCTACTAATATACGCATGATATGATATTTTCAATAAAGAGGGGAACAAGAGGTCATGTTGTCAATACTGGAATTATATGGAGAATATGAGAAAAGAACCTCCCAAAACTTTTAATGGAATATAAATATACATGAACTGATTTTAAAAAGTCATATAATTTTTTAATTTTGCTCAAAAATAGAAAACTTTTTGCCATTTTTTTTCATTTTATTTCTTCATGACCAAACGAACTGGTGTAATACAAAGCATGCTGATTGTAAATTGTTATTTACCCACACAGCCATAGGCAATATTAGCTTCAAGCATACAAGAATTTTTAGCTTTGAGGGTAACAGGCATATTTCATACTGGTCCGAATTACATAGGCACAGCATGGATACCTTTAAACTTGGGGCCTTTGAGGGCTGTGTTTAGAGTACAGATTTATCCCCCACATGCAATTAACTAAATTCAGATGGCATTCCTGCAAAACTCCTTACTCTCTTGATTAATCGGAGACTAGAACCCTAAACCTCTACATCCAACATTATCAAGCAGAAAAGTAATTAGTTTATAAAGTTTTTATGCTTGTAGGCAAATGAAATATTAATTACAGATACAAAACAGATTTGTGTATAGATATCAGAGAGGTTCAGCAAGCCAATACACCCAGACATTTAACATAACTATATATTGTAAAAGATAAACCCGAGGACAAGCAATTCCCTGTCTGCAGCCCCAGCACTGTTAGAATATCCCTCCTGCCTAGCTACATTTCCTAAATATTTAAACTGCTCTGGCAGATCCATTATTTTCTCACTAATTCAGAAATGGGCAGCACTCGATGGCAACATGACAGAGGCAGGGAAAGGTCTGACAGTCATATTTGTGATGGTACTAAGCTAAAGTGGTCCTGCAGTAATCAAAAAGTTTCTTTATCAAAATCCTACCCAAGAGTATCTGAACTTAAAGGAAAAGGTCTTTTGATATGTAATATAAGAAAAAAACTGAAACAACCCACACACAAAACCTTTTATTAAGGTTGACATTACTAGCATTTTCTATTTAACATATTACCCTAAGACGAGAGGAAATTTCGCTGCCATTTAAGCGGTCACACTAATGGTGATGTATCGTCTGACAACAATGACATTTTTGAATTGGGCAAAGCAGGGGCTGAACAACCTTAGAATTTCCTGCAACCAGTGGGTGTTCACATGGCTTCACAGGCAGGCAGGGCTGGTAGTAATTTCAAGCACAATCAGTGATGATCTGTGCTGATTTACTTTGAGGAAACTAAAAGCAAGTGCTACATTAAAGAATCCATGAATATTGACTGCACAAATGTTTTGACATACCACGCTAACACCACAATTAGTTCCTTTAGGCCTGAACAGGCAGCCTGGAGCTCCAGTCACAAAAAGGCGCAGCCTTGTCAAAGCTTGCCCTTGACCTAAGTGGCAGTCACAGACTCAAACACACAAACGTGTGACACGAGAGAAGAGACCAACCAACGGGGAGTGCACTCCGTCCCCCACGCCCACTGCCAAAGACCACTTTGACAGGCAGAGCTTGCCTGCAGACCACACAAATAATTTCTTCCTAAGGAAGCAAGACTGGAGACCTTTCCAAGCCACTGAAATAAGAGTGCCACATCTACCCAAACTAAAGGTGCTATTAATATCTCTAAATATGACACTTATTGCTAGAGCATGGGAAATGATTCATTTGACTAATAGTGCCCAACTGCGGATCAGCTGACAGTATTAGCAGTACTTAAAAAGATGATTAAAATAGCCTGAATGCTTTAGCATTTTTTACTGCACACAGTAAGAAAAAGAAACACTCCAATGCAAGGTAACCTGTTCCAAGGAGAGAAAATATCTGAGAGTAGCAATACAAATTAGAAATTATTTTTAATGACTATCATTGATTTTCAGACAGCTCTGTGAGGTGGTTTCTCTACCCTCACTGCTCTCCAGCACTATCATACTAGATTTAGAGCTGCCTTAGGATGTGAGGGAGGACTGAAAATTTCCAAATTGTCAAGTTAGTAAATGACAGGGCTCATAAGAAAAGCAATAATTATTAGGTTTCTTAATAAATGATATTCCACACAAAGTTCACATTATAATAATTGCTATTTTGAGAGAAAATTTCTGAGCAGAAAATCAGCGCCATACAATACAAATTAATCCATGGAAAATATCAACAGATTTGATAGCATTTACAAATAATTGCTGGAAGCTGTTTATTGATTGAAGATGCATAATTAATATAAACAAGCATTGAAACTGCAATTCATCATTAATAATACAGACAGAATAAATCAATCCATCTGGAAATTTAAGCTTAATGTAATTGATTATTATTTAAGAACACTAGAAATGAAACATCCTTTTAATACAAACAGTGTTTGAAATAGTCTCTAGACATATGCATTCTAGCTAATTCCACGCTGTGTATAGAGAATAAGAATCTATTTTAGTGTAGATTTATGTTTTTTTTTCAAATCTTGTCATCAAGTTTCGCCCAATTTATTTCTTATACTATTCAAGAGTGATCAGGGTGTCATGAAAAAAACCCATGATTTATATATATAAAAAGGATACATCCAGACTTAATATAAATTTGGGTTTTTTATATTTAATTTGAAAGAAAAATCTTTAAACCTTTTAGTATGCACTACCAAAATCTGATTTCTACTTAAAATGGAAGACAATATGCTCAAGTACAGGCTATTCTGGTTGTAAGAAACTGTCTTCTGTACTGTGTCTCAAGAATAAAAAAACTCCAACCAACTAGACTCCAAAGTGTTACAAAAACCTCCACAAAACAAAAAAAATGCAAACCACCCTCCAACCCAAACCCAAGACCCATCCACCCTTACCAGTCCTTCTATATCATTTGTTTGACTTAAAGAAAAATAACTTCCCATTACTGTTGAATGTTCTGTTAACTCAGTCATCATTTGTGGGTTAGCCCTACAGTTTTCATTCCTGACAATGACATAAGGCAGATAATAAAACGATGTGTCACACTGACTGCTAGCTGCATAATATATCTTTTAAATTGACCAGAGACTGCTTTACTTGACTCCATATGTGAAATGTGGTTGGATATCACGTAGCTCCCCTTGGCGATCTGTAAAGATTACTAACACCCACAAAATCGTTGTGACATTTGTTTCATGCTTGGATGTCCCTATGAAAGCTGGAGAGATATTGCAGAAAAAAAATAAATGCATGTCTTAAGGATGTTGCCATGGTGAATTTAATTCTCCATTTACATATTCACTGAGTGAGAAGACAGAATACTGGACAAAATCAGAATGTTAACTTTCATAGATGGTTAAATGTTTGCATTTTACATTGTTAAGGTTTTTGTCTGAAGAGTCTGGTTCTTATTTGTAGCAGGGATATCAATAAAAACTTTTTAGCTGTGGATCCAAGCAGAAGCTGTATTTTGAACCAAAGAGTACCCAGAGAAGCATGATCACAGACATCTCAGGTCAGGCAAGTAAATTGCTATTTTGAACTTTATCTATTTGCCTTAGTTCTAGACTTCCTACTACTCAAATATTTTTTAAATTTTTTTGTGATAAAACTCCAGAAAAAATAATCTGTAAATACGGATAGCGATACCAATTGTTAATATTATATGTGTAATGATACAACAACTTAGAATACTCACAAGGACATAAATTGTTCTATTTGAACTGAATAAGGTGTGAGAAGACAGGTATAGGGACTGTGCACAAAGAAAGAACAGGAGAGGGGAAGAAAAGATTAAACAGAGACCAGGAAGAAAATCTTCACATCTCCAAGTTCCTAAAAGCTAAATTTGCTGACTTTAATTAACCTCCTTTAACACTGCTTTTTGCATGATATGATATAATTTTGGTTTGCTTATGACTCACACAATGTCTATATGCACACATACACTCCCCAAAAAACACACCCTCACACTATAATTTCATAATGCATATTTTATCATTTGTTTCACTTGCATCTGGAATATTTTGTTTTATGCATCTGCCAGGTGCAAGACAAGCAGCAGATTACAGTGCACTGCACTATCACAGCACATACGTGTTTATACTCCAGTGCATTAGCAGTACGTTGTGCAGGAGCAGTGCAAACAGGTACAGTACCAATGTTCTCAGAGGAAGCCTTTATTGTCACCATTTTCTCCTCCTTCAACTCACCTTGAGCTGATACTGCCTTTGCTGCATTCACTTCTACAAAGCAATACAGACAGGGGCACTTAACATCAGTTTTACTCATAGTCATTGCCTGGCCTGTTTGTGAATTTTTGGAGGACAGATGGTCACTGACATGTATAACATCAAATTTGATAAAACTTATTTTGAAAGAGGCCTCTAGGTGTAACTATAATACAAAATAGAAATAATTTTCCCTCCATTCTTGATGAAGATAGGTCAGAGCTGTTGATAAATCGTCTGGGGCTTTGCATACAAAGTAATATGAATATCAAATCAATTCAATTCCCCTCCTTTACTACTATTGCTAAAAA
Source organism: Thryothorus ludovicianus (assembly GCA_013397245.1). Taxonomy (NCBI): domain Eukaryota; kingdom Metazoa; phylum Chordata; class Aves; order Passeriformes; family Certhiidae; genus Thryothorus; species Thryothorus ludovicianus. The sequence continues at coordinate 517,440 of VZTB01001452.1, forward strand.
AAAGTGCTTTTTATGTCTTTTCATTTAACAACAACATCAAAGAACTAAGGAAAACAAATTTTGCATTAGGAAGGCTGTGTCGAAAAACATTTCACTTCAAACAAGGCACCACACAGAGCTGACAAGATGAGAGATTTAAACACTAATTAGCATCAATTTCTTTATTGAATTATAATTTCAAGAAAATGTTGTGTGACCCTCTGATTTAAATACTGTTTTCCCTTCAAGCACATTTGTCATTGCCAAAATGGGTTCTTAGATTTATAGGCATGGATTTTACATTTTGCAAGTTTGATTCTTACAGATGAACCTCTTTCCACATTTATAACCAAAGGCTGCAAGGACTGTATTAACCATAATACACATATTAAAGACCAGAACTGTTGCAGAGGATGTAAGGTACCGTATCTATATTGCACTTCTACCTGAGAAGCTATTCCTTCATGCATGCTGAATGGGCAACAGAAAATGTGTAGTCCTTACTCTGTTTTAACTACAAGTCCCTCCCTGACTGTCAGACAAACACATTCTGGACTCCAAACTTCTCCAAGGTGGCTTTGCAGGAATAACAAAACTGCACATAAGTGGCTTCTCTTTCATACAGACACGACAACCACTCATTTGCTTGAATGATCACACAGGTGTAGGGATTAGTAAAAGCATTACAGGTTAATTCACACCTACCTCATGTAAATCATCTCCTTTAATATTCATGTGTGAAACACAGATTTCATAGATGAATGAACTTAAGAAGTGGGACCTATGAATGCTTCTTTCTGTACAGCTTCCCACATGCAACAAGAAAAGAGATTTACACGGGGTAGATGAAAACAGACCTAAAATAACTTCTTGATAGGGAGCCATTGACACAGTGAATGCTGAAGTCTCAATTAATAAGGATTATAAGGTGTGTTGTGACTGAGATGCCAGAACATCAGAAAGGCGCCCAGGGGACTACCTCACCTCTGTGCTAATGAGGTTTCCTTGACAAAGGAGAAATATGATGATACAGGCAGTCTATATATAATTTATGAATTCTTGGCACCATTATGATGTTGACATGTATTTGCTTTGAGCAGGAGTGTGTGTCCGTGGGAAAGGGGACTGCAACACCTCTCTGTGGGAAGCAGGCTGGAGTGAAGTGATTATCTGCTAACACTGCTGCACTGACCCCAGGGCAGGAGGCTAAGCAGGCTGCCTCGGTGGGCACAGTTTGTCTGAGGCTTTGTGCAGAGGAGTGCTGGAGTGGTCGATGAAGTCACCACAACAATAAATCAACTGAGCCCCCAAAGAGCATTGGCAAAACACAGAAAGTGAAGAGCCTGCTCTCCTGGCAGGTGGAGTAGAGTCAGACAAGGGGGGAAAGCAAGTGGGTATAAACAGAGGCCTTCTGAAGGACCTTGAGGCTACTGAGAAAACATGCTAAATGGATCCCTACTTTTGCATTCCTTGTGCAAGTTATGAGAAGGTTACATTCTAACCCTATGCAACATAAATATATCTATAAGCTATACCCTGTCGTGCAACCATAGACAAGTAAGTTGTAGGTACATTCAGTGCGGCAGAGCACAATAGCATGTCAGTGATTTCCAGCTAAGTCAGAAAGCACAATTCTCAGGAAGGGAAGGCAAGACCTCATACTCAGCAAATATGCAACTACCAAACAAACAAATACAAAGAAGAGGGAAGGAGGGGGTTTGATCCCTTCATATGCTAAGAGAAAATTCAGAGCACAACAGTTAAGGTGAAGAACCAAGTGTTGTGGAGTTACAAGTGACAGAACTTCTAAACTTTGAAGGCATAACACAGTCCCTCTACCAGGAGACACTGCTAACTGGAATAAAAAATTGAAGACACAGTCATAACTAGCTTTCAAAACATAAACAATCTGTCTTCCTGCAAGAATATGGCACCAAATTTTTATCTCAATGGCTTTCAGAAAGATAACAAATACAGCATAATCCAGAAATCAGAATATAAGATGCTTGTTGTGCTGAAGTGAATATTTAAAATTTATAAAAAGAAGTAAATGAGGGATTTACTAGATAAATATCCAGTGCAAAAAAAAAAAAACAAAACAAACTTTCAACATAAAACACCTCATATATTTCATATATACTGAGCGGCAAATTCTAAGTTGGATTACATCAGCAGACCCTAGTTTGTTTATTCAGAGGTACAAGAATATCTTCCTATACGAATATTCAGAGTAAGATGCATGGCGAGATATGGGGATTGCTGTCCCATCCCCAATCCTCTTGCCTTACCAGTTAGTATTATGTATTTGATGCTCAATGTCTTTTAATCACAGAATGGCTGTTTTCTGTATAGGTGTGCCTGGCTTTTTAAACTAGTGATCTGAAAAAAACAATTAAAACACTGTTTACCAGATCACACAAAATGCTCAAATGATACAGCAAAGCACAGGCCTCAGAGATAAAAGGATTATTTCAAATTAAACAATCTTGATTCTTTCTCTGAAATTTATATTGCTGTGTTGTGTGTTAGAATACTGAAAGCCTAGCTCAGTACTTTGGTTATACTGGGTTTTAGGACATCTCAAGTGATACCTCTGTGACTTGTTTCAAAATATACAAGTTCTATTTTCCTGAATGATACCATGGTTTTGTCCTCTGTTTCATTAGGAGGCAATAAAAAGCTCAAAATAAAATTTCAAATGCAAAAGAAGAGAGAAAGAACTAGTCAGTAGGCATTGTGCCACAGCTGTTGCAGAGGACCTGTCAATCTGAAAACATCATGGATGTTTAGACTTGCAAAGAGACCTATAGAAAACCCCTCCATATTTCGATGTATTGGTTTAGGCTGCGGAGAGGTAAATTTATTCATAGCAGGTGTTTTGTATTTGTGCTGGGAAAAGTGTTGAAAATTCAGGGACATTTTCATTGTTGCTGAACTGTGCTTACACAAAGTCTTTTCTGCTTGGCAGCCAACCCCACCAGCAAGTAAGCTGGGGGGACACAAAGTCTTTGCTTAGGGTTGAAGGGGAAGGTTGAAGATCAAGGAAGGGGGAATATCTAAAGTTGCTGCATTTGTCTTCCTAAGGAGAACTTTCTTCACTTCCTTCCTTGTTATTCATGAGTGAACACCTGCTTGCTGATGGAAATTAGTGAATGAATTAATTATTTTTCTTTGCTTATGTGTGAGTGTTATTTGCTTTACCTGTTAAACTGTCTTACACCTCAACCCACAAATTCTCATTTTTACTCTAATTCTCTTCCTCCAAACCACTTGGGGAGGAGTGAGTGTCTTTCTGGAGCTTATGTGCCAGCTGGGATTGAACAACAACATGGGAGTGTGAATGGCCTCGATGCATTTTAACTATTTTTCAACTGACAATTGAAGTGTATGCTGAAAAGTCAAAGCTGTTGTAGTAAAACCAACTTCACTTTCAAAACACATTCAAAGCCCTACACTGCTCTTGTTTTTGAGAGAAGGAAAAAAATGAATCCCAAACATCTCTGTGTGTGTCTTATGGAGGGTGATTTTAGTGCTGGAGACTGCTGAGACAAATACATAAACGCAGACATTTATCCCATATGAAGTTAAACCCACACTATTTATGCTCAGCTTTCACTGAATCTCTAACAAATTTGATGGCTAAACTTGCCTGATTTATCCCAAAAATCCCAAGTAACAGCACTAACCTTTAGTGAGCAAGAACCCAGAAATCTAGAAACTGCTCCTACCAAGTTTTCATGGGTAACACAACTGGAGGAAATTAATGTAGATAGCCTAGTAGCACATTTGCTTTTAATTTCAGAGCTAGTTGATACCCCTCAGACAGTATAAAGTCCAATATTCTAGCACCAAACGAGTACCAAAATATCCACAGAAGGTGTCTTTTTCCACTACCCCTAAGTGGTGTAGTTGATGCTCATTCTACTTTCCCTGTGTCATGGAAATGGATGGTGAGAGACTGTGCATCATCATGGATGCAGGAGACGGGTCAGGCTGCCAACAGGGCACGGTGCTGATTCTCAGCACCCAGGATTGTAGATAAATAACACGGCTCAGCTTGCACACATAGTTCTTTCTTTTTCTCTTCCCACAAGCATAAAAATCAGGTGGAAAGTTCTTAGAATTACTGTGGTTTTTCTGATTTTTAAGACTGCCTTTGTGGTACTATAAAGTCTATGCTGACTAGAAACCCTTGCAGTTATTTTTCAGGTTTTATGGGTGTGTTTTTTTTATATTTGGTTGAATTTCTCTTTTGATTTTGTTTGGTTTTTTTTTCCTTTTTTCATTTGGTTGGTTTTTTTTTTTAATCTAAAAAAATACAGTCAGCCATAAAAAACTCACTTGACTAAACCCAAAAGATGGTAAGCATGAGGAATGTATCAAGATCTGCTTTCAGAATTAGCAATAGAAATAAATGAACACTTCATGTAGTATTTTGCTTTCATATGTTAATTTCAGATTTATAGTTGATACCATATATTTGAAACTTAAATAAGACATAAAGAGGTTAAAAAATACGGACTCCACTCAATAAAAGCCAACATATCTTTATGGTTAAACTACATGAGATAAAAAAATTGACATCAAAGAAAGCACCTCATTCAGGCCTTTCAAAATACTTGTCATTAAAAGATGGTTTGTTGAAACTTCAGACAGGCTAAATGTATGCCAGATTACGAGTGAAAGAATTACCTTTCCAGGGTTGCAATTACAACTGTACTTAGTTGTCATGGCAACCTGGTAACATATAGATGTTGTCAAATGAAGACATCAAGGGACAGACAGTGATCTTCAAATCACTGCATACCAAGTATCATTTTTCATGGGTATATCTGTGCTTAGTTTGGAAAAAAAAAAAGATTAAAAATAGAAAATTAACATTTAAAAATATTTAAATAGCATTCAAATTGCAATATCCCATTTTGCATAGCTCTTTTAGTATCCTTAGATTAGTCTCAGCTTTCTCTTCCTTTTTATTTTTTCTTTCAGTTAACATGTTCCCAAAATATGGCATTGGGACTTGAAAGGAAAAGATGCAAAGAGGTCAGCATCAGCAACGAAGGTTACCGTGCTTTGAGTCCTGCTATTATTCTCTGCCTTCTCTTGCTGTTTTAATTGTCCTGCTATCTTGACACGGGTATTTTCAGTCAGGTATTCTTTTTGACCTGCACTTCAATTACTTTAGAGCCAGCAAAAGGAAAAATGGATCCATACTAAACGTCATTGTTGAGCATGCCCCAAAGATCTGAGGCTCTGCAAATACTCCAGCTGTGATCTATTTGTTCAGGCTGAGATAGAATCCAGAAAGCATCCGCTACAAACACAGCTTTCAGTTCTCTTCAACAGACAGCTCATACTGTGGTGCTGTCATCTATACTGCTATTTTTACTTCTACTGACCACAGTGGCTTTGCTTGGTTTTGTGTTAAGGCTTACAACAAAGGTTTTCTGGGTTGGTGTTCAGTTTCTTCACACAGGCTGCTCACAGCATGCTGCTGTGCTCAGTAATGCCAGACCACATAGTACCAGTTTAAAGTGGGTCAAGCACAAAGAAACTTCTACATCCTTCCATCTAACTTAAGTCCATGCAGGTGTTTGTGCTGCAACAAGACAGAGGCATCCTCCCAATTTAAAGTTTGCCTGAATACCAAATAGTGTAAGAAATCAGAAAGGACACAATCCAATTGAAATCTTGTCAGGACAAAGTTATTCTTTCAGAGCTTTTAAACAAATTGGAACAGAGATAGATTCTTCACCATGGCTGAGATGTTTTTCATCTAGCATTAAACTGTCTCAACCCCCAAATTCACCACTTTATCATTCCCCACTTTACTATAAATCCGCCTTGTACCCACAATACAAAACCAGACACAAAAAATGCAAAGTGGAAATGAAAATTTCTTTGACTCATTCATAAAGCATAGTTTGAAGTTACTACACTTAATGCGTATAGATTTGTCAAGACAAATGTCAACACGAATGAGTTTGCTTTGGTTTGTTTGCTATATTCATTTTGAATGAATTCAAAAGGATTTTACTCTGTGTTGTGGCTTAGGAATGGCATTGGTGTTTCCACAAAAATGAAAGACTGCACGCTTCTACACTCCTCTTCCCACCCCTTTTGGTCAGAGAGTGACAAAAGGCAGAAATTCAGAGTTGATATAACAATTTTTGCAAACAACGAGATTAAAATATCCACAGTAACAGCAACAATATTAATTTTAAAAAATACATGAATTTAAGATACATAAATTTAAAAAGTACATAATTTTAAAAATACATAAAAAGAGGGTAATTTCTGTACAAAAACGATCACAGGCCAAATGACCAGTGCTGTGCAGACCCTGAGACAAAGAACAAAATGGCCCTCAGACACTGAGTTTTTCCCCCAAGCCTGAGACAATGAAAACCAATGGGGGACAAACATTCAATTTCAAACCAGTATCATCACCATTCCATTTGCTACTTTCTTCCCCAGAAAAGAAACATTCCAGTCATTCTGGGGAAGTGAGAATCCCTGTCCCTCACCCTAACATAAGATGGTATCAAATAGTGAAATATCTTGGCCATGCCCACATAGCTCCAGGCTCCTCTCCCTCATTGCCACTGTGAAAAAAATCAACTCTGTCCTTGGCTCAAACCCTTATTTCTATATACATTCAGTAACCTGAATGACTTAACAGAACACATTCTTTCCTCTGTGCAGGAGGAAACAGTGCTCATGTCAAAGAGTTAAAAAACAAAAGGATAATAAAAAATTAAGTAAAATGCATAGAAATATTCACCAGAAAACAATTAATTTTAAAGGGAAATAGTTTTAGTTGATATTTGTAAAATAAGCTTAGATTTTTCAGAGTATTTAGAAATTTCTCCCTAAAATTATATGTTGAATTACATATGATGACTACTTTCAGATTTTCACTGTTAGAGTGCTGAATAAGGATAGTCAAGAAAGGTAAGCAATGCTTCACCATAGATATTTTCAAAATTATGACTCCATATTTTTCTTATCTTCATTCCCTTAACAAATGCTTCAGAAAAAGACACTACTCTTGTTAAATTTTATAACCTCTCAAGCTTGTAGAAATTACAACATTGATAAACTGTAATAGTGGACATTTTTTTTCATCTCATGTGCAACGAAAGTCAATATTCTGTGGTCAAATTCATGCAAGAGAAGGAAAATAAAGAGTAGTCTAAGGCAGCCTCTAAGCCCAGCTATCTGACTGTGTGGTAAGCATCATCAGAAAGTGCCCATTTCATATCAAACAGTGCATAAGAGAAAATAGAAAGCATATTGGAAGTATATATGCACATACATATAATGAAAGAAGTAGAGCTCTTTTATTAGCACTGGTTCGACATTTGGTCTGTGGTGACATTTGAAAATTCCCTTTAAAATTATATTATATTAGGGATTTTCCTGACACCCAGAAAATTGAATACACGATCTTGTCAATAACTAGAAATTCCAATATGAAAGGCCTGTCTGTCTTTTAATAATGAATGCTGTTAAAGCCAGATGTCTATATTTATTAAAATATTTTTCTCTAACTCACATCTCTATCAGTTCTTTTGTAATCCTGATTTGAAACAAAATAAACCCAAAAACATTATTTATGTTTACATATGTATGTATACAAATTATGTATGTCCTTATTTATGGTTTTAACACAAAGACGATTTACACCAATCCTGGCCAAGTTGTGAATTTGCCAATAAAAGAAGATAAGAGTTATGGGTATATTCTGCTGTAGCCAACTCTAGTCCAGCCTGAAAGAGCCACTTCATTTTGTACAAGCCTCCAAACACCCATCAGACTGTAACAGCCCTCACTTAGTGCAGCTACAGTGGACTACAAGCTGTCTCTGTAAGGAGTCAGTTATTGAGACTTTATGTGCTGCCCACATCAGTCAAAGGTTATTGACAACCTGTAGGTCTCCCAGGACTGCATTCATCACTTACATCATCTGAAGCACTGCAACTTTCCCAGCAGGTAAAATAACATTAATAGAAATGTAACAAACTCTCTTAATTTCTTTCCATCAGGAATTTTAAGAGCTGGCAGCAACATTTTTGAAAGCAAGGAACTTTTGCTCACTAGCACATTTTAGCCACAGACTAAGTTTTAAGGTACAAAACAAACAGGAGAAATGGTAGACCAAATAGAAAACTCTTTCCCAAGTTGGATAACACAGAGGAAAACACAGCTGATTAAAAAATTGTCCACTTGTACCAACAAGGAAGAGTAAGTGCAGATAAAGTATTGCTCAACCCCTCTAATTTTTCTGATATTACTAGGTGTTAAAATGTTACAGATGTGGAATGGAAACTGCTAAAGTCCATCCTTTTCAAAGTCCAAAGTCCAAATGTTTTCAAAGCATATCCAGGGTGAAATGAAATGGATTATTGTATAAGTAATAGTTTATTTAGTTTTTCTAAACATGATCTTCTCCACTTTGTTCATGCATCAGAAACACTCACAGATGTCATCTCTTCTCCAACTATTGGGAGAGATCAAATACACTACCATGTCAAGAGGAGCTGTGAATTATTTAAGTTCCTGTGTCAAGTTTAAACTTAATTTTCAAGGCAGAGATGGCATTGGAATGAGCCAAACTCAAGTGTCTGATGTATCACTTCAGTCATTAGTAGTACTTCTGGGAGAATCCACAACAGAAACAAATTTTATGAGGAAGAGATTCAAATTAGGACCTCGGCACTTGGCAGAAGAGATAACTGGCCTTGTAACTCCACAAGCAAACAGCATGGGCATATTGGCATGAGTGGGAGAAACTAGCAAGGGTAAAAGACATCTCTTTTAGCATAATACACATTTAGAATTTCAACACCTTAATTTTCTATTAACACTTTTTTTTTGGTCAGTGTTTTTCTTCAGCTTTTACTCATTTCCTCATCCAAGTCACACTGTGGCTTTCGGAAGGCACAGGGGTCTCTGGTGTGATTTACAGAGATACCTTGGCATGGGAAGTTAAAAATCATCTACATAAGGCACAGAAGTATTTACAAGAAGCTGAGGAATTTAGTAGGCAATCTCTCAATCCATTTGTCAAAGCACCTGCAGGACTCATTTGAAGGCAGGCAAACTAATAAACCTCAGAAAAGCAGCCACCAGGAGAGCATTCTGTTTTACTAAAAGCATTTGTTGCCTTCACTCACATCCCCCAACAAAACATACACACTTTTTAACTTACTGGCTCTTATCTCACTCTCTGCTATAATAAATCAAAGGCTGGAAAAGCTAGTGGAGAGCAGAACAATAGGGTTGAAAATCATGACCTTTGTGTGTAGTAATTGAAAACCACAGAGAGTTCAGAGTGCAGAATGGACTTTTGGACACATCGACGCTGGGAGCTTTGAAGCCTGAAATTATCCTCTCTTATAACTCCAGGCTTACATAGCAGTGTTGTCAAGTTGTAAACTGGAGGTGCGTTAAATAATTATAGTTCACAGCCTCAGTATGTAATTACAGAATCAAAGATACTATACAGATATACTATTATCTCATTTAACAGAACATTTCTTTTTCTTCTCTTGGGACAGCCAATGTTTGTACCACCTGTTAGGATGTTATCAGTTTTAGAAGTGTACAGAGCAGCTACTGAGACTGCAGTGTTTGCAAACAGGTTCAGAGGGCAACTGTGTCTTTCCACACCAGTGCTCCTACCATTACACTCTAGAAACAGAAATAATTTTGGAAAGATATAAAAAAAAAAAAAAGCATAGTTAAGGACCAGAATAACAGAGCATTTAAACCACAATCTTCTGTTACCACTTCACCCTAACTTTATTCATCAGTAAGTACTATTGCCTGGACACAGTTACATCCCTCAGCAGTGAAAAACTCCTGACACTGGCACTTCTATCTTTGCCACCACACGTGAAACACAACTTTGGAAAAGACCTCTGGAATCACTGAGTCCAATCTATGATCTAACACAACCGTGTCAATCAGACCATGGCACTCAGGACCACGACCAGCCTTCCCTTTAACACCTCCAAGGGCTGTGACTCGATCGCCTCCCTGGGCAGCCCATTCCAATGCCTAATCATCCTTTTTGTAAAGGGGTAAATTCTAATATCCAATCTAAACCTCTCTTGGTTCAGTTTAGAACTGTGTCCTCTCATCCTGTCATTGGTTTCCAGGGAGAAGAGACTGACCCCCCCCCAGCTACACCCTCCTTTCAGGGAGTTTGCAGAGAGTGGTAAGGTCACTACAGAGCTTCCTCTTTTTCAGACTAAAAACAACTCCAGCTCCCTCAGCTTCTCCTCACAGAATATGCACTGCAGACCCTTCATCAGCTTTGTTTCTCTTCTCTGAATCATTCAGCTTCAGATTACTCAAATTAAACCTCCCCTCCCCACAGCTGGCTTGGCAACCACACAATTAGAAACTCACATTCCCTTTGTCTGTCACACCTTTCAATTTAAATAGCTTATCCATGCCCTTGTCTTTGGAAGAAGTGCAACAAACCAATTTATCACCAAAAGGCTGAATGCCTTTTGATTTTTCATAATAATAAATTCCCTTCAATTGAAAAGACAGTCTTCTTAGGCAAGTTAAATGCTCCCAAGGAAGTCTTTTCTCTTCCCTGCTGTTCACCAGGAGGGTGCTATATTTGTTACCTGGACATTTCTATAGGAAGCACTGCTAACCTTCACTTTTAAAAAACTTAAAAAAAAAACAAACAAAAAACCCCCATATTAAACTGCAGACAAACTTACTGCAATGGAATGAAAAAGCCAATAAATAAATATAAACAAACAAAAAAACCATTCCATTATTACATTACAAAATGAAAATGATCTGAAGCTGTATCTCCTTCACAGGAAATCAAAGCATGTTTGCTTTTAAAAACTGCATTATAACCATCCTACTGGTAACGAACTTCCCATCTGCAACCCCCCTACTCTTTTTTCAAACACATAACTTTTCATGAACAGTTAGGGGAAGATGTCACATCATAGAATATTTTCATAGTGCACCATTACATAATTAAGAGCTTCACTAACACATCAAGAGAAGACCTTAGCCTGCTTTAGAAACACATGTAAGATGTCTGAAATTGTTGCAAATCAATTGTTGCAAATCACCACTAAAGTCAGTGCTAAATTTTGAACCAGAGACAGTGGTGGAGAAATATAATAAATACGGCTTATTACAGACACCTGCAGAAGGAAAAATCATACGTAACCTCCTCAGCCACAGACTGCAAGAATATTTCTTTTCATCATTCTGCACCACAAAATCCAATCACGCTTATCCCCATTAGATTTCATAGCCTTGGAATTTTTAACAGGAATTATTTTCTTCTTCCAAGGAGAAACACTATTCCCCCTATCTTAGCCTTTCCAAGTAAAAACCAACAATCCCATTGTTCCAGAACAAGGAAACCATCAGGAACAGAACTTTACAAATATGCTGCCCATCCTCTTGAGAAGCATCTGTGAATTTACTTTTGACAGACAGAGCTGATTTTATGTCTCTCTGTGCTCTCCTTATGCGAAGCAGTTTTTGTTACATGTGAAGACCACAGCACTAACCTAATTTAGGATTCTGTAATGCCAGGCTCAGATAACAAACAGTTATCTCCACATTACTATCTTAGCACCAGTAGATTTATGCCTTAAGACCTAAGTACAGGCTCTAAATCAGCTGTGCTTCCATACCAGCTATACTTAGCAATTGCATTCAGTGTTGCTTGTTAAATCATCTGAGGCCATTTTGATTACAAATTATTATAGAGTGTAATGCTAGACCAGAGCATACTGTCTGTAAAGTGCAGCATGTCTGTGAATACTTGTGAACAAGAGGAAAGCTGGAAAACTACAGAAACAAAAAAACCCTCACTTAGGTACAGAATATTAGTGGACTTGTTTCTATTAGAACAAAAAATCAGCACAAAAACACAAGATCATTTGAAAGTTATAAAAAAAGATAAGAAAATGTCTAAGGAAAATAATATAGTTTTAAAGATAGAATATGGCATATGAGCTGGGTTTCCAAGTGCAGCACGTAGGCGCACAAGTAAAGGGCAATTGTCAAAACCCTGACATCAAAGCAGGGAAAGGAAACCAGAAATGCTATATTTGGAAATGCCATTGATACAATCTCCATATCATATTTTACATACAGTTTAAGACATGCCACACAAGTTTAAAATGAAAAAAACAGGTACATGCAATGACAAAATGTAATATGGGATATGCAGAAAGGAATCAAGTTCCCTGCAGCATGCAACTTAAAAAAACGTAGTTATCATAGAATGAGTCCTAGAGCATCGTATTTGCTCAGACTTATGAGTCCAGTTCTGTCATGGTTTTTACCAGACCTTCATCATCCTGTCCCACAATTAAAAGAAGCTTTAAAAGAACAATGAATGCTTCCTTCTCTCTAGGAAGTACACAGGCTATGTCTGTAGGAGAGTCAGCCATGATTTTGGGGTGATGTGGTCATGTGTTTGAAACAGGATAATAGCAATTTTGAAGAAGCAGGCCTGATCAAAGCAAAATAGAGAGAAAGTAATAATGGTTTGAAATGCAGATGCTGAGGGTTCAACTTGAAAGTTTTAGTGTTGCACCTGGCTCAGCTGCAAGCCACTTAAAAAAAAGGCAAAGTTGCTTTTGGCCTTTTTATTTCCATTGCTAAGGAAGCAGATTGCCACATGTAATGATAACAGTATTAATTGTAGTGAAGTATGAAGAAGCCAGAGTTCAAACAGAAGAGTATAAACAAATATGGTGGCTGAACTGGCAACTTGTTTTATCAACAGACTACACAGACTGATAGCTAAAGAACACAGCAGAGGTAAAACAAACAAGCAGGTAGCAGCAAACTCTTACATTCTTATTTTCCAGCCACCATACCAGCCTTAATAACACTTCAGAGGAAAGCTAGGAAGCATTAACTGAAGAAGCCACACACTACATTCGTGCTGAGTACTTGGCACAAGGCTCCTCTCTGGATGCAGGTAAGTACACAAGTGTGTGCAGGGCTTAAGACTGGCCAGAGAACAGGGGGAGCTGAGGCCCTGCCAGGATGTCTGTACTCTGAGGAAGGCATATGCAAAGGCCAGGACAAACGGCAGGGTCACTGAAGGGCAGCTCTGCTGGTGCTTTTGGAGTATGTGAGGGAATATCTCCTCTGCCCTTCCGAAAGGAATCCCCCTCCCTTATCTGAGCCAAATGCCACAAATCAGGAGCCCGCATTTAAAATGCCAGCTGGAACAGAAATACATCTGAAATACGTCCTTGACTTTACAACTATTTGCTTTAAACTCAAAAATATTTTTTTCCCCAGGAGACAGCATCCTAGAATGTTGAAAGATTATCATATTATTCACTGATGATTAAGTGAGGGAATTTCTAAACTACTCAGCATGTACAACAACTGATACAAACCAAAGGGGACTTGGTTCTATTTTTTTTTGTTTGTTTTGTTGGATTTTTTTTTGTTTGTTAAATTTTACCCGGTACTCGTTAAGCTACCAAGCCTTCATACACATGCACATACGCTTTGAGAAATTCTCCTTGAGCGTGGGCCACTGATCTGCTTTGTGCAGAATTGCCAGTTATCTGGCCACAGAGAGGATTACCTGTGACACTGTTCAAGTTTAATATTCCAAACGACACTGAAGTGAAATGTGAAATAACCTTAAGATCAGATTTTAATGTATGTGAGAACTCGACAGTTACTGGAAGATCTTCAGTGTGTTTTTGACAGTACAGATTTGGCCATCCTTCAAAGTATTCCAGTGTGGTGGTTGTTCTGGCATCACAGACAGATTCTCCCATTGATGATATGACAACTGACCACGCAGTCCCTTCACTGACTGTTATATAGAACAAAAGTCTGATGAACTGAAAACACCCAGAGCTGAAGTTACAGGTGTCAGAGGAATTTTAAAAGAAAATGCTCAGCTATTAGGTGAACTATAACATCTACCCTGAACATGAGCTCGTTTGATCTCCCAAAAATATTCTGTTCTTTTCCCATGATCAAACAATACACCCACATGCACTGAAAATATGTCTCTGTTTTCAAACAACAAATTACTTTTATGTATTGACAACAATTTTCTGTATTTCCAAATCATATCACAATTTGACACATTATCAGCACCAAACCAGATTATTCTGTTATAGATCTTACAACCTTCCTTGTAGCTTCACTTTATTAAAAGTTTCATTATCTGATTATTCTGATTATGAAGACAGGTAGGTTAATCAGAGAGAGTGCTTCAAAAGCGGAGGCTTGCACTTTAGGGATAATCAGTGCATTATTGCTTCAACAAGGAAAGTAACACATTAAATGTACTTTAACATACCAATCACACTCATAAATATATATAAATANCCACATTTCTTTTTAAATTTTTGAGCAAGTTAACTGAGAGATAACCAATAAACCAAACTGCAAACAGAGTGTAAAGTAGAAAACAATCTGATTTTTCCATTCAATTTTTGTTTGGTATCACAAATTCTACTGTTTTAAGACCTACACCTCCACTTTCGTTGCTCTAAAGGGAGGAAGTGTGACAACAATCTAGCCTGCTGTTATGTGACCTACTCCTTTCCTTTTGAGGATGATGAATAGCTGATGGGAAAGCTGACATTACACAGTTAAACAAATGTCTCCAGGAGGCAAAGATACCACCAGGCATTTAATACTGGAGCTGCCACCATGTCCACACAGGAGGAAAAATAATTCCACAGGCATTCCACTAAAACCTAGAGTCCAACAACGTGTTGGAGGCACATCAACACAGTAAAGTGTATGAGAATTGAGATCCTGCTGCTGTGGCCACTAGCCTCACCTAAGAAATCATCCATGTGGTTGTTAGGATCTGCTGCTGCTTCTAGGGACAATTCTGCATTGTGGAAAATCTTAGGCTCTCTTGGGGACCAGTAGAGCATCAAGTACCTGTGACTTTCTTAAGCACCATACTTTGGTAAAAAATATTTATCTGCTAAAGACATGGTTCTTTGAAGAGAGCACTACGGTAATTGTCAAGATGTATGCAATAGAAACAGGATGTCCCACTTCTTACAGAAATATACATCCATCACATTTAAATGAAATGTCATCTATGTGGATGATAGATGAATCTTTTTTTAAACAATAATTAGCAACATGGTCCAGTGGCTTTCTAGATGTGCAATGCATTTCCATGTAAGAAATATAAAAAAATGCCTGTCAGAGAAGTTCAATTCAGCTATCATTTCAATTTTCAGGACTACAGTATACCAAAGATAACTTCCCTAAGTTTCTGAGTGAAGTATAAATTTAAACTTCATTTTCAGAGATATACATCTGCTGAGTAAGCACATTTAACAGAGGTGAGTATTATCAGTTTTTTAATGATGTCTATTATCAGTAATAATGTAGTCAATTAAAGACCAACATCTTTGAATTAGAAATGAAACCATGGTTTTGAGTATATTATGTAACGTGCACTTAAATACCAAAATGTTGCGCTGTTTTCAATGTTTGGCCTTCTTTTGAAGAGGTTTAGTAGAAAAGAATAATAAAAGTCTGAGGGGTTTACAATGCTGCAACATAGAATAGGAAGGATCTAGGCAAACAGGCATCTTTCTTCCCTGACTTGTTAGGTACATGACAGGCTGAAAGGATTTTATACAGCTCCTTCACAATTAAAAATGTAAATTCTAGCTGTTGATGTATTTCTGTTGGCCAGAGCATTTTCCTCAGTTTATAAAGTTTATAAATCTGCCAAGCAGTTTCTAGGACTCCTATGAAGCCAAATGAAGTAACATTCAAAGCACTACCATTATATGCTTTCTAGCCTCTTCAGTTTATTATTGTTTGTCAATATAATTCATTTCTTCACGTTTAGTATCAAAAGGGCTGTTATCTTCCATGGTCAGCAATCCTATGCAAGCTGCTAAAATAGAATTAGGACTATTTGATTGACTTCTTCAATCAAATTTGTTATACGATTACAGATGACATACATTTTACTTATACAACGTTATCGCAATGGTCTTCAGATTACTTTAAGAACGCATTGCTCCTTAACATTCAAAGATACACTAACAACTTCCCTAACGCCACACAATCTCATTCTGTTAAAAATGCAGACTTAGCATTGATTAAAATTAAAAATTGAAAACGAACATGTATAATTTGTCAGTAGAAAAGCTGACATTTGAGTCCTACAAATACACAAGTTTGCCCACCACTTTTTGAGTACATTTCTTTAGCATACAAAAATTAGTTCAGTAGCCAGGCTTCAGCCTCATCTGGCAAATATATCCACAAAAAGCATTTTCACAACTAAATCTTCACTGAAATCAAAAGGGGCAGTATAGTTTCAAGTGAGACTTATTCTAAGTCATATGACCAAGAAAAACAGATATCTAACAGATGAAATTTCTGCCTGAGGGTCCATATAGGCTCCTGTATCAGCACTATCTGTAACTCAGTCAGAATAAGAGATCTCTAGTTAGAGAGCTCTGATCTTTTTTGGTCAGCAGCTTTTTCAAATGGCTGTCTTGTCAAGTTACACAAAACTTCCACCTATTCTTACAAAAAAAATCAGTTTTAGTTCTTTCAGGAGAAAGAAGTATAGACTATGTTTAATTTACATAGATTTCCTTGAATAATACCAGTTTAATTACATACCCGATGAAATGCAGAAATTCTAAACCACTTCAAAATTTCATGCAGATTGTTCCAAAGACTATTAACAGGTACTACTGACTTTAAATGACACTTGAAACTAGTGTCATTAAAGGGAACTAAACATTAATAACTTTTATCCTTTGTACACTTTGAACAACAGTCTTTGCAGATAAGCAGGGATATTTAAATAATTTACTACTTCTTCCATACAAAGTAATCATATCTCGGTAAAAATCAACTCAGAACTAAGCACAAAAACCCTTCTGATGATGAAGAAAAATAAAACAATACAAACCAGTAAAAGCTGTAAGTAAGAAAATACATGTATCTTTCATTTGCACAGCTTCAGGTGATTCACACCACATGCTTGGGGAAAAAAAAAATCCAAGCAAACCAAAACAAAAAGAAATCTCTTAGGCACTGCCTTCTCGATGGAAACAACAAAGAAGCAACTAATCTGCAAATACACTTTGAGTTCCCCTATCCACTTTTTATATGCAGGAGTGTGCAGCAGCATAGCAGAGGCTATCAGGGAAAGGAAGCTGAGGGCAAACTGGTGTAGATGTTTGAGAAGGCACTAATGTTTTTTACAAGACTTTTGAGAGTTTTCCCTACTGAAACCTAAAGAAGTTGGTCATAGAAACAAATTCAAGAATCTGGGCTTTAATGAGTATCTGACACATTATTTGTAGATAATTGTTAAGAAGGGCAGCAATAGGGCAGAGAATAGCTGAACTTCTGAAAGAAAATTCTGATTTCCTGCTGTCTTCACAGTGTCCTGGTAGGGAAGCCCACCTTGCCACCCTGGGTACCCTCAGAGCTCAGCACTTGAACGCAGTGGAAAGATCCTCAAACATCCTCCCAAGCCTTGAGCAGAGAGGTTCTTTTAGAGGGAAATCTGAGGAGAAGTCTACAAACAGCTACAAATGATTACCAAAGTAGTAATTAGTTTAAGCAAACACGTCTCTCTTTAAACACCTTCTAAATCCATGTCATACTGTTTAAAAAATAAAATTCTCACCAGCAAAACCAGGAGAAGGAGGAAAAGAAAATCCTGTATTGTTTTATAGGACATGCTGTGATACGTGACAAGAATAAAAAGTAGTAATAAAAGCAGTGCTTTCTGAGCTTTGGACAGTCTTTAGCTAAGGAAGTTACGTTAGATTTTAAAAAATCCACTTATATGTATGAGTTTTATCTTTACCCTGGTATTATGACTACAAAACTCCAGAAATTACCCATGGCTGTCCATGACCAGCAAAACCAATACATGCCTGCTATAGGCAGGCAGATTAGGTAGATGCAGTTTAACTAAGACAAGTTTGGTCACTGAGGACAGATGAAAACATGGTGAGGAGAAAAGAGGATCTAGATGAAAGCTATTCTTCCTGAGAGTGAGCCTTCACTGAAGCTCTCCTCATTCCGTTTCCCTCTCAGCCAGCTTCTTGCAACATTAGTGGGTTTGTGAAAGTATTTCTAGATCACCCCTAAGAAATTCAGCTGGGAAAATGGAAAAGTCCTAGGACTGATGAGCTAGGACCCTACCTATTTTATTTTATCTCCATGTAGAAGTGACAGGAGCTGAGGTATTAGCAGCTGGTTAGTTCCATTTGATCTAATTAATATTGGATCAAGGCATTTAATATTGGATCAAGACAGACAGAAAGTGCCTACAAAATTTCAAGCCCGAGATCCTGTGCTCCAGAAAAAAAAACAAACAATAGACAAACCAAGAAAAAACCTCCCTTTATTCTTCCAAACTATTATCCTGCAACATAAATTAAAGAGCAACAGAAGTAGAGTGGCAAACTGAAAAGTTTTGCTCCTTGCTTTTCAGTAAACTGTAGGTTAAATCAAAGATGCAGAACTGTTTCTAAGTAAACAAGTTGACAGAGGAAAGGTCAGATTACTAAAGAATAAACATTCTGAGATTCTTTCCTGTCACTGAGATTCAGCAGAGAGCTTTATATCTTGGGAATGAAGAAATACACAATCACAGAAAGGAAATAAGTTGAGAACCAAGTCAAGATGTAGAGAAATAGAGGAGAGAGTTACCAATTTTGCTTGTTACTTTTATTGTTTTATTTTAAAATACATGGAATATTTAATTCTGCCAAGACACAATATATATATGGAGAGATTAGTCAAAATTAATTTGCATTATTTTGGCTAATGTTAATATATTTTTTCTATGTGCCATTCTTGTTTAGATTTTGGTTTTGACTTCAAAAATAATTATTAAAAAACCTCTCCTGTGCATGAAAGTAAGTGTTCAGAGTGATGGAATTCTTAGTTTTCAAACCAACAAAATATAAGCAGATTTGTCCAAAAGATCTACTTATTCTTCTAATGTATTTTAAGTCCTGATACTTTACATATAAAGAGACAAAGTTACCTGAGGTAAATACGATTTACTAATCAAAAAGATGCATACAACCCATCATACTGTTTATGTTGGGGTTGCATGAAAAACATATAATTATACAAAGAAGATTATGAACATTTACAGATGGCTTTTAAGATCAAAACCAGGAAGGTTCCTCCTCTATGACAGATCCATCAGAGGCCCAGCACCTGGGAAGGGGGAGAGAAGAAGCATGAGGAGCCCAGGGCAGCCTTGCCTGGCCCTTCACCACACAAGAAGGGGATCAGGTGATCTACTCCTGCTATTCCTCTGCTTCCTATAGCAACACTCCCAGAGGCAAAGCAGAGAAGGAAGAAAGGATGTGTAAGGAATCAATCTGTTTAGGGCTGGATTAAATTCATAGACAGAAGATGGGAAAATATTTCCTATTTCCTATCACTTCACGTGCTTAAGGATCTGCAACTCGTCACTAGGAGGGACACTCACAGGCAAGGCACTGACAACTGAACTATTGCTCCATTTAATTTCAAATGGCAAATGAGGCAGGTGGGAAACAGTCTCACCAGTTATTCACAAAGGTGAATAATAAGAGTCGTGTAGTCTTCTGGTAAATGTGCCACAGATTAAAGATGATAATTTCTTTGAAGAAAGATAGCAGAGGGGTTGTGCTGTTTCTTTTACTGAAGGTATTTGGATAATTGGTCTTTTCCAGCAATTAACCCAGAACTGTCCTATTTTTCAATTAGACAAGATTCTCATTTGCATGTTCTCAAAGACAACAGGATATCCTGGCTTCCTGTGGCTTTTAAATGGTGCAAAGGTAACATTAGAGATCCCTGCAAAAATATTTCACTTGCATTTTCAAACAAGTTTCCAGAACTTCCCTGCAATAGAACAAGGTAAAATATGTATCAGATACAGGAGAAGAGATGATTGCAATCTTGAGTCCTGCACTGAATTTAATTTCCTGTCACATTGGGATGAAGGTGGAGGTGCAAAGGTTTAAAGTTAAGTGAAAGAATCCAAGTTTTGCTTATAAATATGTGCATATAAATCCTTATATTTTAGACCTAAAATTCAGAATTTCAAATGCAATAGCTTCCTCTGAAATTCTGTGTATGTTATTTATATAGTATTTACAGATCACAGAATGTTTAAATTATGCTTAGTCCTCCCAAAACCTAGGGCAGCTCTAACTCCATAATTTTGTGATTGCAGTGAACTAAATCATGTCCCTTAAAATCACCCTCCTCTAAACAGCACACTTGAAATACACTTCACAGAGGGATGAATCAACAGAAAATTCTCCTGCCTCCCTTTTGCCATGACTTTGAAAAATTTCCCACTTTCCTGGGGAGATCCAGAAACCACTTTAACTCATCTCACTGCAGCATTACCATTCAAGATATTCTTGTATTCTATCCTAAATACCACGTGAATAAGAGACCTGGAGCTATACAAGAATTTCTCCTCTTTTCCTTTTTCAATCTCATTAGCATTGCCTTCACCATCTCTCAGAGGGGCTACCCTAGTTCTCTCAGGTCAACTTCAACTCTTTTCCTTCTTACAGTGTTTCACATTGAGCTAGAGAATTAACAACAGTAGCTCTTCCTTGCATTATAAAATAACTGGTCATGTCACATTTAAACATGTTGTTTGATTTTCCCATTATGAAAAATTACTGGGTAAATGGGAGAGAAAAACGGAGGCATCACTGGTGAATTGTCATGCATGTGCTAAAAAAACCCCATGATTGTTAAGACCCAAAAGGTTTTCTTTCTGCTGAACTGGGACCTATTTAAAGCAAAATGATACATTTAAAATGATTTCCTAGTGGATTTGATTAGAGAAATAAATTAATGACTGCTATTAAATAAAACATTTTGGCACTGAATATTATGGTAACTTGATTTGCATAATTTAACAGTTGCAGGGACTTAGGGAAATAACAATGTAAATGAATGCTGAAAGTGTGCAGTAATGAAAAAGCAGATTTTGCCATGCATAAGACTCTTCTCCATGATTTTAAGGTAATCGTCTCATTTCTTAATTACATTTTTAAATAAAGGTTAAAACAATTTGTTGTCAATATCACTGCTGTCACTTCATTCTGGTGTTGTTACAGATATCTAACAACAATGGGAAGCTTCTCTTCTCATTTCTTTTTCTATGAAATAAAAGTTAAGTTCTGAATCTAGAAGACAGAGAGAAACCCTCGAAGATGACTAAATAAAAATAAAATCAAACCTAAACAAAAAATTCCTGCTCTACCATTACTAAAAAATTATAAAATAATTTTTTACTGTTTCCTGTCAGGCAAACCTTGAGGAAAACAGATATTTCAAATAATTAGGAAAGCATTTATTCAAATAATAATAATAATAAAAAAATTGTAGTTCAATATTTCATAAATAATTAAGGGTTAGATTTCAGTTGCAGTTCACAAATTACACTTTACTTAAAAAAAATAAATTAATGGTAGTAAAATGCATAGATCAATACTTATATGGCAACCCATGCTGTGATTTTTTTTTTTTTCATGTTCACAGCAATTAAACAATATGGAGCTACTCTGCTTCATAAATAACATACACTTTTTTTAACATCCAACACTCATGCACAACACCAGACAATTTGCCTTTCAGTTTGCCCTCACTGGCTGATAAAAAAAACCCCAAACAAACAAACCACAAAAAGAGCAAGGTTCCATAGGATGTGTAAGGCCAGCCAAGTGCTCCATTAGCATGTAAACCAGCAGAGGCTTTGTTTCAACATCCTGCTTTGACTGGCGTAAATAAGGGCAGGTACATGTACACCTAAGTGTTCTCTACAGGGTCTCAGTCAAACCCGAGAGGGCCAATTTAACAAGACAATTTGTCACCTCTAACTCAGCACACAGTGGGTTTGTACCAGGGACACTGCCCAAGCCAACTAAAACTAGCAGTGTGAAACACTGTCACACATGAGCTCGCTGTCATTGCTGCCATGGTGGATCTGCTCACTCCGGCATAAAGAAACAAAACCTCGATGGAGGAGCGTGTGCATCTTCTGAGATTATACTGATTATGTCCGCAGAAATTTCCCCCTCACTTTCAAAATTAAGAAACCAAAGATTAAAAACCAAAACCCTCAGCCTGGTTATTATTAAGCCTTTTGAATGAAATTTAATAGAGTAAAAGGTACAATGATAAGCTTATGACTACAATCCCTCTGGACTGGACTTCTGAATTAATGCAAATAATGTGCTTTTTGCTTTATGGAATGCAATCCTAACTAATCCCACCAAAAATGAGTAAGGTAAAGGTGAAGTCATGGACTACATGGAGATATGAATGCGATACAAAATGTCTGTATACATAATCAGAAAGGTAATGCGGTTATGACTGTCAAAACAACAAAGTGAAACAAACTATCTAACCAGATAGGTATTACAAGGCTGCTCTGTTATATACATGTTTACACATCTATCCACACAGACCCAGAAACATTTCAAAACATTTAGGTTAATTTTTTCATGGTTCAGTTCAGTCAAAGACACTGGATGTTTCTTAGTGGAAGTTGCTTTGACAGATAACCTTAAACAACCTGCTGTAGAAATAAGGTGGGTTAGAAGAATCTTGATAGTATAATAATGAAAAGCAAAGTTAAATGTTACTAAACAGATTAATGCAGTGGAAGTAAATTTACTGGGAGCAATCTGTTATAGCAAATTCCACATCTGTTCCAAAATACAAGATGAACTGGTTTGATTTTGCACCTTGCACTGTCAGAAAATTGACATCTTATTTGCTTCATTCTTGCTCATGAAACATTTTGAAAAACATTGATTATCATATAAGATAAAGGCTTATGAAGCACTTTTTAGAGCTAAATATTTTTGAAAATCAAGTTTTCTAGTAAGTATACAGTCTAGCAAAATTTTTTTAGAAAGTAATTTGAGAAATGTAGTAACTAAAGAAACCAAAACAACAGAACACCACAAAAAATCCTTAACACTCCCCATCCCTAGAAGTCCATCAGTGCAGGATTATTTCTGAAAGGAAAGTTGCCAGACAGAGAAACTTTATGATAGCCTTCATCCACCTAGGAGTACATGTGCTTCAGGCATGCCTCAAAGCCACGTTCACCTGAGGTCACCTACCGAGCTGCTTGGAAACGCTTTCCTCTCCCATACACACAGAATACATCACAAGTCTAAAGTAATTGGCAGGAGTACCAAATCCAACATTTTTTTACTTGAACAGTTATTTTTAATAGCCATTTTGGAATGGTGATATTTTTCTGCATTTACATGTTTTTGACAGTGTAACTTTTCATTTGGCCTCTCCTTTGAGCAGCTGCAAAAGGCACGGTCATTTCTTTCTGTATTTTAATGTCCTGGCTGCAGCCCTTGACATGGCTATTAACACAGGAGAGCAAACAACATGGTAATAGAAGCTGTAAGCTAAAGATTTTTAAAAAGTTACTTGATTTCTGAAAGCAAAAGTAAACTTGAACAAAAAGAATGTAACAGGTGGTTGAATAAGGAAAAGTAAAACTAGAAGCATTTGCATCCTAAAACAAGCATTACCAAGGAGCCTGCAGATCCAGACTAACTAGAATATTTGCTGTATGTAAAAGACTCAAGACTGACTTCCCAGTTTCTACAACCCTATTTCGGTTTACTGAAGTTTCTCCAGAGAAATTTGAAAGCAACCTAAGCTGAAAAAATAATTGAAAAGATCTGAGTATCTGCATTAATCCCAAATTCAATTTCTAATATTTTGTTTGATTGTTGAAATATAACACAAATTAAGAATATCACTGCTAGAAAAAAAAGCTTAATGTACAATGATACCTAATATAAATGAGGATCACTGTGGGTAAGCAGCATTAAAAAAAAAACCACACCCAAATCTATGACAAATTGTTAAATGCAGCTAGTTCTGCCAACAGATTGAGGTGCCAAGAGCCAGCACCCCCAAATCAAACGCAAAGACAGACATATCAGCACACCATTAACACTTGAAATGGGATACAGCTGTCAAGCTGTGGGTTATCAAACTGTACAAGGTCAAGAAAAACCACAATCACAGGTTTGCCCTGACACTGTGTCATTTCCTCTGACCAACCTCCTTTGAGGTAGCTCTTCAAACAACATCTGGATTTGTGTGCCTCTGTCCTTCTTACAAGGGTTCAAAGCATAAAAAGCCTCTGTAAGAAGAAAAACTGACCTTCACCTTTGTATTTTTCTATTTTCTGATCTTTTTTTGTCCTTTTTTCTTCAATAGAAAATAAAAACCATAACAAGCTTGGTGAACAGCATGGGGCACAGACTTCAATGTGGCATTTAAAGGAAAATCTGCTGTCTTTATTAGGTTTCAAGAAAAAATTATCTGTCTGCCAGGAATTAATTTTTAACTTTCCTACACAACAAGAAGATATAATTTAAAAGCTGAAAAAGAATATGTAACTAGTGTTGACACTGATATAACTGCATTTTCAAGCACAGTTTTCTTTATGCATAGGCCACTGGCAACTCTTCAGCAGATAGTTTGTATATAATGTTACCCACACATATGGCTTCCTTCCCCCTGCTCAACCAATGCAACCAGGCATGACAATTCCCATGAGGTTTTTATTCAACTTTGACACCAAATGTTCTTCCCTTTGGACATTTTCTACTTCTTAGAGTTGACATTTTTCTACTCTACATCACCAAGCAATAAATTATTAACTGTATTGGTAAGGGGTGATTGAAATTTTTTTTAGTTACTTGGAGTTTTTCTCTGTGTTTTTTTGGACAACAAATTTAATTTTTTAGCCTCATAAAATATTTTAGCAAATACTGACTGAAAAAAGGAGGAGGGGAAAGGATACTGGAAGCAAGGAAATACTGTTCCATTATAAATTCATTTTTTTTGTAACAAGTAGATAACATTTTTTTATCAGGTCACTGAATCCTATAAAATTATTTGAATACAACATATGCTATTAACTTGTTATTAACTTCTATGCTACTGAAAAGGTTTCTGTAGGGTTTAAGTTATTTTAAGCACTGAAAATTTTGATTAATTAAATAAACAGTTCATATATTTATGTATGAACATAATCACACATTGGTTGTGATTTTGTCTGTTGTGCCAGCTTCTCTTTCACCCCAGTGTTCATTCTGCAATAACCTAAATAACCTACAGCCTTTAAAAAACATCTAATTTTCATCTATGTATGGTATTAAACAAATGTTTCCTTTAAGCAAGCAAAAAAAAGAAGGAAAGAAAACCCTCAAAACAATCCATAATAATATTTTAAAAGTGCACCTGGGTATCCTCCAGCTAATTCACAAATGTTTTGCATAAAACAGGAATTTTACAAGTACAGACTTCACTATAAAATGAACTACTCCCACATAAAATAGCCATTCCAGTGTACACGGACTGTGGCAAGCCTTTGTATGATCATTCTGAATCAGGACATCTACAGCTCCATCACCTTCATCATTTAATAATTATTTTTTTTTTTAAATAAGAGAAGTATCACTATTGTTATATTTTTGATAAATCAACAACACACAGATTTAATTTCACTGAAAAGGTGGTATACTAAAAAAAAAAAAAAGCCATTTTTTAGAGGAGTTATTCTGCAATAGCACAACCTTCTTTATCGGTGTCCAAAAATACCATCAATATAAGTAATGCTGTTGGCATAGGCTAAACATGATGGATATGCTTAAAATACTATTGCCACGAGAAATGCATTATTTAATCCAATGTACAAACAAAACCCACACAGGATAAAGATTTAAATCACAAAACCTCCAAAAGAAACCCAAACTCAAGCAGAATCATAAGGTTTAATTTCAAAGCCACAACGGAATAGATGATGTTACAACACATTCACAGTCCTTTCAACAAGAGGAGGACACGTGTACTGCTAGTCCCAGGACAACGCCAGAGATGCAAAAGGAAGTTTGTCACTCCTTTAGTCCACTGCCTCTTTCATCATACACCTGCTTAGGCAAAAATAAAGCCCTGTGGAATCTGCATGGCCTCAATAGAAAATTTCCCCCTTATCATCTAAAACCCAAGTTCCTAAAAAATAGTCCACTCTTTCCTTTCACCCAGCTATGATACATCAGGGATAGTAAACGCACTAAAGTAAATTAAAATATTATTTTTTCTCTGAAAAAAGTCCTGGCTAGGTGTTCAAATTCTTTTTATACACACATTTAATTTATAAAGTAATGTACAATTAAATAAACACCACAATAAACCCAAGTCAGTAACAATTCAAACTGCTACTACAAAGCAGTGTGAAATAATGCTAAAGGAGGTGAGAAAAACAATATTTAATTCTATAGCTAAACACAAGAAATTTGGACGATAAGTTGCCAAAACAGAAGCATGAGTCAAACACTTCAGGAAACAGTTTTTGTTTCATAAGACCAAACAGAAAAAGCTAATGCTAAACCATAGGTACAAGAGGAAAAATGAGTCAGAGTACCTGCAAGCTGTACAACTGAGCAGGTCTGCAGAGGAAACATCATCTTCTTTGTTCAAAAACATCAATAACTTGTGCAGGAGAAGCAGATCACAGAAGCCCATGCAGCCTCCTAGTATCCAGTGCCACAGGTGAAGGCAACTTAAGGTGTTAATTGACACACGGCTGATCCCTATATTCTTATGATGAACCCTTACCACAGCAATTAAATGTGGCCCCAAGTCATGAAGAGAAAGCTTCCACTTACCTAAAAAAAAAAAAAAAAAAAATTAGATAATTTATCAGAAACTCCGTGTTACAGATCTGATATTTAGGAGAGAAAAATTAGTTTTACTACATTTGGTTTTAACTTTTCCTTCTTTCCCCTTCCTCCCACCAGAAGATATTTTGCAGGGGATGAGAAACTATGGTAGTCTGCAGGAACTACAACCAGGACACATATTTAATCAACACACATCTTTGTCAATATGGCAGACAAATGCTGCCCAGCAGGGATGGGCAGAACAGCTGCTCTGGGCAACTCCCAGCCAGGGGGCCAGACGCAGAGCTCACTCCCTGCTCCATCAGGAGGGTGTGTCAGGATGAACCCTTCACCTTAGGCAACAGCCAAAGGGTCACTCAGTCACTGCAACCCCTTCGGAATGGGGGGATGGATTTCAGGGGCCTTACTCAAAAGCAAGATAAAACTAAATTCATGCATCGTTACAAACCCAGTAACTATAAAATTGGAACAGTATTTAATCCCTTCTGCTTAAATAGTTCTTAATAACTGGAGTGGTGTTAGATCAGAAGTCCTCCATAATTCATTAACTTTGTAAGCAAATCTGTGATAACAAAAATTAAAAATTCAGTGAAATATGAAATGAGGTAGTGTCTGAAAGTTCCGGGGATATGAGATTTTAAAAAATAGAACATATTGTCTCCACCATAAATATGTATACAGACATTCAAATCCTTTCTTAATACTAGCATATATTATCAAAGAAGAGGTAGTTTGAGGGTGCACCACTCTTCAACCTTTCAACGTGACATTCTTAATGTGTAAGGACACTTAAAAGAGATGTTAGGAGGAAAGAAAAAGAATAAGAACAAAGTCCCTCATTTACAATTGATACCACCTTTGAACTGCACTACTTCTTTTCTAAATTTGCCATCATAGGATGTGTTTGAATAATTTAAAACATGATGTTGTACATTTAAATAGGAAACTGTTAAGAAGAAACAATGGATTTCCTACAGAGTATAGCTGACTATATAATGAACCTCTTATTGTCAGAAGATTTAAAATAGTTGTACCCTTCCAATATATATTTAAAGTGCATCCTCTTGGGTTTTTTCCCTTAACATAGCATAAATGTTCCTGTTATTTTGGAGACATGCCATCTAATTAGCACAAGGCTGTGTCATGCAGTACAGCTGTAGAGCCCTTTCCACCTGTTACCCAGCTCCTATCTCCCAACGGAGAGAGGGGCAGATGGGTCAGGGGCCAGAAAAAACACAACGGGGATGACACAGCACCAAAAATGACCCTTGGTCCATCCCTGTAAAGCTCTTCATTAACTCTCATTTCTTTCTAAAATTTGTATCATTGGTAAGTAAACTAAAACCTTGTAAGAAATACATTTCCCTTCAGCCTTTTGCTTAATGTTTTCCTATTACTCGTAGCTAAGACATTGCTTTTCTGCATCGCTTCATCCAAAGAGACACTTTCTAGGAAACAACTCAAATGCTAAGGCCCTAAACAAGCGCTCAAATCAGACAAAATCACATTCATGATATGTTTGGAAAACTAGGATTGAGAACATAGAGCACAGGTCCAATACTGTTTCTATGGTACCTCTTATTTCTACCACTATCTTACTGCTAACAGGATAGCTGGAAACTCAGAACAGTCGGCTTGTAACAAACATATATAAGCATTAAGAGTTACTAAACTGTAAGCAGCAATCCTGGAAAGAGTTATCGAAATGTTTAAGTTGGGTGGCTGTCAGAATGATTGGGTGGGATCTGATACCGTTAGCAATTATCTCCCAATTCTGCTGCTGTTGCTCCTCCTGGGCAGGTCTGCACAGTGAGCTGTGCTTCCTCCCTCCATGTCACCCTGCTGTTACATCATCTAATGTGCTGTTAGAAAAATCCTATATTCTGCTTTTGAAATCAACAAAAGCAAAAAAGAAAAGCCATACACACTTTAGTCCGAGTCGTTCATTGCAAAGCTTATTAAGACTCTGTCCTCCCTCCAAAATATGACACTGTAAATGTTCTATTACTACATGTATTTAACCTACAAATTCCTTTTCATGATACCTTATGTCACCATCCTATTCATGATTTTCTTATTTTAAAACCCCCACATGCCAANCTTTTCTGCATCATTTCATCCAAAGAGACACTTTCTAGGAAACAACTCAAATGCTAAGGCCCTAAACAAGCGCTCAAATCAGACAAAATCACATTCATGGTATGTTTGGCAAACTAGGATTAGGAACATAGAGCACAGGTCCAGTACTGTTTCTAAGATACCTCTTAATTCTACCACTATCTTACTGCTAAGAGGATAGCTGGAAATTCAGAACAGTCAGCTTGTAACAAACATATATAAGCATTAAGAGTTACTAAACTGTAAGCAGCAATCCTGGAAAGAGTTATTGAAATGTTTAAGTTGGGTGGCTGTCAGAATGATTGGGTGGCATCTGATACCGTTAGCAATTATCTCCCAATTCTGCTGCTGTTGCTCCTCCTGGGCAGGTCTGCACAGTGAGCTGTGCTTCCTCCCTCCATGTCACCCTGCTGTTACATCATCTAACGTGCTGTTAGAAAAATCCTATATTCCGCTTTTGAAATCAACAAAAGCAAAAAAGAAAAGCCATACACACTTTAGTTCATTGCAAAGCTTATTAAGACTCTGTCCTCCCTCCAAAATATGACACTGTAAATGTTCTATTACTACATGTATTTAACCTACAAATTCCTTTTCATGATACCTTATGTCACCATCCTATTCATGATTTTCTTATTTTAAAACCCCCACATGCCAAACCCAGAGTGCATAGGTAGTGAAGGTGCTGATGTAAGATTCACTAATATGAACAGTTACAGCTGTATCCAGAAGAGAGAAGCTGGGCTGCAAGATAAGCCCTTGGCATGAATGGCTTTCTGCCAAGTTTCCAGGCTTCAGCCTCAGAGGAAGATAAAGACACCTTGAAATCCCAGATCAGAAAAAGTTGTATGCAAAACTTAACCTTGCCTCAGAGTCACTTCGGCTTCAAGTCTTACGTGCTTTGCAAAACTAGCATTGTAGAAAAACAAAACCTGGTTATGCTATGCAGTTAAAGCTATTTTTTTCTTTTTAAATTGTAGCTAAAAGTAAAGCTAAATCACAGAAAATGGTGGGTATTTGACATATGAAAACACAGTCTGTTACAGTCCAGAAGCAAAATAGTGCAAGCAATAAACAACAAAGTTCTTCTGGTTTCTGTCCGGCTGCCTGTAATAAAGCTAAACCTATCAACATCTACATATATTTCTTTTTCAGTAAAATGTGAAGTGTCCTGAAGTCAGACTGTTCCTTTCCTGCCCCATCAAGCCTGAGAAGTCTAGGCACTGACACACAGGACACTGCCTTGCTGCTAAGTACTGCACATAAGGGAAACAAATTTTTCTTTCTAGCAAGTTCACTCAAGAATATCTATAAGCCCTTAATCTGTATTGCAACCAACCATTTTTCTTCTCCTTCATTAGACTCAGTTTAAAGGGATTTGTTTCTGCACCAGCTGTGGTGAACTCACAAAAATGCCTGTAAGATGGAGATAAGCTATGACCACAGTTGCTGCTCTATCAGTTTGCTTGCATGGTGGATGTTTTTGTGATTATACTTACTCCACAATTTAACGGTGGGAGGCTAATGGAAATGTTACTTGCAAAGCGAGCAAGCTAAATCAGTTGGGGGAAGGAAAAGAAATGTGTTTACACTTGAAGATGTCACATAAAACAGTGGGAAGTTCCCACCCCTGACACCAGAACTGGCATGTTCATTCAAGGACTCATCTACACTATTACATGCTCCTTCACACTTAGAAATCTATTAATTTATAATTAATTGCATTGATTTTACAGGAGATTTGTAAGTTCTGCAGTAATTTATGGACTACTGAGGACATTAACTGTGCTTCTTCCAAAGATAAGAATTATTGATAACAAGGCCTTGAGTGAGTTACTGAACACATCACTGAGAGTCTGGATTCTTTGCTGTAAATTCTACATTAATTACAGCAGAACTGATAGATAGATTCTATCTGTCCCACCAAGAATTTCTTCAGTGATTTTTGACAGTAATCCACCAGCAGGAAATGTAATCATTCAGATAATGTCAGCTCAGCCTCTGAAGTCTTGTTAGAGAGATTTAAAATAATGTAGTTATTGCATATATCATATCACTGGCAAGGGCACTGTGTTCTCAAAAAAATACCCAAAATCAAGTGAAAGTCAAAAAAGAAAATCTGAAATGTGTAAAATACAATTTCATCATATTTTGAGAGCTATATTGACTGTAGCACTGAAAAAATTGACAGAGGCCCAATGACTGAGAATTAACTTCTTGAACGTACACTGTTGTATAAACCATAAGAACATGTTTTCAAGACCAATGCTTGTCACTTCTTATTTGAAAAAAAAAAAAATCTTTGTAAAGTTTGGGGCAGGATATGTCTATATTATTTTAATAATGTATGAGCTGTTTAATAAAACAGGCTTGTGGATATTAGTTATGGCATAATTTTTTCAATTCTTCCATACAAATATGAAAAAAAATACTTTAAATAAAAAAAAATAATCTGATTTTTCTTCTTTGCTCAGCACTTTGCTCAGTGACTGTGTGAACAGAATTGATGCCAGTGTTGGGTGAATCCCTTTCAGTATAAAGGATGTCACTAGATAAAAAACTCTAATTCCTGATTCTGTAGCATTGAGCCATGCCACAGAAATGCAGTACCAGTCAGTGCTAATCATAAAATCCCTGTCAAACCATATCCTTCTATGAGGAATCTTTTATTTCTATGTATATCTTCTTTATAACCAAAATTTTTCCTTTTTACTAATAGGCCTTCAGTACGGCATATGGCATCCTGGCACCTAAATGACCCATTAAATATAAATGTAATACAAATATAAGCCCAAAAATAAATACCAAGCACCAAGCAGATAAAACTTGCTTATGTAGATATACCCCATGACAGTCAAAGTATGGATTGTGCAATGTTGGTGTCAAAAGATTTATCTCTGTGCAGCATTTGCTCAGTGGAAACTCAGAGTTTATCTGTGTGAAATTCTGTGTTGGCCCGAATTCTATCTGTGACACTCCAGCAAAATCCCAGCAGAATTGTTAAATTGGTTGTGGTTAATTAGGCACTTCTCAATCAGAGAAGAATCTGAGTGGTGTAGAAACTTTGATGAACTCTGAACCCATCTAAGAGGACATACACACACACACACACACACACATACCCATGGTAGTTGTGCAATGGGAGGCACTGATGATATTTATATGCAGTCAAATGAGATGAAACAAGGCAGATGATCTGCAGCCTGTGGTGTTACTTCTCCATACAGCACTCAGCAAATTCCTGAGTACCTACAAGAGGCAGTGGCTTTTGGGGAGTAGCAAACATAGGGAATGGCATGCCATAATTCTCACAGAAAGGAGTTGGCTGCAACTCCTTTAGAGTTTGCAACCCTTTAGAGGCACGGATAAAGTTTTTGTTAAAATGTAGTAATGTGTTAGCTCACTGATGCCTTAGAAATAATGCGCAGTGCAAAGAGTGAACAAACCAGTATCTCTTCCAATTACCTCAATATTCCTTAAAGTTAATTGCCACAAGAAATCTTTCATGGTAAAACTGAGAGCTGCTTGAAGATGAGAAAATGAAGGCCCCACAGAGGGAAAATATCCCCCCTGAATCATGACTTTAGTTTCAAATGCAGTCCCACTTGTCCCCATGTGCCTCCTTTTAGCAAATCTTTACCATAAGCATGTAAGCAAACTAATAAAATAAACATGAGAGAATGCTGGAGAAAAGAGATCTCTTGCTTTTGATAGACCATGTCAATGTGGGAGATTAGGATTTGTACAATCCAAGACTGATGTCACCAAGAGTGAGAAGTCACAGAATATGTTACAGACAAGCAAAATCAACATCTAACTGGACATCAGATACAATTTCTATTTGATGAAGCAGCCAATTTTAACACAGATATTCTTTTGACATATACTAATAGCTGTAGACTGAGTGCACCTATAGGCAGTTTGTAAATATCCTTCTTCGAAAGCATTTTCAATTTTCTCTAATTTTTATTAGAGGCATTACCTAAAAGATTTATCTTTTGTGTGGGCACAGACATGGTTACCCAGAATTAACATTCCAAGTGCTACTAGATAATGTGCAATATACCAGCCCTCTAAACCCTCATACTATATTTTGTGTCTGAAAATTTGTGACACTATTTGAGTGACTCATTTTTTAACAGCACATAGCCCTGCTTTCCTCCATCATTGCCTGTTGCCATGCTCCCACCTATCTCCATAACAAATGAGCCTCGGTGTTTACTCTGATCAAAATTCATAGTTACCACTGACTGCTGCAGTTCTGCACTCATCTACAGGGGTAAAACAGGCTGTGGGGCTGATTAGTGATCAGCTGGGCTATACACTGCTGCCAAAAAAATGTTGCTGCTGACAGTCACAGTTCATTTACGCCTCATTGTGATAGATGCAGGGAAAGTCATGAAGAGAAGGTCGGGAGCCACTTAGACCATTAAAATGGGCAGTGTGAACTAGGTAAGTCACAATGAAACACAGCAGACAAGCAATATCACAAAACACTGGGTTTAATGTGTGCTAGAACATTAGCATATGTCAAGGCCATCACATTGAAGACAGAGTCACTCACCAGCTCACCAGTCACTCCAGGCTCACTAGAGTAGAACAGAGACAAACACTGAGCCAAGATGTTTGATCTGTACAGGGCAGCTAGAAGTGACTAACAGCTGTAATCTACCCAAGAGCCAAGGCAGATGTCTGCTGCTGCTGCAGTTTCTCTTGACCACTGCTTAAAATTTTAGCCATCCTAAGTAATTTTATCCAAAGGACACATGCCCTCACTATTCATATGGTACAGATCATAGAGTTTATTTAAATATCTGCACTGCTTTTTACTGGGGTAGATTTAATTGTCTTCATAATGGATTCTTATGGGGCTGTGTTTTGGATTTGTGCTGGGACAGTGTTGATAACACAGTGTTGTTTCTCCTGTTGTTAAGCATCAAGGCCTTCTCTGCCTCTCAGCCCACCCCAAGGGTGAGGAGGCTCGGGGTGCACAAAAACCTGGGAGGGAACACAGCTAGAAGAGCTGACTCCATCTGACCCAAGGCATATCCTATACCATATGCTCCATGTATAAAGCTGGGGGAAGAAGGAAGGGGAGGATGCATGGAGTGATGATGTTTGTCTTCCCAAGTCACCATTACATGTGATGGGGCCCCACTTTCCTGGGGAGGGCTGAACACCTGCCTGCCCATGGGAAGTGGTGAATTAATTCCTTGTTTTGCCTTGCTTTTATGCACAGCTTTTGCTTTAACAATTAAACTGTTCTTATCTCAACCCATGAGTTTTCTTTCAATTCTCTCCCCTATCCTGCTGCAGGGAGTAAGGAAGCGGCTGAGATGCCAGCTGGTGTTAAAGCACACCAGTGTCCTGATTAAAAACTCAGTCAGGGTAGTTTTCTAAGGGAAAACAGAGCTACCCTGTGGCCATCCAGAAATGATTAAGGGTTTTGCACAAACAGGCAAGGAGGTGGATGAGAAGACTATATCTCAGAAACATTAGGTATTTCCAGGGTATGTTTGGTTAGGAAAGACGAACAAAACATAGACCTTTAGGAAGGAAGGAATACAAGTGATCCTTCCATATACATAGTATTCCTTGCATATACATGAGCACAGAAAAGTCAAGAATGTAAGCAGTTACAAAATCAGGAAAGTTAAACTTCTAGGAGAAAACCCAGAGTATTTAGGATCAGGAAAGAGCTGGAAGGTTGAGTCAGTAGAATATTGTTTTCAGAGCAAGGAGGTGTTTAGAAGCATCACATCAGGTTGTGAAATGGCTGACAGCCATGGCAGCAGTGACCACACAGCGTGTTCAGTTCTGTGTGAACCCAGATGTAAGAGCTCTGCCCAGAGGAAACAGATCACTTCATGGAAGCAATGCTTAACGAGGACAGTGTATTGACCTTCACTGTAAATATCACAAACATCAATTAAATGGTTTCCTGAGATGAGCATGTAATGAAGGCCATGAAAAAGGAAGAAGAGCTGATTTTGACACCAAGAAAACTTAAGAATATCAAGTGCTGTGCATTGTGAAAAAAACCCAAAAGACCCCCAAACTCTACACAAACTCTAAGAAGCTATCACAAATTTCCTTTTCCTACAGCTCAAGCTTGCCACCTCTGCTACTTTCCCAGTATAAAACTACAGACAAGCTCATTAATTCCCTCAGGGTTACTCTCAGAACAACAAATGTAAAGCATCCAAAAGAAATAATAAATTGCAGCAATTCTTAGAGGTATTGCAGCTCCTTTCTTTTGTCTAACTTCTTTGTAGTATTAATATGCTCCAGACACTCTTAGTTTGTGGAATGGCAAAGTGCAGATGTCTACAGAAGAAAACCTGTACAACTCTAAAGTTCTATTGTCAGGTAGCTCCACTGACATAGTCATCTGTAAATATGAAAAGCATTACAGATGTTGAAACTTGCTGTTTAAAAAATGAGCATGTGCACACACTCGTATATACACAGATACAAACTCACAAAATGTTTCATTTCCTCATTTTGATTTTTAAAAAAGATTTATCCTAAATTTCTACTGATTTTGGCTACATGTTTATTTTATTCAGGAAAGAGTGGAAGTATTGAAAAATTGAGACCATAAAGTATAGAAGATGTCTTGCTCTTATATCACTGCACTATGTTTCTGAATATCCACAGCTGCAATTGGTGGTTCTTTCAGAAGCATTCTAGATTAAATAAATGAAGCCACACGAGTCCTGTATGTCAAAATGCACAGAGCTGAGACAAAAAGCTTTTCACTGAGGATTTTTGAAGTCATAAATTTGGAATAAAGGAAAGGGATATATAGGGATTAATTATATTCTTTAGCCCATAAACTTCAATTTAGAGAAAACTAAACATATAAAACAAGATTACAATTTTATAACTCTATCATATACTATAAATTAAATCCTTGGAACTCTGTCTGCTTTTCCTTATTCTGTTAACTTACGCCTGTAGACTGCAATACCCAACAATTGAGGTGTACAAATTCTCTGGCAGTATAGTAGCAATGTATTTTGCAAATACTATTTTCCTAAAGCAGATGTTTTGAGTTCACCCTATGGCAGTAAATACTTCACAGTAAACCTCCTGCTTAAACTATTCTTTTACAGCTGACAAAGGTTTTAACCCACCAGCTACCATCTGTGCACCTGAAGTATCACTCAGAAATGGTACCAAGCAGCTCAGTGGCAGGAGGGATAGAAAAAAGTGTAGCAAGTAACCTGCATTTGTACAAATAGCAAGGGCTTCAGACAAGAAAATACGAACACAAAAAAACTGATGCTAGTAGAATTCTGGGTAAGAGAACAAAAAAACCCTAAACCCTTATTACACCTCCACCTCTCCCCATAATCGAGGCTCAAATGTGTTGAAAGCTGCTTTTCAGCAGCATACTCGATGATCAGCAGTCTTTGGGGATTTAGTGTTCATTCAGCATGATTTTGCAAAATTCTACACCAAAGGCTCTATCAACGAGTTATGACTTCTGGGAAACAGAACTCTTCTGGTGGGTGTTTTGATGGGTGATACAGATTAAGGTATCAGTTTATATCAAAAGGTATAATTTCCCACATAAATAGGCTTATAAAAGCTGTTATTTGAATACATGAATATAAAAGGAATTTTGTAGGGCACATCAGCAACAAGAATTAAATCGTTAGAGGATGGCATCTACAGGAACATTTTTCAATTAAAATGCCCACTGTGATTCAAATATGAACTTCTCCATTTGCATTTAGAGTTTTCTCAATGTTACACCTTTAAGTAAGACCTGCCAAATGTATCAGCTCATTGCCAGAACAAAATATCTTCCTAAACTGTTTATCTGAGAACTGACAGTCATAGTTTAATTATCGTGGAGTCCTATAAATTATAACAACAAGAGAGCTGAAATTGCAAAAAAAACCTCCAAGATTTGAAATGACAAGCCAAGTCATATTAAAGTGTAAGTGGCAATATTCCTGAGGCATGATAGAAAAATTGATAAACACTGCTGACTCATATAGAAGAAGCCAGTATCTTCAACAAAACCCACTGAAGCAGCAAGTATAAGAATTTGTACTAGATGGTTAGACTCTTTCTAGTCAAGGGCATATTGGGTGCTGAAGCAAAATAAAGCAACTGTAAAGCTGACTTCATGCTTTTCATCTAAATCCTCTTAGTCTGCCTTGCCCTGGTGGCTCGGATCTGTTACTTTTCAGGAATTTGTTTTAATAATCTTCCAGAAACCATCTCAGCAACATTAACATGCAAGGGATTATCATGAAAAAATAGTAGCATGCTTTATATATCTATTCATTAAAATACAATGTTTAGTTGCTGGGGAAGCACCTAGAGCACTCTAGAATGATGCAGCATTTTGGAACAGAGGACAGCAGTAATAAACAATACTATAGTATTGGTTTTGTTAAAAATTTTATTATATATACTCACAATGTATATAAAATACACAAAAATATTGCTGCATTGTTGTATTGTTCCACTTTGATATATATGTAATGGGAATAGAAATGGGATGTATTTCAGAAATCTTATGTCAGACCTTCCATGAAGGGAAAACAAAATAAAAACATAATCATTAAAATAATCCAGCTAAAAGAGATACTAGAATGGAGAGGGGAAAATAGGGAGCCACTTGACACCTCTATCTGCTTTAAAGACTGATATTTATAATGAAAAAGCTCTTGGCCAAATCTGTAATGTGGCACTCAAGTCCACTGAAATGCACTGTTTTGGTCCACTGTTCTTAGATCTCTTTCAAAACCTCTAATTTAGAGCTTAAATTGTTTTGTTTCATTGACATTTAAAGGCTATCCCCAAGTATATGTCACCCAGGGCCTTAGATTAATTTTTTTTGCTAGCATTTTCCTATTTATATCTTTTTCCCTCCTTTCTGAAACATTGTCACTTCTAGAGGGTATTTTACAGAACTTGACTAGGTTAAAAAAATATAGAGGTTAACATTTCTATCAATTGTAGAGAATGTTGTTTGCATGCAATTTCTAACACGCTGCTTGAAAATTGAGGCATTTCAACAATATTTCCCTTTCTTTATATGATTTGTAGTTACTTAAGGAACAATTCATTGTGTTCCCTGGTTTGATTCAATCATTTGTGGTATGTGATATGTCCCAGCAGTACTCCCTCCTGAGTTTTAGTAGCCAGTACACTGATATATTTGCATTCAAAAACCTGTGCTTCCAAGTTATCAAAGGTGTAGTTACAGCATCTGGTGTATAGAATATAAGCAATGCATAAAACATTGCTTATAAGGTCAGGAGTAAATCTTTTATGTCAGGAGTGATATCTCTTTGTTCAAAAAAAAAAAAAGGGCAAATGTAAAGAGGAAAAGGGCAAAGATTAAAATTAATTTTCATTAACTTTTTAAAAACAGACAAAATTTTATTGGTTTATTTACTTTTGTCAAATCTCTTGTCCTTGAAGTAGAAGATTGACAACTTAACAAGTACTCAGTTTATTTAACATTTTCAGAGGGCTGTGACCCATTAAATACAAATTATCTAGTTCTTTCAATTGGACCTTCAGTCAGTTGCTACCTACATAGAAAACCAGCACACAGAATCACCTTTTAACAGTCTTGCATTCAGCTTGATTTCCTAATGTATTCAGGGTCAAATCAGTCATAACCTTTTCTCCAGTTCCTCAGTGCTCAGATCAGGTTTGTTCTTCCTCCTACTTTTTATCAGTCACTGGAGTCAAGCCTAGGGGTATTATATCCATTTGTGTGGCTTTATAGCCTCAGTGAATATATGGAGGATACAGCAAAAATCCTGTTGTGCTCTTCCCTCTTATTTTCTTTCTTATTTTCAAGGATGTCTCTTTCAGTGCTTTTAGCAAATGCGCTGGCCTTAAATTCTGTTTTCATTTCTTTAGTTATCTCTGTGGTAAATGGCTGATACATTTCATGAGCACTGATGGGGATAGACTGATAAGGAAATAAAAAAGACTCCAAAACC
The DNA here is from genome assembly GCA_013397245.1 of Thryothorus ludovicianus. Lineage (NCBI taxonomy): Eukaryota > Metazoa > Chordata > Aves > Passeriformes > Certhiidae > Thryothorus > Thryothorus ludovicianus. The sequence continues at coordinate 556,291 of VZTB01001452.1, forward strand.
TACAGGCCTGAAAAGCATGACTACTAGAATTCCTAAGGGATGACAAAAAAATACTTCCTAAATTGAGTGCTTAAATTGGTACCTCTTCCTTCAGGTGAAAAAACTGGCATAAAGTCAGCTGTAACAATTGCATTTTAATATATTTTGCTGCTGAATCCAAGCTACAAAAGCACACATTCTAAAAAATTACTTTTTTTCCTGACTTCACAATAAATACAGGAGATTGATGTGCATGGGAAAAAACCCAGTTATTATTTTGACCTTGTTGCCTCTTTGCTGCTAATTATGATTAATTATTCTGAATGGTGACTCTCTTTGAGAAATAATGCACACACACAATGCAGCGTGACACAGCCCTTTCACAGGATCAGTAGTTTTTATATAATAAAGGAGGCTGCTGCAGCTTAGACTGTGCTTTCCACAGCTCACATTGTACAGGAGGAAACTACAAACTCAGGACTAGGAATGATGACATGGTAATACCATTTCTCAAAGATGTCACAAGCCAAAGATCTAAACAATTCTGTGATGAAAGGAATTATTTTATTATCAGTTCAAACATATTTCTGTATTTTCTTTCCCAAATGGATTTTTAATGTAACCCTCTATCTTTCCTCACATTTTATTCTTTTCTTCTGGTTCTATGGACATGAAGGAGTTTCAAAGAAGTTAGAAACACTTCCACATCACTTCAAAACGGGGACATCACTGGAAAGGTGTTTTTAACCAGGGCTTTTATAGCTACTTTAGTGTAATACTTGCAGCAAATTACCAGTATCTTACTATGGAAGGTGATTTAATGAACATTACTTCAGGACATTTTTGTACACGTCTGCATAGAGTTTCTTTGAATACAGTGAACTGAATTAAATCCTGTAGGATCCTTGTTAGCCCTGATCAAAGACTGAGTCAGACCCTCAGAAACTACTAGACGTGCTAGTTTCCATGCTAAGCCTTCTCCAGTTTTAACCTGCATATATTCAGTATTCAGCAGCCAAAAGAGAGACTTCCAAAATAAGAAGAGCTGTTTTCACAAAGTAGCATGGAAGAACTAAAAAGAGTATATATAACTTACACTGACACTGCTGACTTTAATTCCCCAAATGAGCTGACTATATACTCAAGAGTATCCACAAAAGTAACAAGAAACTTTCTAATGTCATCTTAAGGAACAAGAAATAATTACTTTGGTGGTCGTAAAAGTGAACTAATAATGCAGAAGACTACTAAACCCTATGAGATTAAGGGGGCTGGTGTGTTGAATAAATTAATAACATTAACTTCCTTTCTCCTCTCCCCAAGTATATTCAAAGAGGTATCTTGTCTTCAAAAGCATTGTGATGGAATTTTGCACAGGGAATTATAGAATTGTATAGTGATTTGGATTGGAAGGGATCTTAAAGCTCATCTAATTCAAAATTCCCTGCCATGTTCAGGAACACCTTCCACTAGGCCAATTTGCTCAGAGCCCCATCCAACCTGTCCTTGAACACTTCCAAGGGTGGGGCACCCATCACTTCTCTGGGCACCCTACTTCAGTGCCTCCACACACTCACAGTAAAGCATCTCCTCTGAACAGCTAATCTAAACCTACCCTCTTTCACTTTAAAATCATTCCCCCTTGTCCTGTCACTACATGCCCTTGTGAAAAGTTTTCTTGTGGGCCCCTTTAGGTATGAGAAGGCCACTACAAGGATCAGAAAATTCAAGAAGAGGAAAACTTTTCTTTAGCTCTTCACCAAAATTTACTTAGGAAAAAAGTGATGAGAAAACAGTGTGAAGCAAGGATATTGTCCAGATATTGCACTGAATGTAGCACTCAACAGCAGGAAACAACCTTACTGAGTAAATCCTAACAGCTGCTTTTGTGGCTACTTATTTTGCATCAGAATTGTGCACTCAGATTTAAAAGCTTCTAAAAGTACACTAAATTTACAAAATATACCATTTACTGTGGCATCCCTTCTCTTTTCCCAAGGGGGAGAGTTCTGTTCATAGGGTATTTGTATCTCTCTTTTTATCCAGATTTTCCTCTCTGCTATCATCTACCATAAAATCTTACATAAAGATATAAAACAATATTCAATGTATGAGACAATAAGAAAATTTTCCAAGTTCCAGAGTGGGCTGGAAAGTTGCAATTTCCCATCATTTTCAGAGTATGGTCAAACTCTTAGGTAGCTGCATCTTAATGTTGGCTCTTCCCTCCACACTGAGTTTCAGGAGCCACCTTGCCAATCAGTAGCATTTAATATATTACACAATCCTTCTGGATGTGAGTTTCAATCATGTTAACTTGACCTAATTTTCATCCAATGCAATCAACATCCAGTTTTTAGAAGTTGTCTAAAATTCAGCAGTTTATTCTACAATCACTTAAAAACATTGTCAGTTCTCACACACAACGAACTAACTTCAGTTATAGCATAGCAGCATTTCTAATTATATAAAATAGGAAACCCATGGAAGTTGAAAGGGTTTGGAGACACATTTCTACCTAGCCTTAGTTCTGTTGATTATGTTCCATTTTTTCACTGAACTCCAGCCTCCTGAATAACATGTAAAAATATGTAAATAAGTTAAGAATATCTTGTTTCTCTGGATGAATCTCTTTTCCCTAAGTAATATCCATGG
>VZTB01001452.1:564330-647903 GCA_013397245.1 Thryothorus ludovicianus
AATCAGTTAACTGTGAGTAAAAAGAACAGCTTCTGTTTACCGTGGAATTCTCATTTTCTGCCTCATTGAATTTTTATTTGCATAAAGTCAGAAATTCACCTAAATAACCAAATTATCCTACCCAGTCACAGAATCACACATCTGAATAAATTAAGAGCAAATTGAGGTATTTGTCTACTCTTATTCTCCTTTGGTCTTTAATTTTTAAGGAAGAAAACAATTATCTTCTAAGTGCTGTATTATTTTTCCTCAGACTTAAAACATACTAGTATCAGACTGCTCTTCCTTCACGCGATTCACTGGCACTATATACAGCTTCTATGTCTATATTGTGATGTTGAAGTTGAAAGCCAGCCCAGAATTTACAGATGATGCCCCAGGAGGTGACATGCACCATTAATAAGTACTGGCCCCTGCAGCTCTCATGTAGTTTATGACACAACACTGCACCCAAACATTAATAGCTCCTGTTTGTACATTGGAATTACTTTGATGAAAACTTTCTTTGCTCTTTTTCTTTTTTTAAGACATAACTAAAAGGCCCAATAGGTTTTACTGTAGACATCACACAATATTAACTGCTTTTAGAACTAAAATGTGCCTGAAGAAAAGCAATGCTTTGAACTTTAGTCATGTTTATGTCAAAACCTGCCTAAATTTAGTCTTTGAGATGGTAGCATCTGAAATAATAACATCACATAAATTCAGTGTTTATGTGAGAACTAATTGGGTAAAGTTTCCTGTAAAAAAAAAGAAAAAAAGTCAAACACAGAGCACTCCATCCTCTCAGACAAAAAGTTCTCTGATTTTGGGATACTGTGGTTAATTATACTGCATTGAGAACAATTTCCTTATGTTTATGTAAACACATTGAGACATACAGCCTGAATTCCAGTCTACCTTCATTGTATATATGAATGGATAACCCCATGTAGTAGAAAAGTGTAGATAGTTCATGGTTCGTGCTCCATTTTCCCCTTGAATGATTTTAGAACACATAACTGTGGGGTGTCTTGCCTTTTTGCCCAACGTGTACATAACAGAATGCTTTCTTCATTAAAAAGGTTTTTCTCTGTCTTATAGGAGATTTTTATCTGCACACAACAGCCTTTCTTTTACAATAAAAAGCACCAAAAAACCAAACCAAACAAAAAAACCCCAACTCAAATCCCAGTTTATTTCATTTGATACTTTGTCACATTTAACAGAAAAATCTTGTGTTTTAGAATTCCAGGGAGCTTGTATATTACTGACAGTAGCAGAGAGGTTGCATTCTTCTGTCAGGTCATCAAGCAATCAGGGCATTAAAGACATGTTTTCTCCAAATCTATCCTAATTCTTTGAAATTGCAGAGGCATTCCACAAAATCTTAGGTAAAGCATGACACCATTAAGATCCTCTACAAAGCCTCATGGGAGGCTGTACAGAAAATTAAGAGCTGCCATTCTCCTGCTCAGGGACAGAACAAAAGTCACTGCCTACCCTGTCCCCCTCGCAGTGATAGAGCCACAACTTATGATGAAGCACAACAAAAAAATGTTATGTGGTAACCACCTACAGAATAAACTGAATTCTTTATGCAGTAAAACCACTTGATAAATAGCTTTTACTTGGTACTTCTGACTGTCTTCACCTGCCCTCTGCCCACAAATCCCTCTCTCTCTTTTTCACTCTGCTATTTCTGACATCCCTAGGCATCAAGCCATAAGGCACAGCTACTGTTTAAAAATTATCACCCATCTAAAAGCCCATTCCTCTTGTCCCCAAACCCACAATGTTTTTTTTCAAAAGAGCTTAAAAACCACACAGCAATTAACTTGAACACACAGAGGCATTATGGACCGTCAGTAAGCAATGCTACAACTCTGTATCTCTCCACTTTCCACAGCTGAGAGAATGGTTGATAGAAATGTCACTTTAAATGTCTGGAGAAAGATAACTTCTAGATGACTTTTATTGTCAGTGGGAAGAAACAAACACTTCTGTTGCATTTTTTGCACTAACATTAAGATGATCTTGACAACATCCTAGAAAGGATGACTCCTCCACTTTGAGTACAAAGGGGGGATCTACTCATCTGGTTCACGTGTGGATGCCTGTGTTTGGAATGCTTTAAGTAAGATAGACCCTATTCTCAGTGTAAAACAATGTGGCATCTCTATCCTCTACAGCACTGCTGTAAATTACATAGTATAGAATACCACAGTATAAAAAACAGTGAAAGCTTTGCTTGGCAACACATAGAGGAGCTCAATTCACACACCATAGCTGCAGTAGGCAATGACTGATTATAGAAAAATTACAGCTTGAAAAAATGCACAGCTAAAATCTTGAGTAAGTTTGCTATTTTCACTTTCACACAAAAAAGAGCAACTAATCTACAGAAAATCAGATGCTTAAGTTACTTTCAGATGCTGCAGGAAAAAATAAAATATTAAGTTTTATAGCAAAACCCAGTATTCTAAGATAAATTCCCTACCATGATCATTAACAGTAAAAACCACATAAAGTAATATGAGATAAACATAAAAAATCTTCTCTGAAAAAAATATCTATGAGCAGGAAAGAAGAAACACGAAAGACAGCAGGTAAAAGCATTTCTCAAATAGCGCCGTATTCCTCTAATTTCTTTCTCTTTCTTTCAAATATCAACATAGTTAGATCTTTGGTTTTACTTCCGATGTTGTTCAGCAGTATAAGAAGGCTTCAGAAAGGAGCCAGAAGTTTATTTAATATAAAATGCCATTACTAGAAAACTAGTAATAGAACTATAATGGAGATAAGAATCAAATTTGAAAATAGCAAGTTTACATTCTCTAAAATAACTTAATTAAAACAAAATCATCTTATTCAACATCTAAAGATAACATTGATGGAGTACCCCATTGATGGAGATGTAATAAGACTGCTGCATAATGTTCAGTGGACAATCTTTTACCTAAAACCCCTTCTTATTCATCCTTCTTTATGCACAGAATTTAAGCAGAGCAAAAGCTTTGTAAACCTGACTTAATAACACGCAGAAGAGACTGAAAGACCAGGAAGATGGAGCCAAAATATGAGAGAACCCGCCTTCTCCCCAAAAGCTTATCAAGCAGCCAGCTGTCTGTAATAAGGGCTGCAGAGAGCAAACAAACTGAAGATCATCTTTGTGGACAGCAGCTTTACAGGATCAGCACAAAAGCTTTAGTTTAATGTCTTAAAGCTGGTTTCCCAATAAAATGTGAGAAAAGGGAATTTTTGATTTAAAATAGCATTTCAATAATAAGAATTACCTAATCAAATTGTGAACATATTTTTTTATTATTAAGATGTAATAAGTAAAGGATAATTCGTGGAATGGAGGTTTCCATTTAGAAGATTTTTTACCCAAGTTGTATTCAAGGAAATGATTCGGCATGGTTTTTCCTGCCTCCTGTTATGGAGAATATAGCAGAACTTTAACTGACAAGTAGTGAAACCTAAGGAAACATTTTCATTTTACATGCATTTACTATCTGCAAGACCTGAAAGTGATTTATTATGTAATGTATCTCACCACTTCTCTTCCCTTTCTCACACATTTATCATCTTTTACCCATAGTTAAAATAGCATAGTGCAGTATATAACACAGTTATTCCCATTCACACAGAAAAGTCTGCCATACATAAAAGGAACAATTAAAAGAGAAAAGCTGCTACACCAAATCAGCATATTCTTTAGGTTTTGACAGCTGGTTCCAGCAGGTATCACTGGCAGTTTCTCGAGTCACCTTCTAAACATTCTCTGTTGCAAACCCAGCTCCCTGCTTAAGCTTTTTTATTCCCCAACAGATTTCATGGCTCTTACAGACTTCTTAGCAAAAGTCTCTGCCTCACTCACATGTGAGGGATCCCAGGCCACGTTGGACGTTTGGGTCTGACCACACAAACACCTGATGGATCTCAAAGAGCATTAAATTAATACCACAAAGGTATAAAAATAAATACATCAGTATAGGAGAGATCTACATATATAGTCTTGCAGCCTAAATGGTTACTGGAGAGTTTCTCACTCTGTACAAGAGCCTGACAAGAGGTTTCAGCCAGGTAGTGTATCAGTCTCTTTTCCAAGTAACGAGCAGCAGAACAAGATGAAAAGGCCTCAAGTTGTGCCAGGGGAGGTATAGCAAGGGTGTTAGGAAAAAATAATTCACCAAAAGGGTGGTCAGGCATTGGACCAGGCTCCCCAGGAAAGTGGTTGTGCTCCTCTCCTGGGAGGTGTTTAAAGACCTTTAGATGTGGCACTTAGGGACTTGGATAAGTGGTGAATTTGGCCATGTTAGATTTAATGGTTGGACTTCATGAACTTAAAGGTCCCTTCTAACCTATACAATTCTATGAAGCTAAGTTGGTTTCGCGAGATAGATTAGTTGCCATTACAATAGAATACACCATTAAAGAAGTATTAGAAGTTATAAAACAATTGATTTCTCTCATTATTATGTTGTTGTAATGGGACAAAGTCAACCTATGTTTCACACAGTTAAGGTTATACCAGGGGACAGGGAGAGCTCCCTGCACCAAAACTGGGTGCAGGCACACACCACTTACAGGTAGGAAGCCCAAACAATGGGGGCCTAAAAGCCACTTGTCCGGGGTTGATGCTGAATTGTAGCCCCATTCATCTGTTTAGCTCAGAAATAAGTCTTTCACCTTTAAACCTGGATCTGAGAGTGGAGGGGGGAGATGGAGAAGCAGTGGAATGTCTGAGGCATGAAGAGTTTTCAGCTTTCCTTCACACTCGGCCTGTGTTGTATGCAGGATGGACAGTGAGAGAGCTCTCCTTTGTTTTTTGTTAGTTTTTGGCTGGCTGAGGCAGAGAAGTTCTCCGGACTGTGGAGACCTTGTTTTTTCTCTTTTTCTTGGAACTGTTTGAACCTGCTCTGGACTAAACACCCAAAGGGCCCCAGGAGCTCCCACCTGTGTCCCACCGGGCCTGGCCTGGGCCCGGCCTTTCCCAGCCCTGAGGGACCGACAGCAACTGAGCCGAGCTACAGCCACGGGAGAGACTTTCTGAATTTGGCACCTCTGCGGTGCAGTGAGAGGTTTTGTTGTTCAGTGTTGTTCATTTGTTGTGCTGGGGAGTGCTTTGCCTGTTAAATAAACAACTTTTTTCCACTTTCCTCCAAGGAAAAATTTTCCTGAACCGGTTGGGGGAGGGGCCGATTGATTTTGCTTTCTAGAGGGACCCCATCAGGTGGTTTCTTCCCAAATTTTCCCTAAACCAGGACACCACTGCATAAAGTATTTCAAACCAGAGACTGCTGAATGTTTCATATACTCTTGTTCATAGACATTTCAAAGTATTTTTTAAAATTGCATTTTTAATAAAAGTTAGTTTTACAAGCCAGTCAAAGGGGGTTGCTCTGTAGACTGAAGCAAACTTCATCTCCCTCTTCCTTTTTTTCCAATCAATATTTTCATGAAGCTTCCTCCACCAATACTTCCCACTCTAATAACAGGCCAAGGAGGGCCAAAAGATCCCCATGCATAGTTATAAACAAACACTGCAGAGAGAAACATTAACAGCTGAAGAATTATAGTGTCATAATAGCGAGGGTCAGGTCATATCAAAGGGGAGTGAGATGGCTTTCCTGTGGGCAGAGGATTGCTCAGAAGACATCTCATTAAGACTTTACTACACATTTTGTCAATATTCTTTGCTCACGGCAGTTCTCACGAAAGTCTGTGTGGATGACAACATCTCAGAGAGATACAGCTTTAACAAACTGAAAGGCACTGAAGAAGAACTGTCAGTACAAAGAAGGAGCTCTAAGATAGCGGCTCTTGGTTCACAGGGAGGACATTTGTTTTTAACATGTGAATTTGAAAAAAGTAAATTTCAGGAAGTTTTGTAAAGGTTAAAGTCACTACTGGATGATTGCCATCATGTAGCAGAGACCAGGCGTGTTACTGTGCCTAATTACAGAACAACTTTAATCCACCAGATGATCTGGCTGTGCAGAAGTCTGGCAGGAGCTATCAAGAAACACCACCTTGAGGGGCTCAGTATAGGCAGGCTTCAAAAGCCTCATTTCACTTTTGAAACATTTCCGCAAGGGTACCAGAAGGCAATATAAAAATTAGCTCTGTTTTCCAGCCTAATTAAGCTTTTAAAACACTGAATATTGGTGAGTAAATTTAGCACATATCCAGAGCCATGGTGCTACAATATGCTCCCTAATGTTCTGAACATAGAACATTCTGCATGTGTCTTCTGAAGACTAGTTTTACAGATTACTTTATTATGCAGGTATTTTACACAGTATCTCTTGCTTTTGACAACCAGCAGTAAATGAAGGCAGAGAAAAGAGTTTCTGAACAGAGTGAATTATTTCCCTAACTACCAGTAATCATGGATACTGTATTTCCACAAAAGCAGCATTAGCACTTGATTTATTTCCATCCAAAAGTTAATGCAGAGTTATAGCAAGGAAGCATAAGAGACATCCTTTCAAACTTCTTTCCACACTGCAACCAGGATGAAGTGAAAACACCCCAATTCAGATAATACCAACAGCTGTCTATTTGCTAGTTCAGTGTTTTTCAGCCTTTCCTGATTCATAGACACAGAAGAGTGGAAGACAAGAGATTTTTAAAAGTTTAATATGTATCTATTTATATCCATATTGAATCTACATCTATATCATCTATATCTATACCTATCTTTATCCATACGATGCATTATGTTCATTTTGCCTTTTATATTCCCCAACACCCATCTGTGCCTCAGAAGCAGCACAGAACCCCCAGGAGGCTGTGTGTATAGCTGCTCCTGCAAAGCGCAGCTTTTTATTTAATTTTTTTTATATTTTTACCTCTTTCATTGTAAGATTTTGTATTTCTTAAAATTACAAATACCGAATAAGTGTTTCTGCAAACAGTAACATATGCAACCCTGCTTGTGTTGTACAAGATCTCCTTGTTTTAAGATCTATCTCACAACTGCAGTGGTACAGTTAGAATGGTTGTGTGCATTTAAGTCATAGTTTGAAAAATAAGGGAAATGCAAAATATACTTAACTAGCTCAAGAAATGGTCAGCATTCTTCATTTTTGTAACATTCTTAGTGACAAAACAGTGTAATATTTTGAAGATGGCTCTTGGGTATTTGGTTTGCATGCTAGGGGCTTTTTTTCCCAAACAAAGTAACTGAACGGTATCTATATTATACAGTTGTAAGGTTGTATGTTTCTTTCTGTTGTACGGTTCTTCCTGAAGAACCATAAATCCTACAAGTCAATTAACTTACATTCAAACAATTGCACATTTCACCTATGTGCAATAGATGATTTCACCCTTTATGGAGGCTGCAATTAACCTCTGAGTGGCATCACTGCAGGACTCCCCATCAGTTGTCTTGGTAGCTTCTCCAACCAGGCAAACGAAGCACCTGTTCCGCCCTCAAAAAATCCACACAACAAACTGAGATACATCAATAGCAGAGAACATGCAACAAGCTTTACAATAAAAAACTCTTGAGGGAATGACAGAGGCAATCTAGCCCTGGAAGGACACCTATCTCAGGTGTCATGGGCTCTGTTGTAGGGAAGGAAACTTGGACTGTATCTGCCAGTGCCTGAAGTTGTCTGTCAGCAGCCAGGCTACAGTGAGTCAGATCGTACCGAATTCTACTGGCATTGCTGCCTCTGCCCTGCATCCTTCACACGTAATGGTTCATTTTGGCAGACGATGCTTTACTACTAGACCCCTCTACCATCAATTTGTCTTGAGAGTCCCACTTTATTTAATTTTTTTCTTCTTGATTTTGGTTTTAAGACGTCAGGTACGCACTGCTTTGGTGCTATCTTGGCATGTGTTCTTTAAAGCCACAGACATTGGTGCTGCTCATACTGCCAGAGGTACAGGAGCAGCCATCACTTCTATCAATTACTTTCTTCAGAACAAACCCAAAACAGCCGAGTAGACCTGCAGGGTGCAACCCTTCACACAGAAAGCAGGAACAGGCCCTGCAAGACCTACAGCTCATGGTTTTGTTTCAGGTAAACTGAGAGGCACAATACTGCATCTATAAACATCAGCTAGTTTGAAATCCAGGCACAGTCTCAGCAGGCACTGGGACTGTGGATGCTGGAGGAACAGAGTGTGCTCCTGTGATTGCTCCCAGCAGTGCTGCTGGAGCTGCTCAGGGCCCTGACCTCTCATGTTGAGGAAGGCAGCGGCCAACTAAAGCCTGTCTGCAGGGTTTTGCCTCAGCAGCATGTCACAGCCAGTGACAGCTAAGCTGTTTGTGACATCTTCCTCACTCAGCTGCACTTTTCTTACTTCTTCTTTATGGAGGCTGCTCTTTTGTTTTTCGCTAATGCTGAATATTTTAGCTGGGCTCCTTAAATAAACTTCCATCATATGGATGCAAAGAGAGGGAACTGAAAAAAACTTAAAAGAAACACAAGATTTTGCAAGTAGCTTTGATGTTCTCTAGCTTTTTATTTATAGAATACAGATTAACTTCCTTTTGTTACCATCTATTGTTGTTTCATAATGGGCCCTGCTTTGATAAGTGAATTGAAAGAGTTTGCTGCAGTTCCTTCTAAGTGCCCTGTCTTGCTAAAAAGTAGGTTCTGTAAAAATATGTTTCTGACTGAAAAATGGAACAAGAAAACTTAATCTGATTTTGGATGATTATGAAGTAAAGCAATTGCTTTGAAGTTGTGAAATGTGATTTCTGTACTCACATGTAACCCATAAAATTCAGTCTCAACCTAACTCACATATGGGCACTGGACAAACATAATCAGTAAGTCTAGTCTTTAAGTGTTTATCCCTTTTGATATAACTATGTTGTTTTACTGAGACCCTACAGGTTCCTTTTCTTCTACCTCTTGCATTGGTACCATCAGTACCTTTTTTTAACACATAGAGAGGTTTCACTTCTGAGGAGGATGCCAGATCCCTTCTTTATCAAATATGTTTGAAATTTTCTATAGATGTCTAAAATAATACCAGAAGCAGCAGATATTCTGAGAATTCCTAGGATCACTTCAAAGAGTTAGCAGTAAAATCTATTATGAATGAGGCTAGGTATGTGCACTCTAGCAATAGGGTAGAGGCTACTGGGTGGCTGCTACTGGGTGGCTACTACTATTTCCCTTCTCACTTCCATTCAGACACCTTCTGTTGCTGTCACACCCCTTGCTGTCCTCAGTGGTGCTGTTCCTACTGGCATTGTTTTGGGCAGAGGAGGTTTTCAGTTCAGCACTTTCACAAACTGACAAAGAACCTGAAACCCAAGTGATGAAAGTCTAAATCAGCACAAGTGCTAAGGCACTTTAACACGCAGTTTAGGTGGAAAGTAGTGTCCTGGACTCAGACAGGATGTTTCACAAACTTCAAGGTGTCCTCACAAGCCATATCCATACCAGTAAATTAAACAGGTATAACCTCAAGGTCTGCTGGTAGCTGTACAGCACTTATCTCCAGCAAAAAGGCAGGAAGCAGTCATAGATAAAGTGCTTTTCAGTTGTATCATGTTCAAACTGCCCTTTCCCATCACATAGTCTACAAATGACTTATATTTTCCATTATTTTCCCTTTTGATTGCTCATTTTCTGGTCTCCCACAGCCGCATTCAGCACAATGGTGCAGCTCCTTTTACTGAACCCAGATGCCCTCGTGGGAGGTAGCAATGAGCATTTAAGTCTTCTCAGGCCTAGAGGAAACTAAAGGCAGACTTGAGAGCACTGGATGAGTGCTCCAGCTACAAGGCCACATGTAAAGTCAGCAACTTGACTGCAAACAAAAAAATTATTTATTTGTCCACACTCAAAAGGACCTTTCTCAGGGATTAATTCCAGGCTTGGACTCATGAATTTCCATCATTTAGAGTCCACAATTCAAGCGTTCAATGTGGTATATAATTAATAGGAAAGATACCCTCCTCCACGGCATAAATTGGTAAATATTCTTACAAAAATGGATTTTTTCTCCACTATATATCATCATATGACCACAGTTCTTTGCTATTTGCTCTTCCCACTAGATGCAGGTGCAATAGGAGCATGATTCACCAATCCATCGTCTGAAAACATCACTTAATGACATACACTGATCCTTGCATTACTACAAAATCCAGTTTATTTTGCTTGGGCTTGGCTTTTTTTTTTTAAGTAGTATCTTCTTGCAGTCTAATAAATTGTTTTAATTTAGTTCATTTCATCTGCCATGTGATTTCAGAATAGAAACATCTCATATTTCTTTTTTATTTTTACTTGGTTGTATGTTCTTTAAACTATTCAGGGCTCCTTTCTCAGCTGCTTCTTCCATCTAATGGACCAGATACGCAAAAGGCACATTCATTTTACTCAAATGTAAAACCATGACATTTCCCGTATTTAATGATTTCCAGCTCAGTTTTGCAAAAATAATACTTGGGGAATTGGACATGCTAGTTAGCTGCCATTACTCTGCTCTTTCAGCTTCATCCTGCTCTATTCTTCAAGCTCCCTTCTCATCTCAGATTTTTAACCCCAAGGACTTGAACTCTATTTTTAGCCTTTCTATGAATTTCCAATCTAATGCATTTAAAGAACCTATCACAGATGTCTAAAACCTTGGAAGCAATTAATTAAGTCCTGCTATTTCCAGACTACACCAAAACAATTTGTCACTGCATGTAAAATGGTATAATCGTGTAGTATAAATGTTTTCAGGCCAAGTCTTGCTATGAATTATTTAGTTCATCTCTCCTAATTAAAGACCTATTGAAGGATTAATGTCTCATAACCTGGTGAACTACTTTACTAAGTAACAAATTATCCCTCTAATGACCTCAAACTAAATTTATGTAACCTGAGTAATAATTTGCATAAGTATACAAAAAATCCATTGAAATTGAGAAATCTGCATTCAAAAAAGGAATTTGTACCAAAAGTAAATCTATACTAGAAAAAGTAGTTCACTGAATATCTGAGTATTTTCAGCACTTATATCCACATACATTTATAAGGACTGCCTCTGTGAACACAGCAAGATAACTTAGTTATGCTGTGGAATGAAAACAGCCTTCCCATTTTTCTCATGGAAATGCAACTTTCCTCTGTAATGCATGCAATACATACATTTCCTGGTGTTAGAATTTGTATTATAAGCCTACAGAATATGCTATTCACCTGAAATTGGTTGTGAAGAGAAAACAATGTAAATGGTTGAAAAAGATAGTGAAAGATGAATTAGGTCAATATATAGGTCAATGTGGAAAGATGAAGTATTGGTCAATATGGAGAAACTTCCTGTATTGGTACAAGGAGGAAAGGAATATGAAATGCTATGCTTGCACCAAAAAAAAATGTTCAGAAATGTTACTGTTTAGTTGTCAAAAAATTGATAAAGCTAAATATTAACAGAAAAAAAAAAATAAAAAAAAGGCTATAGCAAAAATCAACAGCAACACTTTTGTAAGCTTCCCCTCTGACTCCCAGGGCCCTGCCTGTGTTTCCAGAACCTGAGCCCAGCTCTGATCCAACCCAACTGTGTTACTGTGCCTCTGGTTTTGAGAAAATGGCTGTGTTAGGAGAAACAGCTGTGCGAAAGAACACAAAGATAAGCAAATAAAAATTACAAATGCGGACAGTTGCTGAGCTGGGGCTTGTTATCAGTGCAAGAAGTCGAGAGGGCAAGAAAGGTAAGCTACCTTTCAAGAGGGAAAGTTGCGCCAAGACTGCGAGGTGTAAAATCCTAAAGGGAAAAGGCACGGACGCCAGTGAGGGGAGCTGGGAGCCGTCAGGTCAGAGCTGTGAGCCGCAGTGACAGCAGTGATGACAGAGCTGGTGGCAGACGGCGGCTCAGCAGCGCCGGGGCTGCCCCTGCCCGCCGGGCCCTGCTGGCTGCAGGTGCCTTGCTCAGCCTAAGGGCCAAAGCTAAAGCCTATGGACTGGGCTTAGCCGCAGGGCTCATTAAACCCTACCCGTGTGCTGTGTGCTACCGAGGCAATAATTGCTCTGTGCTCCTTGTAATATATACATGTATCTTGTATCCGACATCTTTTTATAGCGCCTAATGGCAACTGAACAAACCCATCCAAACTGGCAAAAATGCCTGCTGCTTTAATATCTCTTCTGCTGAATACATGACCTATTTCTGTTAAGCACAGCAGATCAGGCTATGACTGGACAACTTCTGAGTCCCAGATTTTCAGACCTTATTTCTGCTTTCTTTATGTCCTGCTTTTACCAGGCCATAGTTTTAGTAAAATGAAAACCAAGTATCAACTCTTCTTAATCCCCTTTACTATCTGCAGAAGGAATTGCAATCAGCATATATATTCCCATTTGACTGGAGACAAAAAAATCTGCCTAGAGGACATAAAGAATTTATTAGGTCTTTCTGGCTTTGATCCTGTAAACTCTACAGTAATACACATATTATCAAAGACAAAGCTGAGCAAAAACATCTGCACTCATATACACCAAATGCCCCCAAGAAAGATGAAAAATAGCCAGTCAGAGCATCTTACTTGGCTTGCAAATAGAAAGGGACTAATGAATTTGGATATGACTTCTGTAGTCTAGGGGAGAATGCCTGAAGAAAAACATCCTACTGAAGAACCCAATCTGTAACATACATGATTTTAATACGCATCCAAATACAACAGTAAAAGAGAAAAAAGATCAAACCCAACAAACAATCCTCCCTGGCCAGGGCTTTAAAAAGCCTCTAAAACACCTAACCTTACAAATCTGTTTCTTAGGAAGAAAAAGCCCTTCAAAGTAATACAACAGAAACCTCTGAAAATCATGCAATAGTTTATAGCATAAATGTTAGCAAACCTAACTGAATGGGCTTGAGAGTTTTGGTCCATTGTACTCTAAGAATATAGTATGGTGTAAATTCCAGCACCTAATAAAGGATCTTTTAAATTCCAGTACAAAAAAATGGAAGAGGTGAAAAATAAAACACCTGTACCATATTGTAGATATATGACAAAACATAAAGGGTTGTTAAAACTACTTGAGAAGTCTATTTTTAAAAGTCAGAATATTCAAAATGCAAAATATGCTGCAATTTCTTTTTAGTAAATGCTCAATAAAACGTAGAGAATATAGCGCCTTCAAATCAATTATACCTGCCTTTATATTATTCATTCCCTATTCAGGAATTTTCTATAAAAATATCCCTCTATCTTCAAGGTTCAGGAAGCATCACCTTCACTACAGGTCTCTGTTCTGTGTTTTGTATGAAATACATATGTGGACAAGCCCCTCTGCAGAGAGGAAGGGGTTAAAAAAAAACCAAAGAATTTTGCAGGATCTATTTTCTCAGTGTCCAGCTCTTCACATATCTCCTGTGCAGCTTTTCCTCTACACCGAGTTGTTATTACAAGACCCAGTCAGTGACGGGTGATGAAACCCAGTTATGGTGCACTGGCTCAATCTATAATGCTTTGCTCTATCCCAGTAATCCCCACTACCAAGTCCAGCCTGGCACATGGCACACCACCTTCCTAAACAGCAGTTTAGGGAAGCTTGAGGTTAGCCCGTAGTGCAAATGAGGACTGAAAAATTCATTTGATGAACTTCTGTTTGATTTTAACTCTTTACAGAAGAAGAATGTTGAGTTGTGCAACTGGTTACCTTTAATATAGAGATTGTATTTGCAATATGTCTATGGTGTGCTTTGGATATATTTCTGAAGGTTTGATCCTACAGTTCTGGAGAGCACAACTTCTTGAAAACAGCAAGGGAAAAACGTGACAAGATGAACTTTTGTTTTTTCTACAGGGAGCTGCAAGGTCAATGCTGATTTAATCGAGATGTGGGGAGCAGAGCTTTACCCAGAGGTATAAAAGAGAAAGATGCTACAAGATTTCTTCTCATGAAAATTTCAATTCAATCAATATGAAAGCTACACATTTGGATCAAAAATGGCAGTGAATCCTCAAGGACTCTTCTTACAAAGGGTTCAAATAATCTTAAAATAGCCTTTGATAGCCTGAGAGAGATCATTTTGTGGCTTTGAAAAGATTGAAATAGATGAAAATAATCAATGTTGCTGGGATCTTCACTTTGAAATTAATGCCAGGCAGTGACATTCCTTACTGTTTGAGTGCTTCCATGCTAATTTTTTCTTTACCAATAAGGCTCATCCTGGGAATGCTAAGAATTCTCAAAATCCTGATGTGAGTACTTGTAGAAGTAGAAGGCAAAGGTAGAGGGTAACCCTAGGACAAGTTAATATATTACCATGATGAAAAGTTTGTCCTAGGAAACTGTTTAACCTCCCAGTACGTTTCTCTGTGTCTGCATTTCTCCCTTTTTTGTTCAGTAATAAGTATTTTGAAGAAAGTTATCGTTGCTGAATTATTTCAATCTATAGCATCATCTCATTTGGATGTCTGTTCAAATGAAACTTAAACTAGCACTGTATCTGTTTCCATCTACCCCCATTTTAGACCAAGTTATACAGATATGGATCTAAACAAGTCTTATGTTAGTAAGTGAGCTGTTCTCAATGTTGGAATATTTAAATTTGACTGGCAGGTTTTTTTGAATCAGTAAATGAAAATATGTATCTAGTGGATGCAATATTTTAATATATTTTTATTAAAGACACTGTATATATATTTACATTTATAATTTAAAGTCTACTTTATTACATTTTTAATATGAAAAAGTGAAGAAAACATAGAAATTAAAGGAATAGTGTTTTAAATTATCTGAGATTTTTGAACTGCAACATAAAGTACATTTAAATTTTATTACTGAAGGATTTTTACTTTGCTTTACTTATATCACAGTTTATTTTAGAATGCAGCAGTACTGATAATCTCTTTGAAGAGATATGCACTCAAAATCTATGACTCAAAACCCAAAACATTTAAAATTAAGTAACTGTCTAGGGGAATGTGCAGTAAAATGAACATTTAAAAAAATCTAAACTGATTCTAAGTTTATTTATGGAATTTTCTTCCCTTGTGTGGAATAAATGGATATGCAATTTGCTTTGGCTTTGTGTTTAGCTTTCATTTACATTAGAAAAAAGGTTGTTCAATGGATTTCAGGGATAACTACAAAATCAGATCAAATTAAACCATTTGTTTTATCAGATATATCTACTCTTACACATTTTATATGCACGCACAGAGACATTTATATATATATATATATATATACCCTCCAAGTNTTTGAAGAGTGTATCTTTCCAGAAAAAACATCTATAAGAGTCAAATAAGTTGCACAGCATAGCAGTATTTTCAAATACTGCATGTGTTTGGGTTTGGATTCAAAAGACTGAGAAATACTTGAGCTCGACTGCTTGGCAGTGGTGTCATCAATTGCCACTTTTTAAACCACAGCATTTACTACTTTGAAAGCTGCATATACTCATAGCTGACTCAAAATAATGCCAGGGGGGAATAAAACAGGATGTACATGGAAGAGCTGTGAGGGTGCTATTTTAAAAACAAAATATTTGTGACTTCCTTATTTTTCCAGTCCCTAACATTTCTGATTCCTGTTGGTTCAGAGGTGACTTCTAGGTCTGAAACTTGCATGGGAGGCTTGAATCTGAGGATATACACAGCACCAAAACTTCTGAAACTGAATGAATAAAGCAGGTATTGTGATAGGCCACAGACCTCATATGATTAATTAAATAATAAAGAAGAAAACACCCAAATCCAGGACTTAAACTTTGGTCAGGGTTAAAGGATCACTGAGCATTAGTGATCAAAAGTACTATTGAGAGATAGTAGGATAAGATGGATAAATAATATAAATGGAGTGAGATTTTAATTTGACTGATTACTTGAATGAAATTATTAACATTTTGTAACTGTGATAGCAGTCATAAAAATTCAAGACTTGACAATCAGAGAAAATATAGCTACAGCCTGAAATGCCAGCTGAAAGGGGAAAAAGAGCCTCTGCTTGTAATGGCACAGAAAGTAGTTCCCCAAAAGTGTCACCAGATTTAAGACATGACTAGCAGTGAGTGACCTACCTTTCATTTTAACTATCAACTGAACTTCTTCACAGCCCCAGAGGCTAAGTGTGAACTTTCATGTGACCACAACTGAGTACATCTCACATGGCTCTTAAAAGGCAGCAGTTTTTAAAGTATTAACCACAGTTAAAACCACCACAGAAAGTCTCACTCTCTGTAAGCAAAAAACCCTAACAAACACAAAAAAAAAAACAAACCAGAAAAGGCAAGGAAACCCAACCCTCTAAACAAAACCAAAGCAAACCAAAGAGCCTTGTCTGCATTGTAGTCTTTACAGGAGATCAATTTTTGCTATCAGTTAGCTCCAGCCTTTTCCATGCTTTCTTCTAGATTAATCAGTTTAATAATTTGAAAGGTTTATGAATCAAGTCAGTGTGTTCAATCAATTCCAGTCTCAAATAACCTCCTTATAGAGGCTGAGACTAGGAACTGTCATTTGAGGAAATGGTTGGTGTACTACAGAAGTAACAGAAATAACTGAGATTTGGAAAACTTAATCTCTTCCCTTTACTTCTCTGTATGCATGAAGTCACATGCAATTTCTCAGACAGAAAACCAGACCTATTTGGATCAATTTGGTGTCTCAACTTTTCATTTTGAGGAATATTCACTTTTAAATTAATGTGGCAAAATGGGATAGTGGAGGATTAATAAGAAGGGAATAGTGAGGCAGACAGTCTTTCTAAAGACATCAACCAGAAGGCGTGAAATTTTATAGATAATTTCAACTGCCATATGAAGAGTAAAGTGTTTCTTGTCCACTACAGAATTGGTTAAGATTTAAACTTCTGTAACTGAAATCTAGTAAAGGAGCTGAAACAGCTCCAGTTCTCATATTTTTGATGCTGGATAAGACAAAAATCAGAAGTTTAGAGGAATATTCTCCTTCCCACTAACATAATTTTGGATTTTTTATATTGGACAAAGACTCTCGGGTCTCCCCATCATGTTTCATTGCCTTGGGTGGCTCTGCCAACTCACATTTCCTTATTTGCTCTCAGAATTGTGCCTATCCAATTTAGTGGTGCAGAGGGAAGAAAGGTAAATTCCTACAGTCATTCAAGTGTGCCTTCCTGCCCAGTCCTGTACCAGCAGAATAAACTAAAGCACAAAAGAATTGAGAACTGATGATTGGTGCTGTCTCCTTTCAAACATCCATCCTTTTTGTGCCCAAGTTCTCTCTGCTAAATGAAGTGGAGAAATGGCCCTTCCTGACAGGCCACATATCTTCTCAGTGTGCAAAGATCCAAGGTTTTCTGTTTGCATTTAACAGTATGTGAAATTACAGAAGAGCTATAGTAGGAGAACATTAAACACAGAAAAACTGGAAGTGAAACGCGCAGAACAGAGGGAGCAGGTCATTGTCTTGATCCGTAATCTCTAACTGAACCTAACTACTACCCCTAAAAATAATGTTAAGTCACGTAGAATATTATAGAAATGTCAGCTAATAAAAAATAAAATCCCTTTAAGAATTTAAATGGCAGGAGCCTTGAGCAGTTGACGATAGGTTCCTCCCAGAGAAACAGCTCATGTAGACAGAGGAGTCAGGATTACTGGAGCTAGCTGTCACACAGCTCTGCGAACTTTCTACATTTCTGTTAGCTGAGGGCATTGGCCCGTGCTGACCTTCTGTACTCTGCTTGAGGCAATCACATCAAACTCCCTTTCTGATGAGCCAATGTGAATGGCACTCTGCTAATGACTCTTCCTGCCACATTTCAAGATTCATGGCAGTTACATCCAAAGGAATTATGGACTCCCTATCTTTTGCCTTCAATTAATGAAATCCTTTCAGTTCAAAGACCCTCAACTTGAATGCTAATTCAAAGGATATCAAAGTAATTGATAGTGTGCATGAATAAATCTATGTGCTTTAAAATGCTTAGCCTTCAAAAAACCCATCAATTTATAATCATGGTGCCTTAAAATAGTGAAACTAGAAATCAGAAATTCCTGTGCATTACACATACAGTTGGTTAACCTATATTAGGGAAAGGAGTTAATTTCCTTACCAACTAATTTCACAGAGTAAATTCAGACAGCAAGTAACTACATCCCACTTCTTCTATATGTGAGCTCTTACTTGACCTTTGCCTGGAGAATTTCTGTGCAATGACAGTTCCATAGCCTCTACTTCCAGTGTTACTCCTGATTAAAAAAAATCCCAACTAATTAGCATGTAACAACCAACATTAACAACATATGCTGGGACTGTAATGAAGTCCTAATTTGTAAAATGTTCTCAAGGATGCTGTATTATTGATTAAAAATTAACATTTTCTCTTGCTCTAGAGCAATTAGTGAAAATGTAAGATAATGAATATTTATAAAGCTAAGGTAAAAAACTTGATCATACCCTAAGACACCATTTTTTTTGGTGCTTAATAGCAGCTAGCAATGTGCTGGCAAGTAAATCTTATGTATTAGGTTTCCAAGGCAGAAGTTTGTTCAAGGTGGTCTGCTTTACAGCTAAAGCTGATAATGCAAGAAAACAACAATTTCCCTCACAAAAGCCAAACTGCAGCAGCAATAGCACCAAACAAAGCACAAGAAGTCAAGTCAAGCTTCTCATGCATATTCCCAAGTGTTTCTCAAGAGGTCAAACTGTCAAGTTAGCTAACACCTTTGATGAATTCAACAGCAATGCTAGTTACAGCTTTGCAGTTTCACTTCAGAGAAACAGCATGTGCATGCTGCATTGCACTCATTCACTGGGCCTCCCTGATGGAGTATAAAGTAGACACCTCTATGTTTCTAGCATAAATCTTACCTTTGCTGCAAAGGTAAGATCTGGCCCATTCTTCACTCTCACGAACAACTTATTTTTATGAGCTGTTCTGCTAGCACTCTGCACTCATCAAACAATTCTACCTATTAGCACTTTGCCTTAATATCAACTTTTTAATCACTCCTTAGCCCGGAACGACCTATCAACAAAACTTTCCTGTTTTGCATTTTCTAGCTTTGGTTCTCTTCCCCCACGTTTCATAAGCATAAAAAAACCTCTTCCATACTTATTAAAAGATTGCCCCTGGACTTGCCATATGCAAGGCAATAAAACAAACGTGTCAAACCTTGAAGGTAGAGACGTAGTTTTGATATATTCAATTCTCAGAAATTAATTGCACTGGAAGGAACACTTTAAAGTAGTTGCTAATGCTAACTTATGGAAATTGCAAAAGAAAAAAATACAAACAGCTGTCATTGGGGTTTTTCCTCCAAATCAAGAAAAACATTACTGTTGTGTAGCCCATGGTCTTCAGAAGCACAGAGATATATTAGATGGCCACCCAGAAGGGAAAGATCTGCCTGTAAAAGATGCCATATTCTGTCAAAATAGAAATATATCCCTTGCAACCCCCTGTCTCCAGCCTGAGTGGAAACCTTGGCACACAGGCAGACAGGTGAGTTGGAAATTTCTTGCTTACTTCTTTTTCTGTCCAGATGGGAATTCAAACCTCTCTTGAGAGCTACCACCTCAATCTTTCCATTAGGTAAATAGGACTTTATGTGTCATGCTGAGAGCTCAAGGTATTAAGTTCTTAATCCAAAAAGATACTTTTCCCTTTGAGGAGGAGTCTTACATAATAGCCATGGCAGCAGAACCTGCTGATCTCAGCTGTAGCTGCAATACACATCCACCTGCAGCCTTCATAGAGATGCTTCTGACAGTGAGGGAAAAGTTATTAAAAGCTGTGGCTATCACAAAAGGAAGCATCAGAGAAAGAGGGGTGTTTTTCTACAGGTTGAACCTTTCTGGAGGTATTTAAAAGTGTTTTGGTTTGAGAGGAGGTTGTTGTCATGCTAGGGTTTTTTTGGTAGTTTTGTCGGATTTTTTTCTTGTAATGAATAGATAATATAAATAAAAAACAGAATTTAAAATAATCTTAAAATTAGGCTTCAGTGTAATCTTTCCTACTTATTTGCTAGCACCATAGAGCCATGGCACTGCTTCTCTCAGGCAAAGCCAGTTTGTGGTAATTAAAATATTGACATCCATTTTCTGACAAAAAGGAAAGGTTCAGTGCTTTCATAAGATAACTCAGAAAAACACCTTTTGTTAGCATTTTTTTCCCGTTAACTTTTTGTGGTATTAATAATGTAAGCTAATATGAAGGTTTTTAATTCAGTTCTCTACTGCAGAAGGGCTGACTATGGCATTACCAATCAGAAATAAATGCTGAATGACAGCTCACTACATCCATATGCATTTCCTCCCATTGTTAACTTCAGTAGATATAACCTATCAAAGGACATTGCTTTGTATTTCATTAACTGAGAAATACGGAGAAAACACAAAAGGGACAAGCATTTCTAACCAGAGTATTTATGCTATAAAAATGTTTTCTATATCTTTGGTAATTTTTGTGGCAAAGGACCTTTCTTACACTTATGCGTAGTTTCAAATGTGCAAGCTACACTGCTAATTTTAACTATAAATCTTAAATCATCAAAATCTCTTGTCAATATTAAGTAATGCTAGAAAAATAAAGTTTAATGACTTCCATTAAGCATTTTAAGCTCTAGTGTTTTTTAGCACTGAGAGCACTAACACACAGCCTTTGCCATCATGCCTAATCAGAGGCCATGTTCTTCATGTTTTTTTTCAGTTTAAAAATATGACGTTTTATGGTTTTTGTTCTTTTAAAATCGTAGTGATTTTATCAGAAAAAAATAAAGAGCCAGGAAAGGAGGGAATCTATCACAAACAGAAGCACACATTTAAGCAACAGTTGGACGCTCAAATAATCAAGTGGTTCAAGAGATGAATTACTGCTGTGATAATGAACGTGATTACAACCAAGTAAGGAATAAAGCTGTGGCTACTCTGTAAATATTCTAAGATGGACCAAACTGAATGGCAATTGTACCAACTACTGTTCTTCAATACTGCTCCTCGATTGCAGGAAACACAGCCACAGTTTCTGTGGGTTTGTTTTTGAAAGGAGCTGAGTATACAAAGAAGCTAATAAAAATCTATGACTCCAGTCCTAGAAATTTTGATGAAATGTGGAACAACTTACACCTTAGAAACGCATAATGTAGTGGGCAAGTAAAGCCTCCAGTTTTCAGAAGTGCTCTTTACAGAGACAGAGTCACAATAAACTGGTAAATTTGCAGGCCTCTTTTTTCAGTTATGAACTACTAACTTAGAGAAACTCAGTACTGTATTTCAATTTCCATAAGCTGTTATTGCAAAACAAGTTTCCCAGCAATACAACTTAGACTGTTGCTTCTTAGCTTATCTGTGCAAGTTTTCAGGAGAGCTGACAGCTGACTTTTTATCTTTTAACTGTATATTCTACATCAGCATTTCTCAGGTCGACTCAGCCCATGGGTTTTGCTGTGTGACTCAGACTGGAATTACTACTTTCTTTACTAATTCATGCCAAGAAAACTTCTGAATGAATTACTCTCAGGTCAGTGTCAAAGGTGCCATATAATATAAACACTTGTTTAGAGTTATCACTATTATACTTAATTTATTGAGATAAATAAGGAATCCCTTGGCACAAACAGTATTTTACACTACAGAGAGAAGGCTATTTTGGCAACAGTCAGCATTATGGGTTCAGAAGTAATTACTGACATAAATCAATAGATGCTGGAAATATTGATTATACATTCACCATTAATTCTCTGGCGCTGCATCTCCAGGATACGAACATCACATCTTTCACTTAAGGCTTTTTAAAAAGCTTAGAAATAAATACAGAATTTCAGGCTCTGGCAAAGATTAAATAATCATTTAATGACTCATAAGAGAAAATCTTGTATGTCACTGCATCATCAGACTTTGAATGTGCCATGGAGTAATTTTTTACCTCCTTCTCAATTAGTGTAAGATGCTAATATGGGTTAAAAGGAACTTTCCAAGAAAATGAGAGTAATATGATAACTGTCATAGGGTTTCCTAGTTGTATGTTTCCCTGTTCTGGTGAATGGAAGTTAAATGTCATCTCCTCATTTAATGTGTTCTGCTGTGATTGAATTGGGCAGGAAGAATATGTTCAAAGATTAGCATTTTATATTGCTTTATGAGAGGAGAGGTTTTCAGCCTCAGTTCATAGCACCGGGCAGTATATTTGCAAAAGGTTAAATGAGATTAAATGAGAGAAAGGACTTAATTTTAAGGGATAACAGTACAATACTTATAATGTTTTGGGTTTCTTTTTTTGCGAGTTTCCTTGACACAAACATATGTGCACATATGTTTATGTCAAGGAAAATTTTCCTAGATGAGAAAGATAGAAACTAAACTGCAAAGACAACAATACAAGGAACCAGAGACACACAGACACTAGGGAAGAGCAAAAGACATCAAAGATAACTGGTCATGTTGGCATGAGAAAAACTGAGTATATAAATGAATTTAATTTAAGAATTAAGATGAAATTACTAGTCTGCATAAGCAAGGAAGGTAACCATTCTAATTAGTTTTCAAATGGAACTTGATGAATTTATTACCAATAATCCACCAGGCTGTAGCTGTAATCACTGGAAACTGTAATCAGTTCTTCCCAGCTAAAGCACATCCCCTGAGCTTGCTCTCCTGAAGCACGTTGGTCTCTGGAAGCTTCACTCTGGAAATAGTTACATTATCTTCTTGAAGTGCTACCAAGCTTCATTTTCTAATGTGAAGCTCATATTTTAACGAATTTCTTAATCCTTTCTAAGAAACACCAGTTGTGATTTCTGCACTGCTGCTGTTCCAGCCTCTGCCCTACATTAGGCACACATATTTCTGTAAAACATCCCCCTTATACCTTCTCAGAGAAGCATTTCTTAGCACAGTTGGAGCAGGACTGCATCAACAGGATGTACTTCTGCTAAGACCTAATGGAAAGCTGAATTGCTGATAACTGAAAATTTACTTTTGTCGATGCTTTGCTTCATAAGCCCAAAGTCAGGGGCTTTCCAGAGCCATGTTTCCATTAAAGAGATCCTAATGCAGCCCTGTGCTGGGGCATTTTCTTAGTAGAACACATTTACAAAAAGTTATGTACAAACTCCCCTCTCCTCAGGCACAGAGGTTTTCTGTTTAGGACCTATGTAAATGTGCTAGTGCAGGAACACCCCATTGTGCTTCATCTCTGATTTTCACAAGGCTGTTAAACAGTGTTCACCCCAGAAAGAGAGAAGCAACCCTCTTCATCATTAAAAAAAAAGCTATAATGATCACAGCCATGGGATGATGAACAGTAAAAGTCACATTGCCAACATGAAAGTCACTCACTTTTGCATGTAGCACAACAAAAAAATCCCTGCCTATTTAAACTGAAAATGGGACCTTATAATATTAGTCTGAATCGATATCTTGAATGTGTCATGTAATGCATACAGAGTGGCATGCCTTGGTTGAAAACTGCCTTTTTCAGGCAATTTTGAGGCTGCCTATTATATTTATTTTACCAGATTTATTTCGCTCAATTTTAAGATCTGGATATTCATCTCTGCCCTGAAGTGTATCTCTTCTTTGGCTCTATTGTATCTGCATTAAAAGTAACAAATTAAAATGAAGATTATCTCTTTTTGATTCTATTGATTCTTTCTTATGTCTGGGAAAAACATACCGCATAATGTTTTATGCCTGCAGTTTTAAACAATGACTTTAAATACCTTTTTGTTTGTGCATTGAAATAAATTACATTTTAAGAACAGACCAAGACCAACTGATGCAATCCAGTTAATTTTAAAATGCACGTAAATCAAGTTCATTCAGAGAGCAGCCTAATCTGCTGTCTCTCCCTTGTATCACAGATTTGCTCTACTTCACACTGAATTTGGTAGGCCATCCTTTTCAACTAGATGATTTAAATAGATGGCATCTGTACCATGTAGAGTTTACCCCTGGCCAAAAACCATTGCACCTGCTTTTGGCAATGTCATCAATTGCAGTGACAGTCAGGTTTGTCCTAAAAGGGATGGCAGGAACCTCACAAGCCCAGCTGTGTTCTTTCCAAGGCAACTAGACTTGAATGGAATGAGGACAGCTTGAGACATGAATTGTTTTGTACACATACACCAACTCTCCAAACATCAGCTTTCCTACTGGTTGCTGAACAGAATTAACCAGAAAAGCAGTTATTTAAAGCAGGTTACTGCATGAGGCAGCCTGTTACATGTGCTAAATATATGAAAAGGATTTATGGTCTGTCAGGTAATATCTCTCCACAAAATGCTACACAGTGCTTTGGACACAGTCTTTGCAACTTTTTTTTTACCAAAGCTAAAGCAATCCTCTAAACCAAGGTAAGAGATGCCCCATGTGCACACGCTCATGTTTTACTTCATGACAGAACCTCTGTAAAAGAGGCAGCATCTGCATAATCAGCAGGTGTTCCCAAAGCCCCAAGTCTTTGCTCTTGCAACAGATGGGACTGCAAATGATGACAGGGAGACAGAACCCTACCGAGGAATCTCTCCTCCCAAAATATTTATTTTAAGCTTTGAAACTTTTCAAATGAAAAGGCGCAACACAGAAGTTACTTTGCAATTCTTACTTTGCAGATAAAATTTGGTATTCCTACAAACAGCCTGCTGAACAGAACTTTCTTTTTTATTTTTCTGTTAAAATATGTAATTTGTTTGGTATTTATACTACATTATTAAATTCTAGTTGGCATTTAAATTACACCTTTGGAAAAAGTAAAAACAGCAATATGAGCTGTTAAAAAGAAAAAAAGTGAATACTTTTTTCCCTTTTTCCTCACAATTTTGGTTGTGAAATAAGAATGTCTATCAAACTGTTAGATAGTTATACAGTGCCTACACAACCACAGAATTGCTATGATTGGTTCCACAGAATCTCTTCTACTTTCACACTGGTGCTCATTTCTGAATTGCTCCAGCATAATATGGTTTCAGAGAAAAAATGGATTCCTAGGCAGCAGATTCAATCAGACTCCAGAATGTTTTGAATTCTTGCAATCATAAACATAGTTGATGCTGGGAACTGAAAAATCATTGACATACTATTTGTCTCTGAGACGCACTGTGAACTGACTCAGCTGTTGCAGCCACAAAACAATAAAGCGTTCTGGTGTAACCTACCCTGCCTTCAGAATCACGTTTCATTACCTCCCTCTAGAAAATCTCATATAAATCTGTTTGTGGATTTTCTTCCTTCTTGACATGGGAGAAACATCTTTTTCTCACTAGTCCCAACCTCAGTTTTATCTGGAACGGAACTCAGAGACTTTGCTTTAATGGGGAGATCTAGCCCAATTCCTATTCAGACATAATTCATGGACTATACTCCGACCTTGTTAACCATCCTATTCATCTATATGCATCAATCTCAATGGATGAAACAAGTACTGACACTAATAACTTTGCTTCCAGTTTCCAAATGTGGCTGAATGGAAGTAGAATAAATGCAGCTGAACTATCCTATGGACTGTGAGCTTCTGAATATGCTATGCTGACGTTATTTAACATCTGGTGCTCATTTCTATAGAACTTGACATTGCAGAGGCTTCTTGAAAGCATGAAGATGCTGCTCTGACACACAAGATAACACCTTCTAAAACATCATCTAAAAGTCCAGTCTAGAAAGATGCAGGCTGTTTATTATAGCACTAACTGCTATATTAATAAACTATGAAGAAGTGGAAGACTGAGTTCCCATCTGCTGTACCCTCAGTGCTACCATTAACAGTTATTTATTTGTTTATTTATTTAACACTGGCAATATGAACCCACTTCCAGCTTCCCATTATAACATATATAATGTAATATGTACATTATATATGTAATAGTGTATCTTATGTAGACTTGCATCTATCCCACAAACACTGGTCAATTCCCATCCTTGGTTGTCTTCCATGTATCATGCCTACTATTACAGCCTTACAAGGCTCAAATGCTGCTTATAACAGTAATTGGTTTTTTTTTTTCAGTTACAGACCAATCACTATCAAAGTCCAACTGCTTTTCTAAACCATTTGAGTGAGACCTTATTAAACAAGGAACATAAATTTCCGGGAAAAAAATGCCTTTGCTAATAAAAACATGGGCATTAGATTGTCTCATATAGCACAATTTGGAGATTATATGCCTCTCTGCAAATTACATTTGATCTTTGCCAAAAAGCAGAAGTACACAGTTTAATATGATAATATAGGACTTGTTGTGAGGTAACATAGTAAAAAAAAAAAATCATAACCAGGTCATAAATGTTAAAATGCAAAAGGAAGGAAATGCCTGTTATTCATCTTGCAAGCAGTATTCAGACATTCATGAAATTGAAAGTTAATGTACCAGGGACTTTCATTATCTGACCCATTCTGTACTATCCATTAGAATCCCGTAGTAGTGGAGAGAGAGGACCAATATGTCACTAATACAAGACGGAAAAGGTCACAAAAACTAAGCATCAATAAGACATTACTTCTCTATTAAATTTCACAACACTCAGCAGAAAACACATTTGCTGAAACCAGGATGTTTTATTATGTAATGTAGCTAAACTGAGAAAAATATATGTTTACCAAGGCAAGGGCATAATGATTAGTTGTCGAGTGAAAATAATGACTTTTTTCCCTACATTCCCTCATTAAAGAAATTTTGTTTGTTTAAAGGAAAAGAAAGGTATTGCATGGGGTTTATTTTTGCTTTTTAAGGCTATTTCTTACAATAGAAATATATTGCTCCTTTGGCTATAGCAAAAGTTTGCTTTCACACCACTGAAAATACAATATTTATTAGTATGTAGTAAAGCCAAAACAAATTTGCTTTCCATTTCCTCTAGTGGAATATTCCATTTATTTAGAATAGCTTTCAGTAAAAACAATATCACTACTACTGCAACATCATTTTCCTGCAGAAAGATGATGTACTGATTCCCTTGAGCTTTCTCCATCCCATTTCTCCCCTAGCATTGTTGCCCAAGCCACTCCATATACATTGCTCTTACTACACAGCTGAGAAAAATGCATAGCAGGAACTGTGATGTGCAAATAAATTACTATGAAGCAACTTATGAAAAGACACTTAACTTTACCATTTGCCATTACAGAAAATATGTGAGCGTTCACGATATTTATTTTAAGTGTTGGAACTAGTTTGTTCATGAGGCAAAGATTGCTGTCAATGATCTTGGGACTCACTCATATGAAAACCTCATTCCTCATGCTCCTCTATCCAGTAATGGATAGAAAAGACTTGTCACAGTAGACTTGTAAATGAAAAGCAGGACAGGTGAGTATGTGCTGATGGACATTAGACCAGAGGATTTCATTCACCAGTCCTTGACTTGTGGGGAATGCCACAGGAAAAATGGTTACAGCTCTCCAAGTTCTACCTTGATACATTATTTCAGTGGTTCTATGTATTTTCAGTATCACCAATGAACATCTGGAGACCAGGATAAAACTTTAACTGTTTAAGTGTAAACAAGCACACTCAGGTCTTTCAGTAAAACAATATTTTAAAATTATCTGAAATGCTAAAAAAGCAATCTGAATAGAGACTAGATTGATACTAAAGTTGTTTGTAAAGAAGAGACAAAAATCAAAGTATGATGAAATTAAGAAGATCATAAGAAGGAAATTTTCATTTGGGATTCTCAAAAGTAGACTGGACAAAATGACACAAGTGATGCAAAAAACAACTCTAAGGTGGCTGGAATAGAGACACAATAGATCACTACCATTGCCCTGCCTGCCCCTGCTACCCTTTTCAGTCAGGAGGGTTTGAGTTTCAAGTTAATCGTGCAAACCAGAGAGTGACAGAAGAAAAGCCTGACATAATTCCAAGTCTGCTGGAGCCCTAGAATACAAATGTATCTCTCTTTCTTTTCAGTATCTATTAAGACAGCAAGTATTTGTAGTCTTTAACTTAAGATTTGCTGGTTTTATTTTTTTTTTTCTTTTTAATCAGAGGAATTATTAGGAAAAGACAACTGCAGCTAAAGAAATTAAAAAATGCAGAATGACAAAAATTAAACAAAATGGCTGGAAGACAAACTATTGCCTTGCTTTCAATTCAGCAACTCTTGGTATAATGGTTTGAACTCCTTGCCATGGTATCAGAGGGAAAGCCTCTCTTCTTTTCATCAGCTCTGGGGCTGGGCTTCCCAGTGCCCATCAGCTCCCACATTTACCCTGTCACCCTGGCTGGGACACAGCTGAATGTTCCTACTGCTGACCAGCTTCACTCTTCAGTGAGTGACAGAAGTGAAAGGTTGGTTGTTCCTGGGGAAAAGAAACTTTCTCCTGTATCATCTCAAGAAGGCTAAACTGAAGGAATAGTGACCAAGTCAAAGGACATCCATCATTCTTCTCTCCTGTCTTTCCTTAATGATTTAAGATTTGATATTTTCCCAATAAGTGGGAAGAAACATCTAAAAATCTCTACTGCTCATCAAAGAACACCATATCCAATTACAATATTTTCCATAAGGCACATGGAAAGCATCTGAATCTACTTAAAATTAATCCTGCTGTTTAAGAGGAGACAGAAGGGAACATTTTGGGCATTTTTTATTCTTGCTTTGGCAAACACTTTGCAATGGACTGTGACACAATTTTTATTTAGAAAGTTGTCTTTTTAACAGTGCAGAATCAATAGTAAAGCAGACAAGGTTAGCAGTTAATGGCTAACCTCTGTCCAAAATAGCAGGCCCCTGAGGCACATGGAATTTATGCAGAATCAAAGTTAATAGTGTTGAAAAAAAAAGACAAAACCCTGAATCCTTGCTACTTGATGTTGCTTCCTACCCTGTGTGCTCACAGTGTTTGAGATAACAAAGACAACCCAACAATCCTTTCCCATCTTAATCTCCTGATCTTGTTTTTAATTTATGTAAGCATTACTGAAAGCCAAAATCACAAAAAGAAACTAGGATGGGATTTTGTTAAAAATACTTTTTAAAAGACTAAAAGACAAGCAACACTTACTTTTACTTTTTTTTACATTATTGAAATTTGTGGAATTTAAATATCTGGGTAAAATGCTAGTTGCCTCTCTGTGCTTACTAACCTTTAATAAGGGCTGGATTGAAGTGGAGCACTGGATGACATGACAGCCCCTCCTAAAAGAACCAGTCTGAAGTTTTCAACTCTCCTTTAAAATAAGCATGTTTTTCACAAGACACCTTCTGCCTACAGGTGTGCCAATCTGAAGTAACCCCAACATATACAGGCAGAAGACCCTGAACAGCAATTCAAAGATGTGAAGTTTAGCAATATGATTCCTTTAAATATAGTTAGTCTGCACTCCAGACAAACTTGGAAAACAAAGATAATGTTTCCAAGCACTGCAATTCTAAAATAATTACTTCTATTTTAGTAGATTACAGAGCATTCACACCATATGTCTTTACATAAAGAGATCAGTATCATGGTACCAAGGTTTAGAATATGAAATCTATATTTTCCAAAAGAAAATGACAGCTAAGATAACCTAGCCAGCTACATTTCAATAACAGGGCAGGCCATATTGTTGTTTTAGTGGGAAACAAAATACATGACAAGTAGAGCTTTGGTGTAGACTTGATGTGACTGTACAAAAACAGCTAACCTTCACCAAAAAATAAAAAAAAATCTCAAACACAAAAAACCTCTTAAAATAACAAGTCACTACTCAACATACAAAATACAGCACTACACAATACTTCAGCTTGAAGAGGCTATGAAACACATTCAGCGAAGTCTCTCAAGATACCTATTATTTTATTTGACATGCTTCCATGCATTATGTTCACCATTCACTACTATTTACTTTAATTAGATCCTACTGCCAAAATTCATTAGAGAAGAATCTGGAACAATGAAGAATAATAAATTCTGTTCATTCACATGTTTTTAAATTATTCCACTCCTATAGAGCGAAAGTGGTATTTCCTGCCTTGGCTTCTAGTTAGGAGACTGCAAAAGCAGTCACAACAATTCTTTTGAAATCTCCTGTCAGTCATAACTGAGTTCGCAGGAGGTGCTGCTAGAGCTTCACGTCACAGAGCTGCACAGGACACCCTCACCATAGTCTGAGAGTGCTCTGTTACTGGAATCTGCACACCTTACTGCAAGAGACACTGTCATTGCTGGCCAGGAGGGGTGACTGACACCCCCCAGCCAAACCCTCCCCCAGACATCAGTGCAAGAAATAGGGAAAGCTCCGAAATTTGAGCTGTGCTTAATCACCTGCTTTAAGGTCCTGGAAGGAGAAGGGTGCAATGGTCTCACACTAGCAGCTAGATAATTTACCTAAGAAGTTAAGAGTCCTGGATTTAATTCTCTTTCCATCTGGAGAGATTTCCAGGTAATTGCATTAGCAGCAGGTTTAGGGGCTACTTTCTACTTAACTTGTCAAAGGAATGCTACCATGAGAGTACTGAAAGGTTTATGATTAGGTTTGCTGAGTTACTAGGTATATATAAATATATCCATATTCATCTCAACTAGTAATTAATTGTTGAAAACACACAAACACACACACACACGTCATCACTCCCTTATTTTACATATATGAGAACTAGAAACAAAAAGCAGGATAGTCACCATAAAGTGCATTGATGGAAAAATCTTCTATCAAATGATAGTAGAACTCTAATCAATTACTGCCTTAAAATCTTTATTACAACATATTTTTATAAATTACTATTATGAAACCGAAATACTTAACAAGTATTTGTTAAGAAAAATCCTTTTGCTCCCATGTCTATCTAACCCGAAATCCCACTTTTTTATTTTATTCCTTCTTAGATACAAAAGAATACACATCTTCCTCTTTTAAATGAATATCATCTTCATATAAATATTACAACATTCCTATCCTTTTTTGGGAGGAAGAAATGAGGAGAGAAATTCATAGTCCTGTAGGAAATCTAACCCATTTTGAAGCTGATGGGAATTGTTAGATTTCACTGAAGGATACAAAATCAAACTTATAATGGAAACTTCTACTTTAATTATGGAGCAAATACTGATGCCACAAGAGAAGGTTCATTATTGGACTGTTACTTAGGTTACCGTGGCTCTCAGTGATATCCAAGGTGATACTGTTTGAACTTTCTCACCAAAATTCCACATGGATTAAAAGGAATTATTACAAAAATTTTCAAGGAAGTTAGAGGAGACAATGAGCAAAGACAGGAAACTCATCTTCTGCTTTAAATTTGACCCTTACTTCAAATTAGATTCTGCAGGAAAGGTCAAAATCCCTAGTGGAGGCTGCAGCCCGGAGCACTTATGGTACCCTCTCTACGTCCTCCCTTTTCCTTAGGTACAGGATTGCCTCCCCATGCCAATTCCCCATCTATGACAGGACAAAAATGACAGCTCTCATCTGGTACTTCGAGGGATAAGGAAACTGCTGGCCAAGGGAAAAAAAGGACAGGAGTTTGGCTTTTCACCAGGCCCTCTCTCTCTCCATTTCTTAATAAAACTTCTAAGCTCATAGGGCACAGATGGAGCTATGAAAACTCAAGGGAGAATTCCCTGCATGCCAAGTTTCAGATTTTGTATCACCTCCTTATTTAACTTTATCACTGTCTTCTAATACCACGAAAAGAACTACTAAACAAAACATCAAAATATCCTTTTCCTGAAAATCATGAAAAAAAAGAAAAAAAAAGCCTTGCTACTCTTTCACATGATCTGTCTTCCATCAGTGGGCTGCACTCCAAGAGCAACAAATGTTGGTAGCAGAAGAGAATCAATATAAAAAGAAAAAGAAAAACCAGACAAAAAAACCCCTCAAACCAGCAATACGGTGCTGTTAGAGATAGAAATTAAAGGAAGAGAAGAAAGAAGTTGGGTAGCAGGTATATTCTCTCAGTCTACAAGATAAGAACAAAGTTTATACCATCTTTGTGCCTCATCCTTCTTCCTGGGCACAAAAACGCAGTATTAAATAGTTTCTGAACTGCTGAGAAGAGGGGGCAGCAGGCTTAAGTAAAGAGAAATAAATGGTGCCCTGAAGGCTCACTAGGTATCCAGAGTGCAGTTTTGTGTAACAGCAGAGAAGACCTGAGGAAGGAGTGGAGGCCAGCATTAATTCATTTGATTTGGCCAAGATACTAGAATTAAGTGACTTCATTTGGCTGGGCGCAATTCAATTACAAAAGGGTTCAAGTGATGATTTTGAAGACAGAAATTATTTATTTCAGAGAAGAAATGGTACATGGCTGGAAATTAACCAGAGGAGAGGGACAGGTAGCATCATAGAGCATTTCTCATCCCCCCCCCCCTTCCTATAAATTGGCTTAATGTTTTAACTTTTGGGTTCTGGCAGATTTTCCCCTAGGAAGAATCCTTAGCAAATAGCAGCTGTAAATATTTGGCTTGCTTAAACTCTTGGCAAAACACATTTCTAAGAAATCCAGCTAAGTAAACAAGCGTTCCAATTTGGAGTCAGTCTGAAACTGAGCACCAAATGGCACAACACGATCAAATTGTGCACAGTCACCTTACCTATGTGTGGCAATGCACGCATGTTAAGAAGCATCTGAATAATTTAAAATGCCTCTTCGAGCCCCTACGAAAATTATGGCTTCCTATTTCATTGAATTGTTAATTATTCCAAGTAGAAGATTTAATGCCAGATAAAGTAATGTGTGCATGAATTTTTCACATCCAAAGCTTTTACTTGTGTGATGCGTATGTTACAAAGCAGAATAAAGTAATGCTGTCTGAATTAAACACTCCAAATGCCAATAGATTGGATGGAAATAATTTCCTCTCCCCTCTCTTTGCTTCTACATGACAAAGACAAAAGTTAGTATTAATCATACACTGGCAAACAGTTCAGTGTATTTAGTTTGAGCAAACTCATCTCAAGTGGATGTAAATCCAAGTGAACCAGGAGTGAGAAGGACTCTGCAGTCTTCTGGGCAAGTGAGCACGAGGGTTGTTGGCACCCTCCCCTGTCACAGCAGAATGTTTAACGTGGCAGGCATTTACGGTATTAATTCTATAGGGTGTGGCTCAGTTTGTTTCTCACTTTCAGAATTTGTGTTTTATCCAACTTCTGTGTGAGAACATCCGCTCCTTACCTGAGAAGACTTTTTATAGAGGAAGCTTCCACAGTGCTAACTTCAGACAGAATTTTCAGTTTAGGGTTAATGCCAGAAGAAAAGCTAACATCGGTTCTAAATATACTTTCTTTCACCTTAAACTTGAAGAGTCTGATCCTTACATTCCTGAAAACCAATTCGTCTCACCCAAACAAATCAATCTCTATTTGCAGTCTGAGCTAATTTGTCAGAAATGCTTCCACAAAATGCTTTTATTTGTCCTAATTCTGTTAGCTCATCTCATTTTCTCTTCTCCACTGTCCCCTGGCCGAGAAAGAAGATCTAATTAAGACCCCTGTTAAAGTAGCACGGTGTTGGCTGAAACCTTCATTTGTGCCCTTGCCAGCAGAGAGTGATGGACATGAATAATAACCCAGATTGTAGCCCATCCCAATAGTTAAAGCAAAGCAATGGCTGATGCAAAGCCAGGACCAGCGTTTTAAAACAGCCAGGGGAACAAAATGGGCCCACATACCTGGCAGCAATAAGAATCTTTTCACTGATGGATAGGAATAAATATAAAGACTGATAGCACAGTAATAAAACAATGATGATAACCCAAAATTATTTATTACAAGGCAAGAATGCTGCTGCTTGCTCAGGCTCTGCTGTAAATGGAAGCTGACATCAATGGATGACTCTCAGTGAGAAAACATGGACCATTTTAATTTGGGAAGTGTCATCTCATTTTTTAAGGTGAAAGCCATTATCAGAGGTGACAATGATCTATAGTGAATGAAAAGAAACAATAAACCCTCATACTTAACCCTTCAGTCTGTACACTTACTACAGATAGCAACTCCCTCACAAACACCAAAACATCTTATGAAGTTGAAAAATATCAATGACATCTCCTTGGAAATCAAAAGCCTTATTGGGTTTATTAAAGAAGAACTAGAAATCACACCAATACAATATGTTCTTTGAGGATAATACAACCAGCCCATATTATTCAGATAAAGACTACCGCTGAATAACAGGGCATTCCATTGGAAAAAAAAAATGAAAGAGCACAGCATAGAAACAGAATAAAGTAAAATTCTGATGAATTGTGTTCAATAACTCCTAGAGAGTCCAGTCATCAAAGGAGACATTTCTTCTCACTGTTTTGTGCCTTAACATAGCTAAACCTATATTGACATATTTAAGAGAGATAATGTGCAAAAGAAGCCTTATGGCACATCCCATGTAAGTTCTATGGCCTCTAGTAAAATGTTACCATAGAAACACCTTTGCCACAAGGAAGGTGCACTTTTGTAAAGGGCCTGGGGGTAAACTTTCAGATTCCCATGGCAACTGTTGTGTCTAAAGGCTAAAGCACCAGGTGTCAGTGTCTTTTGGAGCAGCATGCAAGAGAAAGAAGAAAAAAAAAACCCCACACTATTTTCTTCACTGGAACTGGTAGTCATTGCTGGTAATCATTCAAGATAATCATCTACCTGAAGGTGGAATTGCTACAAGAGAGTATTTTGAGTTAAAAACCATGTGTGGGCAAGGTACTAAAGCTACAAAAAATAAAGGAGAAAAGTAGTGTTAATTAAAATGGAAGTGAATAATCATTATTATAATCATTATCACCTAAGTCAAGAAATTCCTTTCCTTTCTGTCACACGTTCAATCGCCACCACTTGCTGGGAACAGCTCTTACCAGCAGATACTCTTCAACAAAGGCCAAGAGTGTGAGTATGCTTAAGAAAGGCTAAACATTGCTCATACTTCAGTAACTTTCCTAACAGCTAATAGAGAGCAGCCAGTGGAAATCCTATCAAACAGCAAACTTTTATTCAAAGCAAAGTATTAGACAGTACCTGCATACAAAGGTATACCTCAGCTGTGTTTGGACATCTTGTCCTTTCTGAAGCACAATAAGGATCAGTAAAAAATTCTGTGTATTTTTCTAACGCTGACTGAGAAATGTAATAATGCTTGTTGTTTCTAAGGTAAATCCCTTAGTTTCTTGTCCTGAAACCTAGGTATGAATATCTAGGAGAGTGATAGAAAAGTGCTCGTTGATACTGAATTGGTATCTATTAAAACTCTGACAGAAACTGAATTATTACCTTTCTGTGAACTGTCTAGGAACTTAGTCTCTAGGGCTTAAGTCTCATTCTCATGAATCCTATAGGGTCTAATAAAACCACTAACCTTTTTTGTTCAGATGGAGGCACTTGTAATAATTAGATGCCTGTTTTCTGAGGTCTTTGAAAAGGTCTTTAATGAGAACTGAGAAAACTACCAGCATTATATCTGGAAACTGTCAAAGTAGAGTTCCTTGAAATTAAATACTCAGAAATTCTCAGAAAAAGAAGATGCAAATTTTTTCTTTATCTGAAGTAAAACTAGGTGTATTTCTTTTTAGAATAGCCAAATCTGGGCTGAGAATTAAAAATTACAAAAAATTTGAAAGGTGTCTTCAGCTGAAAGATTCTGTCACTGTACACACATGTTATTATTATCAACATGCTTATGCATTTTCTGTCATAATCTAAACACATATTGCAGCTAGGGAAAAGAAACCCAAGTGGATAGAAAGGTATTGCCTTGAATCAGTTGATACTATGGCAAAATTCCACTCAGAGAACTAACACAGAAGAGCAAGTTTCCTTTAAGGATGATATCATGAAACTCCAGGACATAAATACTGCTTTTTCCAAACCAGGGAGACTCAGATTCTCTGAAGAAAAGGTTTTTCTCTTTATCTGGGAAGAGGCAATGTCATGTAAATTCTTCTGTTACAAAGAAACTTAAGCAAAATATTCAACTGGTTGACACCTGTTTGTTCTTAACAAACGTAATTTCCTTGATCACTTGCAATCTTAGCCCTTATTTACAGTGATTTCAACATAATTTTTATCCCTCTTGAAGACACACGTTCATGGCATTTCAGAAGGAACTTCATAAACATTTTAAATAGTTGCTACTACTCAGTACAAGAACTAGAAACACGTTTTCATATGTCTTTTGCTATTGCGTGTTTTGCACAACAAAATCTCATCAGTTTTTCATAAACAGCCTATGAATGCTTAATGCACTTAAGTCTATTTTATTCTAAATGACGAGGACTCAGAATATAGCAGACACTATTATTTGCTTCTGATACACGGCTTTGTCTCTTGTACTATTAAAATCTATCTCTTTTTATTCATTTCAGCTCTTCATATTACCCAGTTCATCCTACTTGTTATTCACCTCCTACTCTGCATTGAGATTGACCTCATCTCCGTTATATCAGCAAATTTCATTCGTGAGTCAAGGTCATTAAGGAGAATATTAAATAAGATTGTTCACTTGATGAACTCTTCTAATATCCTTTTCCCCTGAAATACTTCCACTTTCCAGATAACTCATCATTCTGGGGAGATAAGGAGGATACGTGTAATAGACAATGGGTCAGGAATGAACTCGGTTGCTTGAAGCCTCTTCCTGGAACATCAATAAACTGAAATCTGTTACTGTTATGAAGGACATTACATATTAATGTTACTGTGGTACTGGTGGTACCTGACCTGTCTCTCATTCCGTAGTCCCAGATGTGGCCTGGCCCTTTGCTAAGCCACTACATTTTGTTGTGCCAAGCCCATCCCAAGCCGGGCCTAGCATAGGACTGTGCTGGAAGCATGGCTTGTGCACACCAACCAAAGGGATCTGTACCAGAAAAATGCCAGGTACAGGGTCAGGTGCTGCTGGATGGACCTGGAGAGAAGCTGGGGGGTCATTGATGAAAGAAAGAGCACTCACAAGCTGCAGGAAAAGAGCTGGTAACAAAAATTTCCCAGAGTAATGTCCTCATGTCCACAACAAAACCAAGACTGTCTAGAAGACAAGAGTGTTAGAGAGGAAAGAGACTCCTCAGACTCAAAGCATAATCTAAATATTTTCAGAGCATCACAGAACTTGCAGTATCACGATTCTTACTTTTTAGTACCAATATGATGAAATTTTCAGATGATAGTATGCATGCGACTACAATAAAATTCTGCAGTTCTTAAGGCTCTGATGGTTTTATAGCTGTGCAATAAAAGATTGCCCTCTTGTCCTTTGGTGCTGAAGGTCCACAGCTATTTAGCCAGTCCATTGGAGCTGGCAGGCCAATGGGGTGAGAAATTAGACACGCTCAGCAACGTTGCTTAGATAGCAACCATTGCTAGGCTCAGTAAGATTGCAGGTGAAGCCAATCTGGCACCAAAAAATAGAAACTGGGAAGAAAGAGAGAAATTTTTAAAAAGCTAATTGAACTTCTTCAAGCATATTCCAGTCACTTTTGTGCCTGTTGGCCTATGCAGATTGGAAATACAGTAAAAGCAGGTGTGGAGAGGAGAGGTCCCTTGGCAGAGGGGAGGCCAAGCAGCAGCTGTGCAGGCTCACAGAGTGTGTTTGAGCTTTCTGGTCCTGCAGTTGAACCATGATGTGGAAAATGAAGGAGGGAAAAGAGGTGAAAGCAGCGGTAAAATGGGGAACTGAAATAGATTGATCGCGTCTGAGTGACCTTGGTTCAAGCACACTGCCTCATGATATATGGAACTGCAAACTGACTTTTGAAGCATATTGGTCTATTTTACAAAGATTTATTGTCAAAAATTGTGGTTTGGTTGCAAATAGGCATACAAGTGTTGACACAGAAATTTGATACAGTAAAGCAAATTCTTGCATTTTTCTTCCTTCTCTGCTGTGGCACAGAAGCCCTGAGCTGACTTAAAGCAGCTGTACAGATACATCTCAAACACAGCCAGGCTGGCAGCTTACCTACAGGAAACTGACTTATAGAACTTGATGCCTGATGGGAACCTTTTCCTCTGACTCAATTGTTTGGTCAGTCTGAGGAATTTACAATTTTGAGTTAGAGTTAAGCTTTAAGAATTGTTATAAATTGAGTTTTAAAAGCCCTTACAAGTACCTCTAAGAAAGATAGCTATAAAATCCAGTTAAAAACAATTTAATTTGTTTGAACTTGTAGCTTAACAGTATAATAGAAAAAGAACTGTGCAGTCAATAGCCAAATGAATCAAGAATTTATCTGGGATTTTGAATTCAAAAGCCTCTGAAAATCTCTTTCTTAGAAAAACATGTAAGACCTAGGGCTTTAAAGAAAAGTCGGTTATCAACCAGTATCCAAGAGTAGATGTTCCATGCAAAGGTAAAATATCTGAATTCAAGGTCAGGATTTTGACTAGGTAAAATCTCTTTCACTAGCTATTTTCCTTGGATATTAATCAACGTGAGAAAGCATTAAGAAAAGCTTAGAAGTTAACCAAGTGTGATCCAAAAGAAATTTCTAATGAAAGTATCAAGCACTGTATCAGCAAAGACAGGGTACTTGATTATAAAATCCTTGTGCAAATTAAGGACACACTAGTAAAGAATTATATCAAAGGCCTGCAAAAAGAGGTTAGAAAGATATGCAACATTTTCCAGCAATTTCATTGTTCTAAAAACCTCGCACTTTTATAATGATGCCCCTTTTTTTGACTCTTCCTTCGTTACATGACAGTACTACAAAATAGATGAAACTGAAAAAGAGGTTTTGCTTCCTTTCCAATGAAGTCTTTTACAAGTTTCTTAGAAGTCTGAAGTTGAAAAATATTGTGTGTATGAAAAGAACAATCCTCACTCTTCAAAAAACCAGCATATTTATTTCAAAGGAAGGGGGAGGTAATAGAAACTTTTTAGTGAAGGATATGGATTACTGAATGTTTTAAAGGAGGTCACATGAGTTTACAAATCAGCACAGAGTTGCAGGAACCCTTTGCATTTGCCTTATCCAGCAGTGAGAACCTGTAACTGTTCAAGTAGGCAAAGTCATAACAGGCAAATCACATTTGAATCCCATAAAATACAGGCACAGAACAAAAGGTTGGAAACTGCCTTCCTAATCAGCTTCTAAGACAAGGAAACTAAAATGTTCTGCTATAAAAATAATTATCAGTTCTGCAACATAGCATTGAAGACATAATATTCTCTCTGCACTATTCTCACTTAAGTTCTTCCTGCAACTGAATAAAGCATGATTTTATTAATCAACATTTAAATTACATATATGAAACCTATTATAGCGCAAACTATTTGTCCATAGTAGGCACAATTCTTCATGTTTTAAAAATTTCCTTTTTCATGTCTGTTATTTTACCATCTTCATAAGTGAAGTAACAAGTGCTTGATTGACCTCTTTATGAGAAAAATCTAATGTGCAAATTAGTAAGACATCCTAAGGTTCAGTAACTAAAAGTGACATGAAATTCCCTTTTGCTTTTTAAGCTAATTATCTAATTGATGCATTTGCTTCATTAAGCTTTAGGTTTTATTTCTTTTTTCAAGTAGTAAAATGCTAGCTGACATGCATTTTAAAGAGATATCACTTTCAATGGTTTAAGACAAATTTTAAAGTAGTGTATCTTAGAAATTTTTGGCAAATAAAGTTTCAATCATGATTTAAAACAATGGCACACTGAACATTTTAAAGGTTGCACAAATACTATTCAGAAGAACCCAAGCTGCATTATCCACCTTGAGTATCATGACTAGTTGTGCACCAAAGGAATTCTTTTCCTGTTGTGAGTTGTACGGACTTTTAAAGTGCAGTTTTATAGAACTAAGAAATTAGGCAATTCAACTTAATATGCATACACAAAAATTACTAAGAATGCTTTTACAAAGGAGAAAAATTAGTACCCAAAATTATTAAAGCCAGTAGAAGAAACTGAACCATGTGTGAAAGGCCTATTCTCTTATAACAGGGGAAAAGTCTTTTCAAACAGAATGAATGTTAATCACATCAGGATATGATGCATATTTCAATAGAATAAGGGTCACTTACTTATTTGAGCTGTCATAGGGGATTATTATTGCTTTTTCACAATACTGTTCTTTTTGTTGAACTTCATTAATAATAGTATTGAATGCAATCATTAAACAGAATTAAATTATGTAGCAGCACCACACAGATTATTGAATCTGCTAGCTAAAAAATGGATTTAAATTGAGCAAAGAACAAAGCAGCAATACTGTTTTACCTAAGTTTGGTGAGGTATGTTGTCTGTTCTACATGCAACTCATTATCCACTCTGCCTGTATCACTAAAAAAGATTATAGCTACTTTTCACTGAAGTTTCTGTTTCAGAAGTAATTAGAATACAAAATAATGTAATAATACAGAATAGTAATAATATAAAACATAGATTTGTGGAGACGAAAATCCTTGTAATTAATGGAATTTTCAGCCAGCCTTGATTAACAACTAGTAACTATCTACATCAAGACAGCTACCACTGCCTTTTCCAGTTTCCATAAACAAAAACATCATTATACAGGATGGAACCAGGTGTCATACCTTTATTAATGTAGCTGGAGAGGGAGCAGAAGTGTTATATAAGAAGCCAGAATGCAAAGGAATACTGTTTTGGAAATGTGACAAAGGCTATTTGAAAGCTGCATTGACTGTTGAGCAAAACCTACAAGCAAGTGGACAGAAACCTTATTTTAAATCTGACTCTTGTGTAACATCCTTTTTTATACTATGCAGTGTCAGGATGAAAAGCAAAGCCATTACTTTGCTGTTCAGAGCAGAGCCCATTCAGGAAGGTGAGTGTTCACCACACAACAACCTAACAGCAGCAACATGGAAAAAACCATTGCCTGGTTAAAGACCTATGCGCAGCCTTCTTCAAGGGATCTGTCTTATGAGTAGAAATCAGACTTCCATTATAAAGTGTTCTTACTCTGAGTGGTGCTTTAATCATGGCTGGGTGCCAGGTTCTCAACTTTATTCCTGATTCTCTGCCTCCTCCACCACAGCAATGTTGGGAGATGGGGAATGGGGGTGTGCTGGTTTTGGCTGAGGTAGAGTTTATCTTCTTCACAGTGCCTAGTATGGAGCTGTGTTCTGGAATTGTGCAGAACACAGTGTTGATAACAAGGAGATGTTTCGTTACTGCTGAGCAGGGTTTGCACAGAGCTAAGGCCCTCTTATATTTT
The DNA here is from genome assembly GCA_013397245.1 of Thryothorus ludovicianus. Classification (NCBI taxonomy): domain Eukaryota; kingdom Metazoa; phylum Chordata; class Aves; order Passeriformes; family Certhiidae; genus Thryothorus; species Thryothorus ludovicianus. The sequence continues at coordinate 605,300 of VZTB01001452.1, forward strand.
TTGTACTGCCATCCTGGTAAGGAAACTGAGGGTTACAATCAGTACAGCACATATTAATAATGCTGTTGTTTCCTTCTCAGAAAGAGGAGTCCTTACCCTTGCCTGTGAGGGGCTTCCCATGGGAGAAGTATAGATTCCTCCAGTGTGATTCCTTCCCATAGCTTGCAGTTCTTAACAAACACATTAGATTTTTGTCATAAAGAGGTCAATCATGTAACTTTATTCATTATGAGGGAATAAATTAAAAAAAAACCAAAACCAAATAAATAAATAAATCTGGATTTCCCTCTGTGCTTTGTGGCTATTATTAGGACAACAGTTTCCAGGATAAACAGATCCACTTCTGAACTGTAATTAGTCTGTGAGACTCCAGAGCTAAGCCTTTAATCTATATTGGCATCTATTTCTTATGGTTTTGGCTTTCCTGAATCAGATGGATTTGTGCACTTGATGATGTCTCTATCTCCCTGCTGAGTCACCTACCCATGTTTCCACCTCTTGACTGCAACCTCCTTTTATTGCATTTGGCTTCTGTCACAACTTCCTTGTTCATTCACGTAGGTTTCTTACTAACATTGCCTCACCCCCTGCATGTTAGACAGGACCATTACCAAGCTTGAAAGTGGAGATTCTGGAAGAGGTGTTCTCCTCTATCCTCTAGCTCTTCTATCCAGGGCCACTTTCCACGGTGTTATTCCAAGAAGATCCATCAACACGTAAGAGCTTATTCTCTTGAAACACGGTGTTATGATCCTGCTTTTTGCCTTGTTAAACCCTTACAACATCCTGAACTTCTCTATTTCACAATCATTGCAGAAAAGGCTGCTCACCCCAGGCTTCAAATTCCCAAGCAATTCTTCCTTGTTTGTAAGCATTTGTTTCTTCAGAGTGGTATTTTTGTTGGCTAATTGATCACTTCTGTCATAAGTGAATATTTTTCCCTCTGAAATTCTCACTTTTTCTCCATGATGTTGTCTCTGCACAAGATTGCAAGGCAAAACCAGCAGAATCAGAAAGAATCAGAGCCAAAGGACAAGGGGAATTATAAGGCAACTGTCAGTGGTATGGTTTTCTGTTTGACCATTCATGCAGCACTTGAAAAAACAGGATACATTAAAATGCAGTCAGGTATTTTCTTACACAAATTCATCCTCAGCTGCTCGGCAGGATTAAAATACATTTTCTAGCATCTCCTGTGGCAGATACTCTGGTGGTAAGGCTAAATTCAGAAACAGTGCAATGGGTGACCTGCTTATTCTGGTAATTTAACATGGCATTGCATGATGAAGGTGTTTGTCTCATTGTTCCATGCGTCAGCAACATCCTTTCTTTGCCCTGTCTTAGGAAGTTGGCTGTGAAACTCACTGGCACTCAGTCAAATTCTGCAGTGGACCAGACAGCAAAGTTTAGTTCAGAATTCAGTAGGGTTTGTAGTTTGCAGGTTTACTCAGTGACACCTGCCACGCTGCATCACTGCTTACAGCAGCCCACTCAGACTGCCACTACGTTTCTCATTTTCATTCTGCACTTATAATCCCTTCACTTGCAGCCCAAATAATGCAATACAATAAAACATCTTGAAAGTGGGAAACAAATAGGCACCAAAAATTAGTTTCAGTAACCCTTCCTGTGTGGAAAGTGAATGATAACACCCCCCCCCACAGGGATGTAGAAATTTACATCTAATCATATCTGTTCATATCAGTGATTCATCATTCACATCCTGGACAGTATGTAAATATCAGGTTCCCTCTAGCATCTCTAATAATTTGCCTACGCTCAATTTTAGCTTTTCCACCTGAAAACCATTTTATAAGATGTAAAAGTTTGGTTCAAATCAGATTTTAAGTTTTGTAGATAAAAAGACCAAGGATCTTGGGTTTAGCACTAAATACAATATAACTTTTAATGATCTCTTCATGAAAACTTACAAAAGAAAAATAAACCTGTATTACATAGAAACCTTTAAATATTCATTAATCAATAATTTAGCACCGCTATATGGGATTCCCTTGTACAAATGTGAATTTGATTTGAGAAAACTTGAGAAGAATTTGGAGCTTTCAAGGAATTTAGCTACATTGTGCAATGCCTCCCATACATGATGGGAAGCTGTGGGTGCTAAGACCAGACAGAGGTTTGTAACTCACAAGTTGTGCATGTACAAGAAGTCTATGTATTTTATTGGTGTGGTAGGGAGAAAATAGACAGTTAACCATTAATCATTCTCCTATCCCTTTGCAACTTTAAATCTTTCAGACTGATACATAGAAATTCCAACAGATTTTTTCTTTTGCTCCCTTTTCCCCCTAGCATCTCAGCTATTGATAATTTCCACGGCTCTTTGTTCAGTTTAGATAAAACTGAATTTTACCAACAGGGCCATAGAAAGAAACCAATCTCACAATCAAAAATATGTTACTTAAAGATGCACACACACACCTCTCTTAACAAGATGCAGCTGCTGCATCTCATCTACACATTAGCAGCCCTGTCATGACTAGCTTGTTCACGTGCAGCTTCTCCTAGTTTCTTATCTTCTCCACTTCCAGGGCAGACATTTCACAATATGCTTTCACACAGGCAAAATACTTATGTATCTTTCAGGTTTTCTTTGAAACATTCACCATCTTGCACTGACCGAGTCAATAGGAAGTTCTTTCCTGAAAAAATTACAGCCTTTACCCCTGCTGGCTCCATCTCACTTCTGCCTACTCACTGCTAAACACAACCACTTCCAGGTAAGTTTGAGAAAGTGGAAATAAAGTAAACCCACATTTGTGTGCTGTATATCACTTTTACTATGCAAATGATTGTTTAGAGAAGAATAAAAGGCTGTAAATATTTTGAGAAATGGGCCCCCAGTGCCTCTTCAGTCTGCCAAATGGCGGCGCGTGCTTTGTAATTATGTAATATAGAGAATACCAGCTGGTCGGAATCGTTCTCAGGGGCTTTGGATGATATCGAAATGCTCGGCTCCCCCAGTGAGAGCCATAATCAAGCAAGTAATACCGTAAAGTCAGACCAAATTGACATTGAGTTGTTGGCTCTTAACACACTTTAAACCAGATGTTAATGCTGTACACTGTGATTTTAAAGTTTTTTTTTGTCTTCTCTTTTCTTAGATAAAGCATTATTTCTCTGACAAAAGAATACTCTTGTATATAGATACTCTCTCAGATGTTGCATTTTACATTTTCTGAAGAAACAGACAGGTGTTTATTTTCCACTGCTATGGCATAGAATGGAAGGGGTACTTGTTTTGCAGTCCAAGTAGTTTCGGGAGGCAACCAGCCCAGACCTTGTTATGCATTCAGCATGACAATGGCTTAAATTGGAGTCTTAGGAGGAAACTTGTCAATTCCTACAGTGACACTTACTAAGAAGTGGTAGCTTTTGGCTAACGTAAAAAAAGCAAGCATCTCCATTAAAAAGTTTTTAGTTCTCCACTGCTTTACAAAGCAATAGACAACTAGAATTTCTCCAGACCTTTTGGTCTTTAGATCTTCACAAAAACATATTGTGAAGCTACAATATTATATCCATTTTTGCAGTCTAATATAGAAGCTGAGAAAGGTCTCAAGCTGTTAGTACAACTACTCCCCTTCTGAAGCATCACAATTAAAGTATTCTCTATAGAGATTTTGTCTCCCTTCATATTTTTCTTAATAATTTCTTACAGACATGCTGAGACAGCTTTCAATTTTTATGAGAAGGCAAAGAGCTGCTTCCCTTTCCATACAACACATTCCCAGGTCAAAGACTCTGTAAGCCAAAGAATGGATTGTGAACCACTCACTATGTTTCCTGTGTATGGACTGCGACGGTTAGCGGAGCAGAACTTAACTTCATAGGCTGCTCTACTTGCTGCTTACAGTAGCAAGTTTAAAAGCCACAGCTCACCTCCTGCAGGTGTCTAATGCCATAGTGGGATTGTCCAAACAGCAAGCTGCACTTTGCAGTATGGACTAGAGGCCCAGCAATCAGATGGGTGACCCAGCTCACTGCCTGGGTGCTCAACAGCCAATCCTCCCCCACGACCAGGGAAAATTTTATACAATGCCCATGCAAATCCTATTCACGATTTATAACACTCTCACAGGATTAGCCAAAAATCTGCAAAGTCTGAAGGACACAAGATTGGCTGCCATGCGTTACGTGTGTCATTAGACCAGTCCAAGTTCCTCTTCATCCTCACTCCCCTCCTCCTAGCCCAGTTTGCCACTCTGATCCCCTGACAGCCATTCTGCTGGTTTTAAGCTGCTTTGCATGCTGCCTCTGATCTGAGATGTGGGAAACAGAGTGCTGTGTGATTGTGTGTGCTGTCAGACAAAGCCATTGCATAAGGGATAGAGGTCAACAACTGCTTGGTTGAAAAAAAATGAAAGAAATGCAAAAATGTCCTAACCCCCTGCTGTATATTATAATATCCCAAGGTGAATCACAGTGACATTTCCTCCCTGAAACACAAGTATAGCTTAGTTTTTTGTAGAAATGTGTAGCGATCCTTCAAGAACAATCAGCATAATACACTTTTATCCTCTTCAATAAGTACTAAAAACTGTTTCATGTATTACCAGTTGCCTCCTTCAAGATAGCCATGTTAAAACAGCAAACAGACAAGCCCCTAGGTAATAGGAATAAACACAACCAATTATGTTATCAATTATTCAGATGGATAACTGCTTTAAAGAGGACAGCACAGCTACTTTAATAATTAATAATATTTAAGACAGTAACAAACTACAATGTCACTTAAGATTTTTACGGTCTACTGGGCAAGTATTTTTTGAAAGAGCAAAAAAAAAATAAAGGAGCATTTGAGAGACTTCTATTTGGATTTCAAAAAGATTTTATCAGTATTTCAGGTTAGATTTCAAAACTACTTTTCACAATAAACTTCTATCCCAAATGATCTGTTCTAAAAACAATATGGTAGCCTAGAGTATAATAATTAACATTTGATTTCTATTAGACCTATCTTTATTTTTTTTTCCTTGTCAGTTACATTATTTTCAGTATAAAAAACTGACTTTCAAACCTTCTTTTTCCAATTAGAGTCCATATCAAACTGGAAACTTGCGAATGGGTGCGGAGATAAACATCTTTTTTGAATTTAGGGGAAAAAAAAAGAACAAGAAGATGTCCCATCAGCTGATTCTGTATGCATAGAAAGACAGTTACTTTTGAGGAATAAAAAAATGTATGCAATTGCATTTTTGTGTGTAAGATAGCAACTGTACTGCTGCATTAGTTTTGTTAGTTCCATTTATCCAACAGAGAGGTGAGATACAGAGATTTTTGCCTGGATGAGCACTCAGAAATTTCTTACACTCTTTACAGGATTGCCTAAAATTGGACTAAATTTAGACTTTGATATCCAAGAAGCTTAGCTTTTTGTAATGAGTAACTAACAGCTCTCTTGCAAGGCATTCATCACCTGATAAAATAACTGAAGGTAGGTTTTTATTCCTTGTCTATTAAAGAATGAAAGCATCTCTAATTTAGTAGGACAATTCTTGCATGAATTAAGATTAAAATCATTGCTACATACATGCGCCTTTTCAAGGCCAAGATCCTGTGGCAGATTCAATACACATAATTTCCAGAATTAACCTGAAGCTGAGTGTGGCATCTGAGCTATAGCTTTATTGCTTATATTTTTTCCTCTAAAAGGTAGTTATCCCCCAGGTTTCTTTCCCAGAATCTTCTTCTGCAACCATGCTTCACTGATTGCTTGTGATTCAAGGACATGACTGTGCAGGAAATTCGTCACAGCAGGCTGGAAGGGTGTTCCATTTATGTTCAAAAAACCACAGACTCCACAGTAATATGTCTTCAGCCCTGCTCCAGCACAGCAACTGCACAGCAAACAGTTCCTCAGAAAATATCAACACCTGATGTCCAAAGGGAACAAAAAGCAGCATGATTTTTGATTCACAATGTGCTGCCTGGCCTACTGATACAGGCATATTTGGAAAAGGGTTTAAAACTACATTAACTACAGTGAAGGTTAAGGTAATAAAAGCTTATTTCAAAAGATAGACACAATTTTTATGTCACCCCTTCACTATCTCCAAGAGGACTATGTAATTTCTTTGACTAAGCTAATAAACATAGTTGTTTTGCTAAAATGCATTTTATTTTACATGTATTGTTAATTTTGAAAAAAAATCCCTGCATTTGTGGGTTGGTTTTTTTGGGGTTTTTTTTTTGGGTTTTTTTTGAGCTTATCCTCTCATGTTTTTTAGGAACTCATTCAATATTTTGTCTGAATAACAAAATATTAACTATGTCACTGCTTTGGTAAACCTAAAAATAAACCGTGTTCTTTATTCCAGCACAACTACACAGTGACTGAACTGGAACAAATAATAGGTTTCAACTAGATGACATTCCTCCTTTTTTATCACCACTTCCCCAAGGGCTGTATGCCAAATTGGAGAATGATAAAGTAAGGGGAAATTATTTAGTAGGATAGATGTTATCAGAAACACAGGAATGTGATCTAAGATCAACTAGAATAAAATCACAGATGGCAGGTATACAGCCATTATGAAAAAGGCTTTTAAATATAGTAACATGAGAATGCTTAGCAATAGTAAAAACTTCAATTATAAATGGAAATGATAAAATTTCATTACATGCCAATGAGACTCAAATATTCAAGTAATACTTGAACTTACAAAGAGCACAATGTGGTACTCATCACATGAGAATGCAGAAAGATTTTTTTCACTGTGTGAGTAAATTAAGGGTATAAATACACAATATGGACTAGGGAAAAGAATTACTTAAACTGCTTCTTTTTTCAAATGACCTCTCAAACCTCTACAGAGATGAGTGGAGAGATATTTCAACCACTACTACCAGTTTTTATAAAAAACCCTTACTATTCAGGATACTTATAAATTTGGAGGCAGTCTAACATTTCATTATCCAACAAAGGAAAAAAAAGAAGTATGAATACTGTGCATAATGAAAAAAAAAAGATTGCCAAAGATCTGATTTCTAGAGGATGGGAATATGGTTAAACACTATATTTGTGGTTCTATAATGAAAGTCTTGGCAGCCATACCTAGTTCTACTATTTTAAGAGGTTGTAAATTGGTAACTACAAACCTAGGATATTCTTAGAATTTTGTATTGATTCAGCTAGAATCACATTAACTACAAACTAGAAAATAATGCAACACCAGATGATACCAGTAAAGAATGCATGAGGCATATCAAATGACCTAAAATTATCTAATAATATCTAATGATTCTCAAAACGCTGAAAGTGTAGTTTTGTAATGTTTAGTACTAGAGACAACCCCACCAAAATTTTTAATAAGCATGAAGGAGACAGAAAAAAAACTCCAACAAGCAAGATTGTTAATTTTTAAAATTATACAAAGAATGCTTGTAAATTCAGATCTGAAGTAGGAAGTAGTGATAAAGTAGAAGTAGAAACAAGATACTGGGCAGGTAGCACATCTAGAAACCACGAATATAGCCCACACTAACAGAACGGGAAGTTTGAACTCTGGAAAACGAAAAGGTTCCGAGAGAACATAAACTCACAGGTTGGTGCTATGATAGAAAGTACTAATGAAATTCTTGGGCAGGAGCAAGAAGTATTAAACAGAAATAATGACTTCACCACAGTGCTAAATTGACATAAGAGTATTTCACACGTACTTGGCATGCATAAGCCAAAAATTATTTTCAGAAACTGAAGAAGCTCCAGGGAAAATTTTAAAAAATAATTTGGGTTTGATATAGCAGCATAAAATGTTCAGAACCAATCCATATGTACCACACATCAAGAAACTTATTTAAAGATGATCAGACAAGCAGCTTTGTGATTCTTCCTTATCCTGCCCCAGTGCCTCTATACCATCTCATGTCTGAAAGGTGCTACTGCCTCACACAGCAGTTCTGCAGGTAGGAATCACCCCAAAAATGCTGGGGTACACCCTCCCCAGCCCACGTATTTTCTGCCTCCTGTATGAAAAGACAGAACACAGACTGGACTCCTCAGCAGGGAAAAACCCTGGGTCAGGTTGCAATGGCCCCTGAAAAAAGAAAGAAATAGTTGGAGCCAGACAGTTTCCATGGAATCTGGCATGAGGTTTTAACTGTGGGAATACACAGGTACCAACGCCACTGAGCTCAGGTGTTTGGCACTTCAATCTCCCTGTTTGTGCCCACTGAATGGCATCTCAGTCTGGAAGGAGTAGTCAGTGAAACTTGGGAGAAAGTCATGCAGTGTTTGCAGCACAGATCCACACCTGCTTTTCATGATGAGTGGATCCAGTATTAACTGCTCTACAGAAAAACTAATATTTGATCCTTTTCAGGTAAAAATCTTAAAAAGAGAAAAATCTACTTGAAAATTAGTAATGTTTTACAGGCTAACTTTTCAAACTTTATTTCTGAAATAAGAAGACATAGATTGTTATGAAAGTTTTTAAAAGATTAATGGGAAAACATATTTTGGTTTTCCTGCAATTACTGTAAGACATGCAGCATTTGCCTTACAGATTCCCTGGAAATTTAACAGTAACTTTCTATCACCTACATGACAAGTGAAGTCAAGAACATCTCCCTTGTGACTGCAGATTGTGTGAACTATGAATGATTATGGACACAAAAGCCAAGGAAACTCCCCGTCAGAAACAGAACACTGACATACCTGTTCCTAAGTCATATGCAGAAAATTTAGTGTAGGAGACACTTGCTATATTTGAGCTGTGATAGGAACTTATTCTTCTCTACACTTGTCCCTCCATTAATAAGCACCTTTAGATTCACTCCGCTACAAATACCACAGAAGTTTAAAGACTTTTAAAGACTTATGCAATAGAAGAGTTACTTTTAATTAGACACATTAGCATTGGAAGAGTTTAAGCCTTTCTAATTAGACATTTAGATATATTTCCAGAAAAAAAGATGCAATTATTTAAACTCTATTAAATGAATAGACTGTTTTTTGGAGTCCTATTAAAAATTGCAAATCACTGTTTTTATGAAAAAAAACAAAATTCACATGAGTTGGTGGGGAACTGACTGTAATCAGTTATAAGTAAAATTAAATTCTAAGCTATCATGCATTTTAAAGTTTTTATTCCACTTTAATTTGTTTCTTCTTTTGCACACAGAAAGCTTGGTGAAAGTGGAATTGAAAGAAACCAGTATAATACATATCCATCTCAGAGTCCTATACATGAAAACTTTTCATCTCACCCAAGCTTTGGATCATGCTGCTCAAGAAGCAGGATTTTAAGGGCTTTGACAGCTGATATTTTATACCTTAGGCAGCTAATATCTTTTGAGCACCTGACAGAGAAGTTTAATCTCTGGACCAATCATTTTTATGTGTACCTGTCCCACAGACTCAACATTCAGGTTGTGCGTTGTTGGAAGTAATATCAGAAAGCTTCTGTGGCAATTCTTTGTTGCAAAGGCTTTATTTGTTAATGCTCACATAGATTGTTTTGATTCAAATTATAAATGACGCTAGCCAGCATCAAAAGAACTCATCTCACAGTAAGAAATGGTTCAAATTAATCTTCTGGTCCACAAACTGATCCTGGGGCTGGGTGCTAACTGCAGCGCATACAGCCTCAGCTTTTCAGAAGTGCAATTCTACTCATACCAAGGCTCTAAAAAGGCAGCTATGCTTTCATGAGTGAACAGTAAGATTCTTTTATGCCATCAATACACAATACGAAGGCCACAATGGAAAATGAGAAACACAGGTCTCACTTTTTTAGGACTGCTGTCAGTAAAACCTTATTTTCCATAGCTTACATTCTGTGTGACTGAGAAGAGAATCCAAAAAAAGAGTGAGATGAAAAAAATTAAAATAACTAGCAAAGGGATTCTTAAAGGATAGAAGATGTTTCACAGGATGAGAAAATATAAGTGCCCTCTCAGATGTGGAGAAGAATATAAGAATTAGAAAATCAGAAAACGCAGTGAGATGAGGCAGAGGGTACAAAGACAATACACAAAAGCAAAACAAGCAGGTCATTTTTACAAAAGATCTTTAGAAGTAAAAATATATGTAGGAGAGGCAAAAACATGTAAATATATTGGGCAGCCATAAGATATGGAAAGAAGAAATATGTCAGAACTTACAAGGAGAAAAAAAGGGTACACCTCTTGGAAGGCAAATGGGAAGGGATATTTTGAAGTGGAAAATATCTAGGGATAGTATGAAGAATAATTCACAGGAAAAATATCAGGAGGCTTCAGGCAAATGGAAAATAGAATTTTGGCTTGAAGGGAAATGAAAGAAATGCTTAGTAGAAGCGTTAGTTTTTTCAAAAAAGTAGCTTCAGAATTAAATGGTTAATAAAGGATATTTCACAGAAAATTTCTACAGAAAATAACAGTAGTGTAAGGTAGACAGTCCAAGGAATTGGTATTGGATGGGATTTTTCCACTTCAAAAGGCAGACTATCTACTCAAGAGAGATTCCCACAGTACACAACATTGGGATGAAACATTTGAGTGGGCCTAAACAAACATCAGAAGCTAAACCAGAGATGCAGAAAGTGGAGAGAACTAAATGAATGTTGTCAACCAGAGATACACTACTTGCATCTACAACAAGTGGTAGAACCAACTTAGAAGCCTTCTAATTGAGCAATTAATCAATCAAGGCAAAGTAGTCACATATCAACATGAACATCCACAAGTTTCATTACTATCCAGGGGTCTTCAGCATTCCCACCTACTACAATCTGTTTTTTCATATGCTGTACACCTGAAGAATAAAGGATTTACTAACAGCCCTTAAGTGTGTATGTCTCTCTGCAAATAGTTACCTCAAATTGATTATATTTACTGCCTGTCTAAGCTGCAACTTAAATTACAGATGGACTCAAAAAAATCTTAGAAGATGGTAATAAGCAACGTTACCCAACAAGCACTTATTATTGTTTCAAGACCTGCCAGAGAGTAGACATGCACTGGAAAATTGATATGAAAAGATGAGTTATTACTTCCATTCAGTTAACAGGAAATTACTTGACACAATAAAAGGAAGAAAAAACGTAGTGGGATTTTTTTCTCCTCTGAGTTTGCACTTGTAAAGCTGTCACATCTTGTCATGGTCAGAAGGAAAAAACCTCACAAACTCTCTGGAAGAATTTCTTTCCAACATACTTACTCAAATACACATAAACTGTGTTTGGAAATGCTCATTTTGGCAGAGATCTAAAAAGTTATTCACATCTTGCTCAAGTCTATATAAATCAGAAACTGAGATTGTCCTACTCTGATAAGTCATGCAGCTTCAGGGATTCTCTAACAGGGAGCTATTGTTGCACTTTGCCTCCATGTATCCATCAACCTCAATCACCTTGGCTGGTACATTTCTCGTATTTTCAGCTCCTTCATTTCACTTTATCCTGTCTCAGCTTTTAGGCCCAGGAGTTCAGAAATGCAATTTCTCCCTTTTACCACTTCAGAGACATCCTGTTTTTTCAGCTGACCTCATCACCCATGAGGGATTCAACTTCAGAGTTTAGGCCTCTTTCTCATGCAGGACAACACAGTACCCGTGAGATTTATCCTTTTTATCTTCACAAGACTGAAAATAGTATTGAGTGAAGCAACACATCACAGATTTGTCAGTATTATTACATGGCTGCTTGTGAAAGGTGCTGACAGCAGCACAGTTCGGAAGCTCTCTGTGCCAGCCACAGAAGGTGGTTATGTTTTCATCTGCTCGTACTAATGTAGGCCATGTTTTGGGGCCATCAGAGAGACAACTATCCTTGAAATAATCTTTAGGGCAATTTTAGCTCCTCAGCTTAAAGACATAAGTACTTTTGTTCTGCCTCAAGAGGTACCATGGCTGTTGAAAATCTGCCTCCTCCAAACCTGCTTTCTGCTGGCTTTAGTTCATCCCCCTCTTACTTACAGAGGAAGATGTGCTCAGCTTGGCCAGGCCATGCTTGGTCCTCCTGAGTACTAAGACCCTCATTTTTTGTGTGAAGTTCTGACTTTTTTCTACCTACATCAATTTGTATCTGTATAAGTTGCATTTCACTGCTCAGTCACTGATTCTATAAGTTCATCTTGTATTTGGTTGCTGATGAACCTTGTGGTTACTTTGCTGAGTTAACCTAAATATCATGAACAGACTTGGTCATGTCTATATTCAGTCTCATTATTTCTCTAGGCAGCCACAATTAAGTCACTTGATTTCCTTAAAACTTTTGGGAAGTCACCTTTTTGAAAGCCAATTGGAAATTCTGCCAATAACCTCTACCCATTTACTTGCTAACAACTTTGAAGAATTCCAGTGGCTTTATGAGTCAAGCATTCTATTATAATAACCATCTTAAGTGTTCATGATAATTATCCACGTCCATTAATTCTATCAGCTAATACATATCTAAAGGATTTAGAACTGTTCTTCTGCTTTCAGCTACACCTGACTGCTTATGCACTTTATCCACTTAAATTGAAAGTACTATCCCTCACAATTATGCAAAGATAGAAATTTTCTGATTTACTGGTTATGGGCAGAAACTGTTTTATATGCTCTTTCACTGCTGGCAAAAGTAATTACAAGAACACAAACCTTAACCAAAATCCTGCCCAAGAATTCCTACTTAATTTAATATGACTTCCTGTTGTTTCCAGATTTTGGTATAATTAGGTTCATATTTATTTTTAATTTAAAATACCTATATTTCCATTAGAGAACTGTTTAGATATGAACTAACATCACCTTAAAGGTCTCAAATGGAAGATTGCAATTTAACTGAACTGAACATCTGTGATGTAGATGCCTGTCATCTCTGTCAGTGCTCCCCGATAAACATTCAAACAATTTTGTTCTCCCATCTCATCAGCATCAGGTCAGGCAGTTGGACTAGATGATCATTTAGGTCTCTTCCAACTGAAATATTCTATGCTATCCATCCACTGCTAATCTGGCTTATTTCTAAGAAACAGATATTCAAATTATGTACAGAAAGCATGCATTAGGCACAAAGCAATGCTATGTACAAATGTTCCTACTAGGTTACGTTACTCTAAAAAACGTCACCTTTGATAATATATCCACATACATGACCAAATGCAATTTAATATATTGAAAATAGTCTGTACAATTTCATTTTATACCAGTTACAAAAGTTGTCTCTAATAAGGATACAATAAACAGGATAAAATAAAATGAGCGAAACAAAAACATATTTCCTTCCAGCCTTGATTTGAGGCAGGTTCTCTATGCTTCACCAAGCAGAGAAAGATGGTTTTCTTCCTTGCATCAGACACAAGCAAGGAGAAGATTTTGTATATGTCTCTTGACAACATTTCATCTTAATACAATCTGGTCACAGCAGCTACTGCAGAAAATTGCTCGCGGTTTGCTGGCACCATGGGAGACCATCATTACTGACAAGATTGAGAAACCCATCAAAGGCAATTCAGGACTCAATCTAACTGTGGCATCCAAGTGCTGCACTTTTTTATTGGGGCTATTTTCTTGCATCTCTTTAATTCTTATTCATGTCCGTCGGTCCTTGACTCTCATTGCGATTCAATGCAATAAAGGCTTCAGCTCAACTGAATTCAATCTCAGAAATCATCAAAAACTAAGATTTATGTTATAGTTTTTGGAAAAACTTGTGACAGCTACCAATTCAGGTGAGGAGATGTAATCTCTTCTTCAACAGCTTTACAAAGATATTCGCCTGACTCCTTCACAAAGGAAATGCACAAGGCAGCCTATTCTGTATCATGTTGTGATGACAGAAGTCACTTTCTCTGTGGATGTTTGGCAGAAACCAGTTACCACCTGTGTCAGCAACTCTGTTTAATAGGTTTGTTTGATTGATTGAAAGTCATCTATGGTATGGTAGTTTTTTACAGGAAAAAAAAAGAATTCTCCTTTCAGTCTCATGGTCACCCACTCCAAATCAGACTGAAGCTATCGCTGCTTTTAAAATACTGTACAAAACTATTCTTTTGAAAACACATGACTTGCTGAGCCTGCAAATGTCACACAATAACCAGCAGAAAACGAGAATCAAAAATCATAGGTCTATTTTCATCTTGTTATTGCAGACAATATACCACTACCTGCAAAGTGGAGACACTAAAATTCTGCAAAAGTTACAGAAATACATCCTTTTCATGAGCATGGTGACAGACACAAAGATTCACACTGTCTTCAGCTGGAGTTGATGCATTATATTGCACCAGTTCTATGGTCTTCATCTGTAATACAAATATCTTGTTTCATACCAGTCTACTATTACTTACAGTGGAAAAAATTAACAGCTAGCTTTTCCCAAAAAAGAGGTAATCAAATGAGTAATCAGAATTTAGTTTGGGAAAGGAAAAAAAAAAAAAAGAAAAAAGATATTTTGATTCTTCTTATTCCTCTTTTTTTTTTTTTTTTGTACTAACTTCCAGTCCATATTTGAAAGTTTTCTCAAAAAACTACATCCCCAGTCTCTCAGTAGATAATCTCAGTATGATAATCCAGGTTTTGATTTTCAAAAGTTATTGAAAAACTATCTCTTTGTAAAGCCAAAATACCTTGTTTCCAAATTTAGTAGATTTCCACTTTGCAAATATCCAGTTTGGGGCAAGGAGGAGTGAGTGGTGTGGGGTTTTTTGCTTTTTAGTGTCATATAGTCAGACATAGAAAAGAGGTTAGGAACAAAATTCCTTCATTACAGTTGAGTGCTGAAGATACCTTAAAAAATCTCATGATCTATTAAAAAACCCTAAAATATCTAGATGGCCTTTTTCTGTAGTCAAAGGCTGGTTCCATATCAAATGAAGTCATCATGAATTTGCTTCAATATGAACATCACGTTACTCAATCACATCATTAAACAAGCAGAGTGCATTAGGCCAAGGCTAAGAATTCCTCTCTTTCATCATTTCATTGCACAGATCCAAAACAAGATACCAGATCGTGGTCCAAAACCAGGATTAGTCAAAACACTTGCAACCCAGCAAGACACTGCCAAACTTTCCTCTAGGAAAGGAACACTGTGCAAATGCAAAAACATATCTGTGTGCTGAACTGCCCACTTCAGGAGGGATTAACGAAAAGGTGGATCATCTGGTTGTGGAAGCTATTCTACATTTTTGGTAAATTAGCATTTTAAGTTCATTCACTTTTCAGGTGTCTATTCACTAGCTGATTCCCATCTACTATGTGTGAGATCAGAATCACACCAGCATCATGACTCTACTAATTGCAGCTAATTTTGGTTGTCTTTTTACAGCTTGGAAAAAAAAGAGTAAATGATCACACACACAGAATAGAGAGTGCCATTAAAAGTATTCAACACATCTAGTTGCTCAACTAGGACAAAGGCAGTTTCTTTTAACCACAAATCTAATTAAAAACAGCTTACACAGAGCATCTCCAAGGTATAGTGATACAATATGGAAAACATGCATATTTAAAATCCCTGGATTTAAATCTAGTAGAGCCAATAATGCAAAAGAATGTAGAAATATTTCAACTAAATTTAGAATTCTAATTATTTTTTATTTCTTTTTCAAGTAGGGTCTTAGGTTATTTGGGCACATTTAACCATGTTATCTTTGGTCTATAAGACAGGTTTTCTAGTTGGGCCACAGAAACTGTAGGCAACACTCTGGATGAGTAATCTGGTTGATATTATCACAAATTCTATTTGATAGAAGAACTGAAGCTTTACATAATTCTGCTCATTCTCTGGAAGATCCAGGAAGATCTCACAATGAAGCACTTGCTCCATTTAAGCAGAAGTGACAGAAAATGCACCCCTAGATAAGATCTTCCTCTCAAGCACTGTTGTCCAAAGCAATATCTGGACAGCATCTAACATCAGTTAAGAAATGAAATTACAGAAAATAATCTCAGCAGCAAAGATGGAAACTCCAGATATAATAAAGTCAACAGAAAGAGATCTAAATCACATTCTGTACTTTAAAAAATGGGTGCTGGTGAAAAGATCCAGCAGAGAATAGACTGATAGTAGCTGATTCCTGTGTTCTTGATGTATTTTGGTTGGCAATCACATAGAGGCAGCTGCCTATGAAATGCATTGTGTATGACTGAGGAGAGTCATACCTCAGGTAAGACCAACGTTTGTTTCAAAACATTTCTGTCTTAAGCTTGATAACAGAAGATAAACTAAACATTGAAAAATGTTTGTAGCTTACCTAGGACTGAAACTTGGAGAGGATTAGCTGAGATAAAAGATCAATTCTTGGTCATCCGGAAGTACAGAAATCTCAAAGTGAGATTCAAGGACACTTAGAACGAGTTCTTTACAGTGAGATTCTCATTTGCCCAGGAACAGCCCCCATGCTGATCAGGCTGTAGTTTCTGACTATGCAGGTGAGATTAAAAATGCAAAGGAACCACAAGGAAGGGCTGAAAGCAAAAGCCAGTGGAGCTAGTTCAATGTCTTTTTAATAATACCTGGAGCTTGCACAGTGTCAAAACTGAGAAAATGTAATGAGGCAAAAAAAATAGAAGGGATGCAATTTATTTTTAAAAAAGAATACCAATATCCAGATTTGGCTGAACCACAGAAGGAATGGGGGCAGCACTGTGTCTGTATGACAGCATACACCAACTGCCTACTGTATGCTAGAGACCCAAAGTAGGCATATTTGTCCATTTTCAGAAATGCACAGACAAGAAAAAAACTCCATTCTCTAACCACAAAATGGATACAGAGAATCACCTTAGTCTTTGGGGAGGTGTCCACCACCTAAACTTGCATGTAATACCTCCACCTAAATTCCCCAAATGAATAGTCAGTTGCTGCATTTAGAACAAGTCACTCTAAAATGGCTAAGGCAACCTTCCCTGGCTGGAAAGAAAGCTCACACTGGGCAGACAAAGCCAAGTCTACCTTAGTGGGACATCCAGGAGCTGGCACAATTGCTGACAGAGGCAGGACCCAGGCCTTCCTAGCCTGAAAATATTTGAAACTCACTGCTCAGGAATGCCCTGCTTATCTGGCAAGAGGCAGAACTGAGAGGGAGCTGCCCCTGTTCAGAGTTAGTAAACCAAGAATGGTAGAGGCAAAAGCCTGAAGAGAGAACGAGCATGAAAAATGTTGACATGGTAGCTTTGTTCTTATTCACAGACCATTGCATACAGCTTAAAAATGGTTTTCAGAACCAGGACCAGGTTCCTGAATTCCTAGAAGAGTTTGTTGTTCACTGGGCTATAAGTTGTATACTCAACATTTAGTGTTAAATATAATAGTCTACTATTATGGTAGGCTGTAGTTTGCAATTTGCTGCTATAATTTCCTAAGAAACCATCACAACAACTTATGAAAGTCTAAGCAGCAGGTCAAAGTGCTCAGTGTTGGTCTGCCTAAACATTTGACTATATCAACAAATAAGTCAGCAGTTTATGAATGCTTAAATTACATGGGTGGGAGAGGATGGGTCAAGGTCATACTCATGTACTTTAAATTTCTGATTTTTTTAGAGAAACAAAATATGCAGGGCAGCTCTCCAAAGTTTTACATGTCATTCAATTCTGGTGCTGACCTGCTAAAAAACTTGAACTTTATCCTCATGGAATGACTGAGAAAACTGTGAAGCTGCATTTTCCTTGATAGTTCAGACCTCATCAAGAAACATCCAATTGCTGAGTCAGTAAGATTTTTAAAAAGCTTCTCCATAATGCAGCTCTAATACTGGATTACTTCCAGTCTACTTTTTTGACCCTTTGCTGAATTACGTGGCATGGATTTTTCAAACAAAGCCTTCATTGCCTGCCATTAATCCTTTCGGGTAAGCAAATCAGCAAGCCTTTTAATCACTGGGATTGATGCAACCACTCCTAGAAAAGCACCACAAACCATCTGCCAATTTCACAACTATCAGATCCATGAATGAATGAAAGTACAAGATAAACAGCATGGTACAGAATGCCACGGCTGGAAGAAAAATTAGAACTATCACGGGAGAGATGGATTTCTACTTTATTGTACTACAATCCACGGGGCAGTTAAATCTCAACATGTAATTTCTATTACAGCAGTCTTTGCTCTGAACTTGAACACAACGCATGAACCCTTTTCTGTGCAGTACAAAAACAGAAGGAGGCAGTCACATATGTAACAAATATGAACATAATGTAAGTTTTTGTAGGCTACCTTGCTCCTACTGCCTACAATCATGCTTTATCTGAAACAGCACTTCAAAATAAAAAAAGTCTTTGTACACTTGACACGTACAAATGTTGTAATTTGTGTCCTACACAGTTAAATAAACTCAAAACTGCTTAACAGGACAAGAGATATCCTTCAAAATGATGATTGGCCACTCCTGCAGCGAAGCACTTGCTGAAACTAGGAGCAAAACAAAACCCGGGGCAGGTCTCTCATTTTGAAACAATCGGAGAGTTGCAGTGGAGACAAGGAAGGGTCACCACCCTCCCTCTGCATATATAATTAGATTATTTTTTTATTAGAATAATTTATCTGTTTGTTTTCTTTTAACATACCTAGTCCTTGAGAACATAACGGAGAAAATACCTTGAAATACATTGCAATCTGAAATAATTGGGAAAAAACAGTCTAACCACCATCACAACCCATAGGAATTAATAGTGGCTACAAGCAGAACAAAAGAAATAATTTGATGCTCAGCTCAAAACTGCTGGAAACAGCACAAGGAGCTGGGGCTCCTTTTGAGTATCCCTCAATCTTGCAAAGACCAAACCTTTTCAGTATAAGTTCATAACTCAGAAAGCCAACTATTTAACAGTAGCAATCTGAAAATAAAGGCCAGCAGTAAACAAAACCAGCAAAAATTATGACTACTGTTCCCTTTCTCTTCTCCCAGGGCAGAGATTTCTACCTCCAGGGACAGCAATTGCATCCAAAGTTTAGAAAAAAAAAATTGATTGGGCATTAACCACAGGTTACAATAGAAATAAACTTGCAGCAGGAGGATAAGACAGTGAGAGGGCAGAGACTTTCCTGCACTGGTTTGGCTAATTCCCACCAAGCCCCCAGTTTTGCAAAAAGGAACTGCTCACCCCTCATCTGGGCAGGCTCACACCCAGTTCTGTTCCTCAGGCTGAGGGAAAAGTCACCCCTGGCAGGGCAGAAGCAAGCAAGATTCTCTTAATCTGATGCTTGACCAGTAACAGCTTGGGAAAATGAGAATCAATAAGGAAGCTGCTGATGAACAGCTTTGCCTGAATAGTGAGAAGGGAATCAAGCTGACCCTGGCAGCTTCTAGATGGGTACCCAAGGAGAAGGCAATCAATAAAAGAGCAGGAGATGAGACAGACCTGCAGTCCAGCTTTTGTCAGTAGCATGTGGTAGCTTCAGACACACTTTGTGAAGAACACCACTGGCCTTTGGGACCTCCTCAGTGGTTCATGCTGCTCTGAGTACTCAGGGGGAGGACAGCCTCCTTTCTAGATCCTCATTTAGAACAGGGATCAGATGAATCACAAATACAAGATTTCCTGCATGACGGCGGATGGCCAGAAACTGCTATCTTTATGTTCCTGTTGCTCAGGAACCTTCCACTCATCTGAGTCTAAGGCAGAACAAACTAGAGAGGGCAAAACAATCTCTTTCTTTGGGGCTGTTTGTAGAAGTGTAGAGGCCTTTAAACAAGATCATGTCCCAGGCCTCTTTATTATCTGTATCCATGTACTGATAGAGAGCACAGGCACATTCTTACCAAGGGAAAAAAAATCCCAAAAGCATTAAAAGATTTTGTTGTTGTTTATATTTTTTCCTAAAAAGCATCAAACCATTGTTGGCATTGTGAAAAAATTTGATCAGTGTTTTAAATTTGAATGGCCAAGTTCTATAAAAAATGAAGTTTTTAAGTTTGAAATGTGGATCCTCTGGTGATCAACTTTAGTGTGTATTTCTGATGTGTAAGTGTGGACTTTTATGTCTTATTTAAGTATCCCAGTAAGACAACACCAGCATGATTATTCAATGTCCAAACAGAAGACCTTAATTAAAATTAGTTTATCTAATTCCATGTCTTGAAGGACATTTATTTGCAGAATACATACAAAACCTAAAACTGCTAAAAAGTGGCGCTATTCACTTAAAAGTATCTACAGTTTCAATAGAAGAAGTGATTCAGCAGGCCAAGAGGCAATATTAATACAGGAGAAAGTGATCCAGAAATATATTTATTTATTGGAAACAGTTTTGGATTTGTGTTGAACACAGGGTTGATAATAAGGAGCTGTTTTTTTTATTGCAGAGCAGGGCTTGCAAAGCCAAGGCCTTTTCTGCTTTTTGCACAGCCAGATTGCTGAGGAAGTTGGGGGTGCATGGGAGGCTGGGTGGAGACACAGCTGGGACAGGGGACCCAAAGTGGCCAAAGGCATATTCCAGACCATGTGACATGATGTTCTGTATATAAAGTGGATGGAAGGAGGAGGAAGAGGGGATGTTTGGAGTGATGGTATTTGTCTTCCCAGATGGCTGACTAATACTGCTGACCCTATTTATTGCATGACTACAGTTTTTAATAACAGTTCGCTATATTTTAAGTTCAAGGCTTACAAGGTTTATATTATTTATTTATTTATTATCTTAGTAGTGGCTCCAGGCCATTCCTGGAAATAAATGACCAATGAGATAAACAAGGATGACTGTGAGGTGTTCACCTTCCCAGATGACAGCATTACCCCCATGATTTACTGAAGTATTATTCTCATAAGAAATGCAGAAAGAATCTCTTTCTGCTTTTTAACATAACTATTTTTGAGAAGAGTTGCAGTTTTGTTTGCTGGAACCCTTTCCTAAAACCTTTGAAAGATGTTCCCAATGTGCTGGGTCTTTCTAAAGGCTTCAAGCTCTGAAATTCGTCGCATTCAGTTTTGATTACAATGGCTAAGGTTCTGCCAACAGAACCTGCTCTTTCAAGCTTCAGGGGGGAAATATCCTTTGTTAAAGTGGGTCAGCTGGCCTACTCCTACTGGGACAAAAGCTTCGGTATATTCACAAAAGGACCAAGCTATGATGTGGCTTTATGTTTGCTATTATCTCTTGAATCAAAGAAGTCATCTTTATTCTTAAATTCTGTGAAATATTTATATAAGGAAATCCAGAAGGTTACAGTCTCCTACAGGCAGAGCCTCCCAGACATCCTGAATGTTCCTGCTTTCTTCTATATATTATTCCTATTTGACATTTTTTCAGTGCCTTTTCTCTTCCAAATCCCCCATTCAACCACCATCTCTTATCCTTTCTGCAAAACAATAAGGGGGCAACTATTTGAATTTTCATAGCTTTAAATATATATTTTGTCTAAAACTCCCTTGAAATGTGAGAAAAAACCAAGTATGTGCTCCAAAGTTCAACATCAGAAGTGCCAAAGAATTGAAGGCCAAATCAGTTAATTATAAAAAAAAAATAAAATAAAAATAAAAAAATATTACCGTTGTAGACATGGACCAGAACGTCTTGCTTTCACATTAATACTGAGGCATTGTTCTAACAGTGCAATCTAGACTGCAGAATAGGGTGTTTTTCTCTATAGTGACTGTAAAACTTATAAAAATTGCAGAGGCATGAACCTTGCTCTACTCTCTTCACCCACATGTCAACCAACTGTTATCCTCAACTCTAACAAACCGAAGGGAAGACAGATAGACAGACAGAGGCTCAGTGTAGAGTCATGACTTTTGCCAGGTTAAACTTGCTCTAACACCCAGACAAGCACTCCTGTCCTGCCCACACAGCTGTGTTCCTCTTTCCTCTCCTTCATTTGAATCAGCTTATAATTTTTGCAAAGGTTCTAAAAATCTTGAAATAAGTTTAGAAATAGTCCTGATCTAACTCGAGAAACTAAAAGAGCAAGAGAAAGAACACCAGTTAAAGAGAGCATATTTGCTGTCTGATTTGATAAAAATTCCCACATAGCTTAGGAGGCAAGGAGCAGAACCAGTGTAAGGACCTTCAGGAAGCTGCTGAAGACAGCCCATGCCTGCAAAACACCCTCCTGGTCTATGTCACCGGTGGCCATGGCACTGTGCTATCCTGATCCATGCTGAACATGAAAAAGGCAGTTCCTCCCATGTCTGGCCTCTCCGTTTAGTGTTTCTGCCCTCCACCCCCACAGTTAGTCATGTAAATAAAAATAATTTAAGTCAAGCACTTAAATAAAAATAATACATATATTTTGATATCCCTAGTTCCTGTAATGAACGACTACAAAACTATGATTAACAATCACTGTCTTCACATCTCAAGAGACTGCTATGCCTTTTACTCATGATGACCACTGAATAAAGTTACTTAGATGCTGAAAGGATGCATAAAACCCAATACAGTTACTTTGTGAAGTCTGAGGTGCTGCTGTGAAACCATGAAATGCACTTCTCTATAGTTATTGTGAATATACTTGAAAAGAACACAATGTATTTTTATGATAGAGCTTACCATGCCAGAAACAAGGAAGATGAAAATTGCTATCAGATTAGAATTCCTATAATCGAGCCCTCATTAGAAATTCAAGGATAACCTATATGCACACAGAGATGTATATTTTTTTCCATTTTACATATTAAAGACTACTGAGAGGATGAGTTTTGTGTATCAACTCTGAATCCTTTAAAAACCTTCAAATGAACCCTTATAGTAATTATATGACCTTGTAGGTTTGTTCCCTTTTCCATTACAGTCATTTTCAATTGAAGATTAGACAGAGTGAAAGAACCATCAGTCAGTGCAATTTTAGAACATTTTAAAGCATTACACAAGCAGGAGTAAACCTGGTCCTTTCATGATGTGAACATGAATAAGAAGTGACACTGTGGCAGCCACAGCATATTTCCTTTGCCTTATTTGTGAAGGCTTTCCTCTATCACACCTGTGCTTCCATAGGCTTTTATCCAAGCCTATGTAAAAACATGGAAATTACCAAGTCAATCTTCTTTTGGACAGACATTGCTCCCCACATGATCTACTGAGCCTATCCAGTGACTTACAATGTCCTGCAGCTCAAGTGCTGTCAACTGTGCTTATCGCTTCTGGGATCCCAATAAAAGGAGGGCGGTCATTTCTCTGAGTCCACACAGACTCTCTCCTACTTTGTCACTTGAGATATTTAGATATATTATCCTAACATGTATGGGTAATAGGGCTGGGGATAGGCTCCAGCACTGCTCTGTGATCATTTACTGTCAAAGCTGTAATTAATATCTTGTCTGGTGCTTCTGCTCACACCAGGTAGCACTGCTGTGATTGAGTAATAGTCTGGTTGCAGCAAAATGCAAGGGCTGTTCTTGATAGTCTGTGTAGATGAGGACATGATATTTTTTTGAGGCAAAAAGTATACTATATGAGTACAAACTCTGTTGTGCTACTTGAGCTTAAGGCCAAGGAGTGGGGCTTTGCCCTTAGAAACTGTTCCTATATAATCCACTTGTCTGCAAATGTGCTAAACTACTGGTGAAACATTGCAAGAAGGCAATAATTCAGTATCAGAATCAATCTCCTTAACTTCTGACCTGTGTAACTGTGATTACTTCTCATTGGACACTTTCAGGGCTTTGCCTACCCCCTCACAAAAATAAAAATTCTCCTCTATTTTCTCTAAGGAGTGATTAATAAATGAGAAACTGCCATTGTAATAGGGAAATGTCTCTCAGTTGAAGGCCTTTTATTGCACAGTGACCATTTGGAGCCTGTCACTGCAGTAGCTGCCAAGCATTTATGACACAATTGTTGCTGCAAGCCACCCCAACAGCCAGTGAAGATGAAATTGCAGAAGGAAGGTTGCAATGCAGAGCTAAGCCCTTGAAGTAAAGAGGCAGTTTACCAATCTGACACATTTAATTACTTTTTCATAATCCTGAATGGTTTTGTTTAGTATATTTTTCTTAAGATTCAAACAAATTTTTTTTGTTTTTTTCATTAACCTTTCTTGATGCTACTCCCTACTCATGCCCATAGCTGTAATTGGTTTATTGAGCACCTTGCAGATGTGTGGCACACATTATCCTCTTTGGTTATCCTTTTTTTTAAAAAGAAAATATTAAGATATTCTGTAGAAGAAACAGTAACCGAGAACAACCATGTTCCAGTTTTATGAGTACAACAGAAGCCAGCAATTGTACCTTGGTGTGGTCAGAAAGAGCTCTCAAGTATTGGTTTTAATTTTAAAAATTCCCCTCTATTTCTACTCTATCTTCCTAATATTCTATTATATTTCTAAATAAACCCTTGTAATGAACACATCACTCACTCTTGCATATGAAAAGCTATATATCAGTTGTCAAGGAAAATACCAAGGTCTTAAAATCCTCATTGCAGAGCAGCTAGATCTCTGAAAATAAGCATATACACTAACCTATTAGCATGAACAGAGAAAAAGCGGATGAAACTTCAAAAATTACACCTTCTTTTAAAATAGTAAATGAAAATTGCAGCTTAAAGATCCAATTATTAAACTATGTACTGTAACCGAGGCAAAGGTTGTCATGAATCACTATTCTCAGTAAATTAATATAAATTTTAAGGATTACATGAATATCTTGCCTAGTAAGCACCTGCAGTAGCTGAAGATGCTGTTCCAAAGCAATATGGTACTGCCTTGGTGCTGGAGGTTACTGCACCGACCTGCAGGCTCCAGCCACTTTGTGTGAAATCCAGCAGCTTAGCCCAAGCTGCATTTTCATGACAATATAAAATAAAACCACTTAACTTTGCACTGCTTAATAAAGGCTTTCAAAACCTGTTAACACATCTGTCCAGGAGGTTGTTTCTAAACTTTTGCAGCTGACTGACATGTGACATGCACTTAAGGTTTTAATTGTAAAAAGCTAAAAATTAAATACAAGATTAAAATTTGGACCCCAGTTTTTCTTCTTCAGAAGCCAGGCTGACCTCTGGAGCACTTTTGGTCTAGTGTGCAACTAGGATTGCTCACAAGTCTAGCGCTGGTGGTTCAGACTTTCCTACAACTAATCCAAAATTAGTACACAAGTTCAAATCTTCCAATGAGAAAAAGGCCCTTTTTTATAAACAGCCAGGATCTGAATTTCATTAGTCAGTCTCTTCCTGCAACACACTCTAAACAAACTAATTTAAACAAGGAAATGTGACAGTTATGGTTTGCCCTGAGGCAAAAGCCCTGAAGAGATATGGGTTGCAGAACTAAAGCTGTGACAATCTGTACAACACACATAACTGTAAAACAAAGTGATGGAGTGAAATCATCAAGCATCTGAAAAACAAAAAATAAAACTCCATTCTCTACATCAGAAGTTATCAGGAGTAAAACCAGTATATGAAGTTTGCATGATTGAATTCAACACGTATCATATTTAGACTGATGGAAACGAAGATGCTTGTAACCATGTTCTGAACTGCCTGAACAGTAGCTCAAGACACAGTTTTCTAACAGTCAGAGTGGAGAAATGTGCTTGTGGCAGGGGACCTGAGGGGAAAAAACACCATTTTCAATTATTTACTTTATGACATCCTACACTCCACAGCATAATCACTTCTGTAAATTATGAAAGCTTTATTCCTGTTGTAATAACTCGGCAATAAGTCCAAATGCATTGGAGCATGATACAACATCTAAACCATTACATAAAGTATAAAAGATCATTACCTGGCTCAGAAATTATTATTGTAAATACCATCTTGTGCAATTAAGAATATCTACTGAATTTGGAAAATGACAAGTCACTTTTAGGCCACCTGTACATTGCTTCTCTAACATTTGCATATTACTGTGAAACAAAGATATCTTTATTGTCAGAGCCCAAAGTCTTGAGAATTTGGAATGTATGTGCTTGAGCAAGAGAGAGCAGGAATGTCTTCACTGCGTGTTTGTCATGTGTTGTATGTTTTGAACTCCAGCATGTGATAACCCCAGACATTGTCTGAACTGGATAAACATTTGATAATTTTTTGCTTAGCAGAAAATAGTCCAGCTGTAGGTTCCAACTGTCATATGCTATCCTTATTCTTCTTATCTATAATCAAAATATAATAAACTTGCTTCATCATAAAATAAATTTGGTGAAATAAGGCTTTTAGATCAGTGCATAATGAAAGCTGCCTTCTATGCTCTCTTCCTAAGGGCACAGGACAATTTCGGTTTTGAACATCACACAGTTGGAAAGTGTTCTTATAAGTTCTCTGAGAACAAAAAATACATTTTTGTTTTGATATTTTATGGGTTTGGATCTTAAATCATCAATGTAACTGTCCTTAGTGAAAATATAATGTGATTTCAATGACTGTGTCCAACTGTTGACAGTAGGGTTCTCTATTTTCAAAAGAGACTGCCCTATTTTTAATGATTTTTCATGCAAAGAGACATAAAATAATCCATAGCATTTTTCAACCCTTTTATGTTGAGCCCTTTAACGTCATAAAGTAATCAAAGTGACAGTTTCAGCTTCTTTTGCTTCACAAGAGCACCTCATCAATAAAAAGCAAGAAAGGATTTTCTCCAATAGGAGAAAAATCTACAGCAAGGTCTCCTGTCCTTTTCCTAAATCCAGGGATGTATTACTCATGGGATGGTGCATAGGTGCACATTACACTGTTTCTTCTACTGTTGAAGAAGTTTCAGTCACCTCTTGCTTTTCATTACTTTCTTCTCCACCTCCTTATTTTAATATCTCTCTATCTTTGCTCTCAGTGCATAGAAAACACACTAAAACACACTAAAAACCATTACACCCACTTTTTGTGGTGTATTTCAATATTTCTACATATGTCTGTTTCTGAAACAGAATGTTGATACTCTAATTATAGTCACAATCAGGCAATATTAACTTATTCCTTTATACAATTTTTAATTTAAATATTTTATGTCAGATATAAAATGCAGATTTGGGTTCCTGAAGAAACATGGGATGTTTAACAGATCTATGTTTCTTACAAATATAATTTAGACCTCCATGATACACAAGGTCCAGAAATAACATGAAATCAGATGTGTAACAACAGAGAAATGTTTTCTTTTCACTGTCCCTTTATCCAAAACCTAAATCACAGTCAAAGTGAACATTTTTTTGAGCTTTGGAAAACTTGGCTACATCAGCATTTTCTTCTCCTATGATCTCCAGATCACAGAAATATCAGACAAGATGCAGCTCTTGTGGTCAGACTGATGAAAAGCAGAAGTTTCTTTTCAGTTGTGCTGGAGTGGTTTGTGGAGTCAGTACAGTATATGCACTGGACTGAGTGTTCCCCTAGATTTCTGCAAATATATTCAAATTGCTTGAGATTCTTCCAGAAGTAACACTTGCATTCTAGCAAATGCCACTTTTATCAGCTTCCATTCAAAAACGATGAAGAAAAACAAGACCTATTTTATATAAATTTACAGTCCAACCCACTACCCACTTTTCCTATAATGAAGCAGCTACTCCAGAGACTTTAACAGCCTTTTTATTACCTAACATGACCATTACCAAGATTGGATCAAAGACCCCTTAATGTCTTTAAGACATTTCTGACTTGCTAGTTCCTACCTCTATTGAGTAAATACCACAGTATAGCTTTAGTACAATCTGCAAAGTAATTAATTTATGACTGCATTCTTAAAATCCCTCTGACAGGGCCACACAAAGTGTGTGAGACACCAGACACAGTCAGTATACTTTTGGCAGTGAGATTTCCTGAAAAAGTGTGTGACTGGACTACATCCCAAAATGGAGATTTGCTAAAGCAAAGTTCTGAACAGTTGGGACACACAATCAAGTCAGTAGCCCTCCCAGAGTCTCCCTTCAGAGCACATGCTAAAACCTTGTGAGTGCCTTTGTCACTGAGAAACACCCCAAGATCACAGGGTGATCCTGTGTACAGAAAAGCTGGGCACTGCGCCACCTAAAATACAATCAGTATTCTTCTATTTACCACCTAATACAGCATTATTCTTCTACTCTTTAAATCTACAATTGTAGTTGTCTTCTGAATCACACATCATGCTGTAACTTAAATGACCAACTGTCCACACTGTATAGCTCATTAGGAACAGAGCAAAGCTGAACTGTCCCTCTTGCTCTATTTCCTTAATTAGCTCAAAATCTGCTCTCTCTCACTGCTATAATGTATATTAATGAGATATATTTTATTAATCTACTAATTTATTGCAAGACTTTTATTTCAAAAACCGGATTCTGAAAGGAAGACTCGCAGTTACTGTTGTTTTCAGAGTTCAGGTTTTTGATCATCTGATAGTCAGGAAACACAGTAGGAGATGCTTTGTATCAGGGAGGTAACCAGGGACTTACAAAATCAGAGGATTTATCTGTAGTTAGTTGTGCTATCAATAAAACAACAGAGCTCCTGCTAAGGAAGCAGTTTGTTGGGGGCATGTAGCACAGTAGGAAAACTGTGTCTGTCTTTAAAGGTGACCTCAAAAAAATTATGTTATACTGCTGAGCTGTTTATTATGGGGCCTGTTCCTTTCACAGCACAAAATTTGTCACACTTAAAAATTGCTCCAAAATGTTACTCCAGAAATCCTCATTTGAGAAAACTTGAAGGAAGGGCATAACATTGCACAAAGAAAAGGGGGGGTGGGTAGACATGCACCATACAAGTTCACACGTTGACAGGTGACAAACCTTCACCAGGGAATGATATCACTGATCTTTTGCTATACACTTCATTGCTTCAGTAGTGACACATTTAGTAAGGTCTGTTGCAAGAGAACATAATATCTTTCAACTAAAGGATAGTAGATTTGGACTAGGTATAAGGAAGAAATTTTTTGCAATTGATTTGGTGAGACATTGGAACAGGTTGCCCAGAGAGGTGGTAGTTATTTTCCACTGATGTAGCATTAGGTGAGATGACAATAGCTTTTGTAAACAAAGAATAAAGTATGTAAATAACTATTCATCTATCTTAATTTGCTAGCTGGTTCTTCATTAGTTTAAATTCATACTAATCTCTTTTTTGGCTGAAGATAAATATCTTCACCATTCAGCTTTTAATTTGCTCAATATTCTATTATCTTCTCCCCTTCAATAGGGATGAAATTATGAAATGTTTATTAGAGATTAAATAGATTTCATATGCATTTGTACGTAAAAATAAATCCTCTCTCAACAATATGGGCAGGTTGACTGAATGGCAGCTAAGGTATGTTACATCCCTGGCTGAGGCTGGAACAATCGAAGTTACATTTTAAATTTTTCCTTTTAAAGAGAAATAATCTCAACACGGGAGAAAAACATATTTAGTTGACTGAAAATGTAAGGATAAATACAATGTCATCTTACCAGGAGTTACAATATTATTCTGTATTTTGGTAAATGTGTACTCTGTCTTTGAAATGGAAAAATGTCTGATGAGAACATATCCCTCCCAGAATGTGCCCCTCTGCACCAAGGTCATACAATTATGAAGATGTTTTTCCTCCATTACAGCATATTTTCATAATGATTTATGATTGCAAAAACCTTTTCACATTAAGATTTGTTTGTCTGTTTCTATTAAGGGTATCATAATAATATTTTCCTGTTTTCCAAATAAATGTTCCACACTGCCTAGCATCCGCCAGACATGCACAAGAATGTGACAGTGATTAATTTCTGCTGCCGAATTCTTTATTTCTAGTAGCTAATTAAGAAAACTCACTGCTTTTTAATAACTAAAAGGTATAAATTCTGCAGAGTATTTATGCTTATGTAATTGATAAAACATCTTCATATAATAGCTGTAAAATGATGACTGTATTATATAAATCTATCTCCTGTGAAGTCTTCTATAGGACATGGCAGTATAGGCAGCTCCTGTGCACTGAGGTATAAAATTTATATTATGGAGAATCCAGAACTTCTCTGAAAAAATAAATATAAAAAATTTTTCTGCTGTAACTTTATCTGGATGATAAAGTTCTAATTAAATCATATATGATAGAAATAAATTATATATAAAATTGTTGGGACTGTTCAATATAGTTTTCCTATAGGAAACAGCAAAGGCACAATTTGGCTTGGCTTTTTAAAAGCAAATTAGACAAACCACTGGAAAATTGTCTGTGGAGAATAATGGTGCAGTGGAACACAGGACGAGTAACTTAATAGAACTTTCCTAATATCTTAGAATTGCTCAGTCACTGGTCTTTTCTTAGGTAAAACTATAATCAAGCATAGACAAAGTTGGAAGCAATTGCAAAAATAAATGGTAAACTAACACTCCATTTTTAAAGCAAGCTCATGAAATTATCCTTGCTTTCATAAAATCCTTTCTGATAGCTGAGGCCCATATTAGAAGATCTGGAAATTTTCTTATGTAATATATATTATGTGTGCTTAAAAACACTTTAAGGTTTAGAAAATAATTTAGTCTTGTTATGCCCTACTATTTTTGAAGAAGCTATGGGAAGTGTTTTCAGACAGTGATGAATCCAAGTCATAGAACAGATGGATAATCAGACTTTTCATCCAAGTAGCTAAGAGTTTGGTTTCACCATTCCATTCTTCTGCAAATCACTAAGGCCTCCAGAAATTATTTGGCAGCAACCAAAATATGCTGATATTTTATCAGGCTTTAATACTCATGTATTTGTGTTCAATTTTATTGCACACAATATTTTATTGAAAGTATACTCCAAATATTTGGGTTAATAATTGTTAAGATGACCTCCCATGCAACCGTAGGGCTGAAAGTCACGTTGAACAGAAACCCACACTGAAATATTCTCTGCTAACAATGACTCTGGGCACTTGACCAGACTACAGAAGGGAGTAAACAAACCTTCTCTTAAGATACTCAGCAGCTGTTCCTTATTGTGCATTTTACTGGGATTCAAACAAGACAGTATTCCAGTAATGCACCTAATCACAAGTATGGTATGTACCCAGTGTGCAGGCAGGCTATCTTTGGCTCTAACTCAGCCATCCTTTATAGCTGCACAGAAACAGCAGGAGCTAAGGAGGATACAAGGACATGGTCACAGTCCCTTCACCAGAGAGGAAAACCTCTCCAGACTTTCTATCCACCTAACCTTACATCACTTCTTGCATGTTACAACCTGCCATCTCATGTGTGAACAGCATTTTACTGTTTACCAAAAAAAAACCCCACTAAATGCTCCTGCCAAACAGCTGCTCTTGGACAATACACAGGACAGCAGAGACTTTGAGTGTGAATATGCAACTGAATTTTAACAGCCCTGGAAGAGGAAGGGTTGAACACTCTTGGTCTATAGACCAGTATACAAAATATTATCTGCCAAAGGCCTAAGTACTTCTCAGACATACTTTTAATAGTGTTACTGTGTTAGTCAAATATAACATGAAAGTGAATTCAGTTGGTGCTGTGAGAAGAATAAAGTTGTTATACTTTAGCACTCTGTCCTTTTAGAAATCATCATGGAATTTATTAAGTATCAGTCAGTCACATCTTTCAGGGACTGAAAGTCTTCTTGGATATGACAAAGGCAATGTGTTCCATTATTTTTGTATCATAAAGCAATTTACCAGGCATGGAGCAGTGTAGCAAAAGAAAATTACAGTAATTCTCAAAATGACCAGGATGAATGTGCTCCTACCTTAAATACACACTGAGTATCACTGAAAAGAGAGGTCTGAATTCCAAACAAACCTCAACATGCCTCAGCCTGCAGCTGAACATACCCTCCCTCCTTCCTCTTCACTCTTTCTCAAAGGCGCTATGCTGGAGTTATCACAGGCTAGACGCTTTGTTGGGGTCAATTTTGTATTACTCCAACCAGGCTATTATGTAGGAAAATTATAGTTTTCAAATTGCTGCAAGTATAAACACCACCTTGCTTTTGCAAACAATAATATAATTAGAGGCTATTATAAAATAATCAACTCTGAACCATAATTCTGCATGTTTTCACTAAAAATTCACAGACTATGATTTTTAAGTACTGTAATTATTTTAACATTCAAATAACATTTCATTGGAATGTTTTGTCCAACACAGATTCAGAAAGAGCCAACACCTTGAACAGCTGCAGTCATAAATGAGCTGACAGTTCCTGCGTGTACCTTAAGATTTTAAAAAAGAAATTAACTAAAAGCTTTGAAAAAGACATAGATGATATTTTACAAGAACCAAAAATAAACTAAAAAAAAAAAAANGACAGAACCCCACAGGGTAAGGAGTCATTTAAGAGGAGTACAATTGTACTTATGCTGGTAACAGATCTTTGAACAGTTTCCCAAGGGCAAAATCTTTGGCTTGACAGTGGACAAAACTGAGCATTTAGTGTCTTACAAAGGATCCAAATAATTGAAAACTTTTGAAACTTTGAAAATGTTTGCCTATAGGAATTTATTTGAGAAAGGACATTCCACCTGCACACCTTGTTTTCTTCTTCAATCCAGTTCTGAAAAACAATGGAAGATATGTATCTATTCCCAATCCAAGGAGTTAACTGGAATGAAACTTCAGGCCTGACAGGTATCTACAACTGAGGAATGAAGCTGTAGATACCTATCAAAATACCAAATGTAAGGAAATACAATAAAAAACATAAAACTTCATAAAATTATTGGAAATTAACAACTTCTGAATCCTTTCCTTTCTAGGAAAGCCTAACAAAGATACTCAGGCATCCTAAAATTTACATCTATAACTTCATCTAAATTTCAAGATAATGTGTGTTTCCCTTTAAGATCATATTATTAATTTTACCTTCAAAATAGAAAAGCAGTTCAGAAAAGTGTTTCTTCACAGTTAAACCCCAAGTCTCCTGGTTTCAAGTGAGAATTGAATAGACAAGAACCACAGTCTCAGAATACTGCAGCCTGAGGCAGATCTCCCAAGGAAATAATTGCCAGAGCTCTTTCCTCACAAGTGGCCAAAAGAATAGAGGAAAGAGTTGCTGTGAATAACTGGAAATAGATTTAAGATTTAAAGGGGAGAGAAATAAAATGTGTGTATTTTTTCTTACAGAAGTATTACATAGGTTGAAAATAATTTAAAAACACATAACCAAAACTACAGAAGGTGGATGTGAGAAATACGACATAAAAAATTATTAATATTGCCATTAACTGCAATAGAACTAAAAATATTACTGAATTAAATTTATAAATATTCCTTTAAAGTATTAAGATCAAAAGTACCTCACAGTCTAACAGTTTTCCTTCTCTTTTTAGCAGCAATACCTGACAGCAGCATGAACAGAATGTTTTGCTACAACACTACTTAATTTGTTCATCAGAATCTTGTGATGTGACTAAAACATCCTGATCCCTTGCCTACTTCTGACAGTGAAATTCCTGCAAAACTGAAGAAAAAACAGAAAGCATGAAATTTTCCATGGCAGTGCTCTAGGCTGGTAGAGCAGTGAGCCTGGTGTCCACCACCCATGCCATGGCTACCGACCCACAGCACGGGACAGCCTTGAAGCTGGCAACACTGAGCCTGCCTAATCCTGGGAGAGCAAGGTGAGTTCTTAGAATATTTTGATCCATCTGACTGATGGCAGCAGATGTGGAGGAGCTACCCGCGGAGCAATATAAAATGTTGTGTTAGGCTGCTACACTACTGTGTTAGTGCACTGATGTTCTACATGGCAGTAAAAGCTGGTTTAATGCTTGCTGTGCTTTTTTGTGGAACGTTTCATAACCAGAAATTTGATTTTAAAATCTTAGCATGTTATGCATTTTTGATGTAGATATATTAATTAATATTCTTGATTTAATTAAATTGTGGCCAAAAGTTAAGTTCTCAGTAAAACTAGACGCAGTTGTCCACAGCATCTATGGCAACATGGAAAGCACTAAGCATGGAGTAAATAACAAACCCTCACTTGTTTTCTCCCAAAAAGGACATCACAGCACGACATGGTGCAGGCACACAGGGACAAGTTACATCTCCTCTCACCCTGTTCCTTTTGCATGTTGTGCTCTCTCTCTGACTTGATTTTTTTGGGTCAAAAGTGCAAACTCTGAATGCACCTTCCACCAAAGTGTTTGTTACAAAGCTTTGGATAACACCACTGCACTGCTTCCGCATTTGGTTTGACCTTAAACACAACTTCATCAAGAAGAAACTTGATCACCAGGCAGATAGATGAATTTTAGAATATAAAGAATTATTTAGAAATAAAACTGGACATTGCAGAACAGCCACTCCACATCTACCACAAACACTGCAGCTGCTCTGTCTTTATGTGTATCCACACATTCCAATTCAACTTGCCCAAGACTTTTCTCTTTAGAATCATTACAATTTAGTTGCTCATTATTTTAGCATAAAATGTGGAAAAAATTTTGTTTCATTTCCTGCACATTACCTTTATTTTTCTTTTCTTTTTCCCATGTCTATCTTATTGACATCTTCCTCCATTAATTCCTTTTCCTCTTATTTTCCTGTGTTATGCAGCTCCTAACTACCATTATTTTCTTAAGTTGCAATTCCTGGGCCTATTACTACACCTATTCCTAGCTCTCTCTCTCTGTTTCTCCAGAACATCCCCCATCCTGCTGTTATGCAGCATGGTCCAAGTCCTTCCTTTCTTCCATTAGTATTACTTCCTAGCACTGAAAATATGATCCCACTTTCACATCATTATGTATTGCTCCTACATTTGGGTTTTCCCAAATATAAACCAGGCATCTTGAGCCATCTTCAAAATAATCCCTGAATGTCATGCTGGTACTTACACTGCCTTTACCATGGGCTAGAGTTTAACACTTTTCCTGATATGATTCTCATGGTGGCTACAAAACCAAAGAGAAAATGCACCTCAGCAATCCATCAGGAGAAGTACAACAGAGGAAGGCTGAATGAGCCCTTCTCTCACCCTGCTAGGCTGAGCACATTCTGTGATATCCCATGGGGGGCACAGATAATTAAAGCAATAGAAAATTCAATAGGACAAAATAGGAAGAACAAAAAGTAGCATGAATATTATTCAGCAGGATGAGTAAGCAACAGATAAAGTATTTTGGGCTACAAAAAGAAAACAAAAAGGGGACACCCACTGGTGTACGCAGAGAAAGAAGTTATTTGAATATAAAGATGTCTCCTTCCAGTTGTGAAACATAAAATTACACTAATGGACAAGAGCACAGCTTGTCCTTGTCAGATTTCCAAAGGAAGAAAAAGAGTTTTCATTTCTGTTTCTGCTTTCTGTGCACTGACTATCATTGACATAATCTGAAAAAAGACAATTTAGGAGGGCAGTGCCCTGATGTATTTTAACTGCTGTTCTCATGCAGCTGATGTGAATATTTTCCTAGAGACACAGCTGAAGATATTTTCAGAATGATTTGAGTAAGATGCTGTTGTGCACACAATTCATACTCTGGATTTCAGAGCATAAACAGGGTTCCAGGATCAGCTCAGAGTAAACACAACATTCCCAGAATTCACCTTGTGGCCTAGCAGAGAGTTAAAACATTCTATGTTTACTGTAAGGAGTTTACAACTGTCATTTAATAGCTTCCATATTTCAGATTTTACAATGGAAAGTAAAAACATCAAAATGAAGGTTATATTTATGTTTTCTACAGGCTTTTCATCTCAAGAATTGTTTCCAACATTTCTAGAAATGCATACTTATCTGTGCCTTGTGCTTATCTTTCATCTCCCTTCTTATATATAATTGAGGAATAATACATGTTTCTGCTGCTAAATCTTTTAAGCAGATGTAAAAAAAGCACCCCTCAAATGTCATACTACAGTAGATGACTAGAAGACATTGTTGCCTTAGAAGACACAACAAGCTAAGCAGAAGGAAATCTGGGATTGGATTTTGCTTGTTTTATCCAATGGACAAGCACAGTAATATTTACAAGCTGTGACATCTGACTTAATTTTGTTTCTTGTTGGCTAGAAAGAACAAATTGCTTCATTTTATTTTCAGCAATCTAGAATTTGATTCACAAGATCATAGAACAGCTGCAGCACATTCAAAGATAAGCCTTCATCTTCCAAAGTGAGGTTTAAAAATGTAATGTGTCCTTCCTTGTAATGAATTTATATTTTCATTTTTGAGTAGGTAGTACCCCCACAATAGACTACAGAATACACTGTTGCATTAGAAAAGCATCAAGATTATTTCCTTTCAGAATTTAGCATGTGTAAAATAAAATGTTTAGGAGTCTGGCTTAAAATAGAGCTGATCCATAATACAGTCTGTGTGTGATTAGGAGAAAACAAGCATGGAAATAATAAAGAGATAGGTATCCAAAAAATGTGTCCTAGAGAGCACCAGCAATAAACAGTATTTTACTGATGAATGTGTAAAGTGTGATTTAGATAAAAAATTCAATTTAATAGACAGTGATTTTTTTTTCATTTGCATCACATTATTTGCATAGGATATTAATAACATATCCTTTTTTACAAAATCAACTTTTTTTTAAGAGACCCCAGAAGAAAGATTTGAAGACTGAGACCTTGAGCAATGGCTTCCCCACTTTTTAGTTTTTGAATAGATTTTACAGTCAAAAGAATTCAATTTTTTCTGCATTTTTATGTCAAGGATTCTCATCTCTCTGTCTTGTGTCTGATTAAGGGAATCATACAACTACATGGTGTGTTAGTTCAGTTGGCTCATCCTTTGGAAAACTAACACTGCCAGCACAGAAAAAGCAGAAGGCACGTTTTCTGACGGTTTAACAAGAGCTATTGACTCACCTTCACATGATAAAATCACTTGATCTAATGCAGAGTAGAGAAGTGGGAACATGAATTTGGGAAGGAAAGAACACAGACTGTTTCTATAAGCAGTCTCTTGCCACAGGATCAGCTTCACATTCTTCATGCGTCCCCAGTATATGGGCCATTCCTTAAATTCTACCATCCAAGATCTCTCTTCTTCCCTGGCTGTGACCTTGGAGTCCTTTCAACTCGTTTTTCTGGGGAAGGTGACACTGTGCCCCATGACTTCATTGTGCTTACACCACTCCGTCAACAGATGAGTTTTTCTAATGCTGTTGTATGTTACCATCTATCCACGTCTACATACCTTTGCAATTTATCCTTTCATTAAGTGCTTAAACTGCATTTTCAGAGGCAGACTAAGCATAGAAAGCACCTGATGAGGAATGCCACATAAATCAGGAGAAGCACTGTTATTAAGAAGTACTATTATTAAATTTCTGAAGTATTTCTTGCTTTGTAGTAATTTTCTGAAGTACTTCATTTCTACTGACTGACACTGGAACTCCAGTTCCTTTGATAAAGGACTTGGAAGAGTAGTTTCATTTATAAGAACTTTTTTTAAAAGAAATGCAGAGACCCTTAGACATCCAAGGCCTCTAGGGCTCCTGAAGAACACTGGATACTGTGAGTAGATGAACTGATAATACGAGGAAAATGCCTCTCTTATTATCATTTGCAAATGGCTCAGTGTATTGCCTATTTCTATGAGATCTGCGACAGAGAAGTGCCTGGAGAGAGTACTCTGGTTTCTTTCAAAGGAACAGCTGAAAGAGGAACAAAATCATCAGCTAAGGGCCTGGATCTGCAGAGTGCCAATTTTACCTCATGCTGTTTCAAGTGGAACTCGAGCTGCTATATCTCTCAATTTCATATCTTTCATGAAGTTTTGTAGTGCAAAATTCAGCACAGAACTAACTCATAAGCTTGGCCAAAACTGTCAGCAGTTTCAGCCATATGTGATTTTTGAGGCTGTCCTGTGCAGGGCCAGATAGATACTCTGATCTTTGTGGGGCCCTTCCAACTTAAGATATTATACAAAGCTCAGTGCTGAGCTATGTGGCTGAGCAAGAGATGATGGGTGCTAACACCAAGCCTGAGGAAATCACAGGTGTCTGCATCTCAGATGCTGCAGAGGAGAAAACACCATCATAATCCATTGTGAAAAAGAAAACATTCAGGCTTACGGGCACGGGCCTTGGAATAACGAGCCTAGGATCTAGAACAGCCCTTGACAATAGCAAACTTGAATTTTTTCCTGGCTTCTCAGAAACAATTAGCTCCTCTAGTAGTAAAAAATTATTCAACTATGTCCAGAGATGAGGAAGCCACAAGAGTGTTATAAGCTGGAGAACTATGCAGACAGCTCTAAAAGCCAAAGGACTAGAGATCTGCCATAGTAGTCTCTTGAAAAGCACTATCAGTAGGGAGAAGCTTAGTCAACAGGGAAATATAAAGTCACTTTTTTCCCTCCAAAATACTGAATTTATAAAATTCAAAGAATAGGAGAAATAAAATCCATTTGCAAATGAGAACACAACTGTCCTTCACATATTTAAGGTCTGACACAGAAGAGACAGAGCTCATGGCAAGCATTTGGTTTCACACTAAGCTTAACTTGGTATTTTGTTGCGGTCAACAACAATTCCTTCACTGTGATGTACTCTTACAATCTATGTTAACATTCATGTGAGAACAGACAGACATTTGAGGAACAAACACATTTACAAGTCTACTAAACTAATTAGCAAAACCAAAATGTAGTGACTAATCCTCTTTGAAATTCTTCCCTCTCCTGAATACATCACCTACAAACATTATAGTAATCTTATAATTTATTTGTTTTCTCAGATCCAAGCCTCTGGTTACTGTATACTGACACTGATTTAACAAGGTTAACTCAAAGAAGCATTTTAGGATGACCAAAAAGTATTTTCTAGTCTACCCTGCAGGTCTACTTTTAGTTATGCTGTCCTTGCATAACTTTCTCTGCTGAGCTGGTCAAACACTATGGCTCCTCCTTTGTTGTTTAGGTAACTGGCAGAAAAAGTCCCATTTGGGAATCCTAGAGTGCCTTCTGTGTGCACCCAGCCCAGAGCAAATGAAACCCTCGCTCACATGCAGTACTGAGGAACGTCTCAGAGGACTGTCAGTGAG
Source organism: Thryothorus ludovicianus (assembly GCA_013397245.1). NCBI lineage: Eukaryota > Metazoa > Chordata > Aves > Passeriformes > Certhiidae > Thryothorus > Thryothorus ludovicianus. Next base: position 644,074 of record VZTB01001452.1, read on the forward strand.
AAAGCCCTCAGGATTTGATTTTGTGATTATACCAGCACTTACTGAGACAGTAGATGAGGTTACAGGATAGTGCAAATCAGGACAGACCAGTTTGTGGAGGCTCTTTCCAAGACAGGGCATCTTCTGTCCCAGTGCCTAGCTAGGATCAGCTTATGAGAGATTCTGCAGCCAGTACACAACTGCATTTGCTCAGAGAAAGCACTCTGTCAACAGACAGGAAGTTTTCACATAAGCAAGGGTAATATTATACCAGGAATTTTCAAATAAAATCTTCCATGGCCACAGCCTGTACAGTGGAACCCATAATAAATCTTGTCACACATTAAACAAATATAGAACCTCTCTGTTGTATTCAGAGAGAAAACAACACAAGAATTGGGCTGTCCTTATAGATTACCATAATCATCAGTCATTAGTTCTTAATGATTTAATAATTAATTCATACTTTCTTAAAAAAAAATGAGGTAGCTAAACCAGGCCCAAAATGTGAAAGTTGAACAATTAAAATCTATAAAATGAACCACTATTAAAAAATTTGGATCAACTAATCAAGAATAATTTTTGTTCAAAAAATACCACAGTACTTCTACAATGCTTCCAAGGACATTAGAATTATTGTACATACCTAACTGTATATTATGAGCTTTAAATTTAAACTACCTAAGTCATTGCTGATTGTACGATGTCTGCAAGGTGCTCCTTTTGTCATTCTACTACTTCTCTGAAAGTTAAAAGAGAGAAAAGCTAAAAAAAAGGAAGCAGGAGTTAGACTTGGGAAGTTACGAGGGGCTTTTTTATTTCCTTCCACAATCTTTTTCCAATATTTGCATTTTGGGTATTTCGGATATGTGATCTTAGTGGACCTCCTGAATGCAGCAGGAAAAATTAGAGAAAGGAGAGTAAATTGCACAAAAAGCAGAGTTATAGACAATACTTAAGAACAAACATTGTAATAGTGCTATATATTAGTGTGAACCTACATTGAAAATACACAGTGATTTTACATTATATTAAAGAGAGCATCTTCTCTCTACACAATTATTTTTATTGAGAAGTCTCTCTGCTAAAAAAAAAAATCCCAACTTTTTAACAAGTTATACCCACTTTCCACAGGAAATCTGAGTCTGACCTGTTCTAGAATTATATAATCAGTGCTGCTCTGTAACCACAATGGAGACTACCAGTGTCTAACAGATTGACAGGGCACTGCTGTCATTTCCCTCATACCTCTAAACAAAACCATTAGCTGGGTGCTGCAGGTAACACTGCCAAGTGAAACACGGTTTCCCGTGGCAATGAAAGTACTACAGTGTTGAATTTTTGCTTTTCAGACAACATTATCTAACGATGAAGGTGGTAAGGGAATAATATGACTAAATAATGTATATATTGTGGGGTCTTTCACTTATTTTGAAAGCCTACAATATTCAGCAGATGAACAACATACTTATGGAGAGAAAATTCTGTTCATAAGAAGTGTGAATACATCTTATTACAGTGACAGTGCAGTAACATGTCTTTGATATTATTAAATTCACAGCTTTGATAAACAGCCTACAAATTACCTCTTGAAGGGAGCTGCATAATAATACCTGAAGCGTAAAGAGAGGAAATGGAGTTTAATTAAGTGTTGTCCAGCTAAATCACATAGATAAAAGCTTAGGAAGGTGGTAAAAATACTGCATGCAGGTGGTAAGGCAGAGTGGCCAGGCAGAAGGCTGTATGTGAAAAGATACTGACCTAGAGTGGGTCACACACCATCACTTCCTGATGAGCAAAAGCTCCCATTCTCATTCCTCCCTTTCCACATGCAGCATTCATTTTCTCCCCCTTGTACTCAGAGGAGAAAAGCAGTATCATAAAAGAAGGTAAAATTAGTAAGGATGAACTGCATGTATCCAAATGATTATTTAATACTTAAAAAAATACAAAGCTGTAGTGTAATGGACATTTAGTAGCCCAGCAGGAAAGTCTTGGGGAAATAAAAAAGAAGACATAAACACAGATGGAACTACCACGGAAAAACGGTAACAGGGTTATACTGGGGTTGGAAAGTGATGGTACTCATAGATCTTTTGAAGAATTTATAGATTTTTAAAACAAATGGTTGGATTTTTTTGCATAATAATAAAAGATAACATCATGCACCACCTATCTTCTAGAACTATATAGCCTCCCACTAACATAAAAAGTGAAGTATCCTAATACTTTTGGAAAGTCTGTAAAATTTTTAATGTATCAAGAGTCCAACATCTGTAGGAACAGGTGCATTCCCAAAAAGCGTGTTGCTGCAGACCTCCAGTATTTATTGACATCCCATAGGTTACAATGAGCATTTGACTTTCCCTCATTATGAATAATCCTTGACTGAGACTATTTCATAGAACCCTAAAATATCTCAAATTGGAAGGCAGCCACAAGAATCATCAAGACAAATCCCAGCTCCTTGCCAAACTACCTACAACTAATCCATATAACTAGAAGTTTCTGGATGATGCTCCTAGACATATGGTTAATTTGTACTGCCCTAATTAAACAAATGAACTTTCAGAAGTAGAAACACATTAACAGTCTCCTAAATTTAGGAGCATTTTTAGAAATTACTTGTGTAAACAATAATTCAGTCATTTGATAGGAAATAAATTTCTAATAAATACTTTTATGACTGTGAGAATTCCAATTCTTCTTTTTCTCCACTCTGATCCTGAATTAAAATGTGCCTTCAGTAAACATGAAAGTATGTACAATGCCTAACAGTTTGAAAACAAAGTCCAGACATGAATTTAATAAGGAACCATCTTCACAGAAAAACCATCCCAACTACACTGCCCACAAATAATCCCAGCACATTTACTCAGAAGTCAAGGACTCCAACGCAATGCACCTGCTCTTCAGAAACAAGCAGAGGCAGATATGGTAACAACTCTTGCAGTGCTGTCTTTGCCTAATGAATGAACAAAGGCTCTTTAAAGTTTTTCATGTGATATAATCCCACAGAAATATTTCTTCTGAGAAGTTTTATGTTTCTTGAGTCAAATGCTAACCTAAAGCTCCAAGAAGACAAGTGCTAGTATTGCTGTAGTGATTCAGTCTCTTAACTGGAGACTCAGCAGTCAAAACAGAGAAGAACTTCAGCAGCAAACTGCCTCTGCTAATAGTAGAGACAAGGTGTCATCTCCCAATTAACAGACCAATTGAATATTGATTAGAATTTGTCACTTTCAAAATAATTGAACCCATTTTGCCTCTAACAGCCAAGAGTGTTAAAGACTTGTAATAAAGAAAGGATCTTCAGCTGACGAATGATTTGTTCTGTACACAGAAAGATAAGTTCAAAATATTTCCTCCTATAGGACAATTGTCCCTATTTTTTGGTTCCCAAAGAGAGAACACCTGGCATATTCTGCGTGCGTAAAATTAATGCATATCTTCTTGTTCCCACATTAAAATGTAGATCAAAGTGGGAAGGATTTAAGAGAATAAAAACCTAGAATTAATACTGCTAAATGTTACATCATTTACTAGGAATCGGGTCAAAATTATAAGGGTTTCACAGTAACCCCATTCAAGTTCAATAACATGAAACAGATGGGGTGTTTTTCTGCTGGACTTTTTTCCCTCCACCAGCTATATTTTTTTGGAGACTATCAAGTCCTGGGAAAGAGCAGTACTTGAGATAAACTGGAAAAAGAATCTCTGAGAAGGTATCTGCTTGGTTAACAAAAGACACAAGTTAAGGGTATAATCCTGCTCCTTGCCTGGGAAAAAAATAATGCCACTGACCTTAAAATATTTTCATATTGGGAGTGACAGGAGTATAAGGAGATGAG
>VZTB01001453.1:7554-80252 GCA_013397245.1 Thryothorus ludovicianus
TTTTTGTTGTTCAGGGTTGTTCCTTCGTTTGTTGGGCTGGGGAGTGTTTTATCTATTAAATAAACAACTTTTTCCACTTTCTACCAAGGACATTTTTTTCCTATCCCGATTCAGCTAAGGGGAGGGGTGGTTCATTTAGAGGTTTGTTTGTTTTCCTTTCTTCCCCTCTCCCAAATTTACTCTAAACCAGGACAGATGGAAAAAGCATTGATAACTCAGAAATATTTTCATTACTGCTGAGCAGAGCTTGCACAGAGCCAAAGACTTTTCTACTTCTCACCCCATCCCACCATCAAGGAGTCACAAGGAGTTGCAATGTGACAACCAGGACAGCTGACCCCAGCTGACCAAAGGGATATTTCATATTCTACGGCACCACGCTCAGCATATAAACTGGGGAGAGAGATGGCCAGCAGCTGCTGCTTGGGAACTGGCTGGATGTAAGTCAGCAATGGTGAGCATTTGTATTGTGCATCTCTTCTTTTGTATATTCAAACTCTTTTATCATCATTACCATTACAATTTTTCCTCCCTTTTCTGCTCCAGTAAACTGTCTTTATCTTAACCTATGCGTGTTCTCACTTTAAACTTCCTATTTTCTCCCCCATGCCACCAGAGGGGAAGTGAGTGAGTGCTGGCTGGAGTAAAGCCAAAACGGATGTATCGGTGCCTCTAAAAATTAGTATCTTTCAAATAAAACAAAAAAAAAAGGATCTAAGGATCTCTGTAAAACCACAAGATTAGAGTCCATCACCAAGAACAGAAATCTAACTGTACATAATGTCAGAGCTGCTGAGAGAAATGCTGCTGTCAAAATCCAGCTAACAGAAATGTCCACTGATTGCCTTTCAATATGAACCATGTAAAAGTTTTTTTGTTGAAGTTGTCTGTAGTCTAGAATATGTACCTGAGACAGGAATGGGCTGGAATTTTATTTTAGGATGGTAGAATGTTTATTTAACTGTATTTATATTAACACTACAACTGACATTTGGTTTACAAATACTGGAGAGGGCTGAGTGCACTTTTGGTGAGATTGAACAAATGCTTGGGGGTTTTTGTTGCTTTCTAATTGAAGTGCTACCCTGGCACACTTGAGCACTAGTACATAAGCAGTAATGTATGATAACAGTTTCTAAAAGAGGCTCTACACATCATGTGGGTGACTTGGATTTGATTTTTTCTTTTTTTTTATGGACTAAGAGATATGAAAAACATTACTCTCAGTCAACTAGAGATGAATGCCCTGTTTTCTAGCTTCCCTTTTAAACAGCACCCTTATGGCATCAGTTATTGTGGTGTCAGTTATTGCTCCTACAAAAAAAAGTAATTTTAAAATAAAATTAAAAATTAGTACCAATAAGAAAAAATCCCCAAATTTTATTGTCTTTGTCTCTTGACTGAGAAAGCAAGTCACTGAAAGTTACTGTCCTTCATTTAGATTTTACCTAGCTAAATAAGATAACATTTTTATTTTAAATGTAATTGCTTATGTAAGCAAAAGTTTGGAAACCTCGCTATCATTTAATATTCTTCTAGGTAGATCTAGAGTGCATTTTTCTCAGCATGACAAATAAGCCAGCACGACTATGTGTGTTTTTTATTTCCCAAGCTAGTGACAACCCAAACTATCCACCTCCAGATTCCTCAGAAAGAAGGTAAAGCAAATTTATTCTGTAAAATAATACCAAAGAACTTTCTTTGATATTATTACCACAAGTAGAAAAATGTGAGCAGTCCAGAATTAAAATGCTCCTTAATGTTTATTGCATTGTATACGTTTATAAGGATATTAAAGTAAGAGGGTGGTAGGTAACTCCAGCAGGCACTACCCCTCCCCACCCTCCAACCCCTCTGAAATCCATTCCAATACTTAGAAGTCTGTTTGATCTTGCAGGAGAGGGGGGAGGTCAAGGGTTATTAAAAGGGGACAGATCTGCTTACCAAGGAGAAAATGTGAATAAAATACAGACACAATATGGTACTAAAACAGTAACCTGTATCAGTAATGAGTACCAAACATACTTATTAAACAAGGTGTTGTGGAAGGTGAAAAGGAGCAAATATATTCCATGCCTGTATAGAGAGAGAATTATCCTGCATAACTCTGCCAAATACCTTTAGTGCACATATGATTGATGCTAAAAATAACACTATTTTTCTGCAACTGCTTATATCTGCTCACCAAATTAAATTTAAATTCTATTATTTAGATGGGAAATGTCTTTGTTCCAATACTCCAGCCAGCATACATGCTCCTCTACTCTAGCTATGCCAGAAAAGTTGAAGGTAGATCAGAATCAGTGTAATTGTCACGGTGGGTTTTTTCCAGCTGTTTTACGATCCACATCATGCACAGATCAAAGGGTTTTAAGAAGAATATTGAGTTCAACTTCATACATTTTGCAGGTGTTGAAACAGAGGCAATGTGATTCTCCTCACACTGTGAAGCAGTCCACCAGCAAGGCAGCAATGCTCACTGCATCACCCGGCGCCCAAGTCCTGGGGTCACAAGAGCTCAAGCTGTGGCACGGCTGGCAAGGTAGAAACTGACCTTCAGTCAGGCCTTGGAAAGGGCAGCACTGAAATGATGGCTTTGCATTCAGCTCCCCAAAGCTACTGCTGTGCATCAGACTGAAACACACACCCCAGCACACAGATGGGCCAGCTGCCAGGGTGAGTGGAACCACAGAGGGCAGGCACAGAGTTTGTGCAGTGGCTGAGCTGAGCACATCCACAGCCAGAGCTAAAGGAGCAGCAAGGCAACAGCCCTCCAGATGAACACTTACCCAGGATACAACACTGAGCTGGCCTAGTGGTTATCAGTGATAAGTGTGACACAAAAGTAGTGAGAACAGAGGAACTGGCCAGGCACTAAGGACCATGACTACCATGAAGTTGCAGATGTTAAAAAATCAGAGTGCACATTTGCATATAGTACAGACACACTTTCTGCTTCATTTACAAATGCAAAGAAAATGCTCTTAAAGCAACGTCTCCCAAATTGTCTCAGGTCAACATCATCACATACACAGCAACATTTCTGAAGGCTGTTGCTGAAACTATTTTGATAGTTTGTTGATCCACATGCAGATAATTCAAGCAAATCCATCAAAGTTTACGCACTTGTCTGTTTTTCTGCTAAGTGGGTACCACCATACATGATTCAAAGGTCATTTATCACCTTTAGTGTAGCTGATTATTCCTCTGTTATTCTTCTGAAAGTGTTTTGGTGCATTTGACTGAATATTGCCAGTCTACCTAGATGCTGACACTGATTTTACTCTGAGAATGACAAAAAATATAAACTCTTTTCAGTAGTGCCTGTTACACATGCGTATCAAGTGAAGCATCTTGACATATTCCATTAGTTACATTTACATATTCATTTCATCAATGTGCATTGAATACGTACCACTTAGACTCCTGAAAATGATAGGGAATCCAGCCAGAAGGTTTGATGTGTTGCTTATCAGCATCCTGAATTGTAGCATAGTTAACCGTATCTTTATTTTCCTGAAGTTTTATATGTTGTAGTTCTCCAGCATGAATTGTCACAGGGCATAGAGACATTTTAAGATGCATTTATTATATTAGCTATTAATTTAACTCTACTTTAAAATCAGACTGTAGCACATAGTCATTCCACTTAAACACTCAACCTGTGCATATGCCTGCACACACATTCACTTGTCTAAAATCTTTAGAACTTAGTGACCTAATTTCAGACTTGGAGGAGAGGTTCTGATCTTAGAGATAATCAGCTCATTGATCCAGTTGGAATAACACCACATACATACACACACACACACACACACACATGCAAAAATGAAGGTTTCAAATTCATCTCCAGGCTGTATAATTGCTAGATCTGATGGGGTGGTAACACATGGTAGAAAGTGAGTAAAGAACCAGGACTGCCTCTTTTGGCATGCTCTGCAGTTAGAATGTTTTAGGCATAACATAATATGAAACTATGTCTCTGTTAAAAAGTCAATCAAGAGACAGAAATTTGTAGGAAATCTGGCTTCATTAGTTCATTAGCTGCTCACAGAACTCCTTGTTTACACTGAACACATATTGCAGGCATCAAGAAGTATTTGCAGCCAATCATCTGTTTCTAAAAGCTGAAGATCGGCTGTGACTGCACCACCCTTCCCTTCCTCCATCATACGCCTATAAATGCAACTGCACTTGCACATTTAGTGATCCAGGGAGAGTATATATCCACAGAACAAGAGAGCAAACACAAAGGGAAAGGCTAGCAGGGATTATTATCACTCATATCTACTATATAAGGAATATATTGAGTTCTGGATGCAATTTCTATGAATAGCAAAATTCAAATTAAATTGATTTCATTATTTATGTTTGTAGATCTCTAGCCATGGAGAATGAAGGAAAGATCAAAGGAAATTATAACTATCTGGATTTACTACTCACTCAACTGTCTTCTCTCTTGAGACTACCACAACTGGATTTTGCATTTCAAAGTGGTAGGAAAATTCAGAACCTAAAGAGGAATTTCAGTCCAGCAGCCTACTACCCTGCTCTGTCTACTGCTCCCCAAATGCAAATCATATCATTTGTTTCAGAATAACTGACGTGTTAAACACGGAAAACTTTAAATGCAGAAAGGAAGCAAATGTAAACATACAGTGTTTAGTCATTACAATTCTTTTATATTTATGCTGACAGGACAATTTTAATTATTCATTTTCATGAAGACTACCACTGCTCTGTGGCAAAGGCAGAGGCCACTGCTGAGATTGATCTCCTATTGTGGTAGTCACTGTATAAGCACACAAAACAGTTAACTTAAGAATTACCATCTAATTAGAGAGGAGGTAGGAGAAAGTGATTTCATATATATTTATTTTTAATCTATGTGTAAGCAGATGTTGCAGGATCCTGAAAGAGTCTGCACATTTGCTAACCATTGATTGTAGAAGCTTGTAGGTCAGCAACAGGATTTGAATTATGAGACCAGAGATGGTTCAAGCTCATATATTCCTGAGTTTGTCAGCCCATCTCTTCATATACATAACTTCATTTGAAGATTTTTGTTATAGTTACTATCCTGATATCTTTTATTTTTAATATTTTATCTTCTTTGCACTACTTTGTAGATCTGGTATCAGGTTTCCCAAGTGGACTTAAATCAGTCTCTTCCCAGTGTCCCATAAGCTGTGTCTTGCATTGCTGACAGCTCTTTCACAGCAAGGAAGGAGAGAATTTCTCTTGGGCCTCCCTCCCTGAAGATCTCATCCTTCAGCCACTTCCCTCATGCACAAGCTCACCATATTATGTAATGTATCTATGGTCACATCAAAGGTTAAGTATGTTGAAGTACAGGCTTCAGTTTGCAAGTTGTGACTGGCTGCAGTCCCAGATTCAAGCCCCCAAAAGAGGCACCTACGATGCCTTCACACAGAAGAGGTGATTTCCTTAGTAACAGTGACCAGTGGAAGAAAATGTGCCTGACAGGAAAGTGTGTGTTCGGCTTCTGAGAAAGACAACAATCTCCCACAGCTGAAATATTCTCCCTCTGTGGTCTAGGGAGTACTGGGTAGGGATATGTTTATAAATCTCTCTGTGTCCCTGATTCTCCCCCTCTCTCTCTCTCTCTGGGTATGGATATTTAGACACCAAACCGATAAGCTCAAGACCCTTTCAGTATATGAATCTTTTGAATGTTTCAATTACAAACATGGGTCCTTGAGAAGGAGCAGAAACAAAAGAGCCTCATTTATTCTCAGTTAGTTGTTCCTTTTCTGGAGCCACTTGACAATTAAATGGAAGCCACTTGAATTAAGAAATTTGCAGCACTGCTCCCTCTTAAGCAAATGCAATCAATCTCTCCACAGCTCTTTAGTTAAAAGAAGTCGGTGTTTAATGCAAACTTCCTTTGTCTTTGCATTTTGTGCATAAATTTCTGGTTAATAGAAAAGGTTAAGTACCTTTCCGCTAGAATTTAATTAAATCACTATGCCTAACACTTTGAGTGTATCAATATTAAATTACGTTCTGTGTCCATTGTTTCGTCTCTTGCTGTTTATATTGAACAATAGCATCCAAACACCATTCTGGTACAAAAAAGCCTCACCAAAGTAATGTTTAAATACATTTGACAGATAGACACAAAAGACAGAAATGTAGAGAAAGCCAATTCAAAAACAGTCTTTGTGTTTATTTCTCATCCAAAGTCTAAGTCCGTTCATATATTCTATAGACAAGAGTTTTATAGAAAAGAACTAACTTTAGGGAATAAATGGGACCATTTATCATCATGATGAAGAGGTCATTGTCTGATTTTGGTCCTGTAATTTGAGAGACTAGGAGACAGGTGTTTCCTAGTTTGCTAGAAACCATATTCCTGACTGTATCTGAGATAGCAAACTGTGTTCTATAAGATAAAGTACAGAAATGTTATACAGTACAGAGAATTTTTACACCTTTTCTTGATAATCAGATGAAAAAGATGAATTTGATGTAACTCCAAGTACTGGCTTTGGCAAAGCAAGACCACTTTCCCAGAATGCATTTATGTTTCTTTGAAAAGCATTTTAAAATGCCTATAGTCAGTTATATAGGCAATGAAAAACTGTTCTTATTCCATTTAAAAATTTGGATGGTGCAAAGTCAAATTGTGCTGTTGATATACCAGTGCAGGAAAATTAAATTGTAAAAGCAAATGACTAGAAATACATATGTGTCCCATAATTACACACTCCTGTGGGACTGAAAGCATTCACCAGATTGAGTCTTGTCTCATATACAGTTCTGACACTGACAGTGTCAGGACTGTATATGAGACATGACTCAAACAGGTGAATCCTGAATTTTTTAGGAAGAAAGATATATAAAAAGTGATGTTAATGAAATGACATTGTGATAATGATTTTGCAAATTAAAGCAATAAACAGTGACACCATGGATCTATCCTGCTGGAGTAGTAGATGATATTTGGTCTAGAATAGGTGGTCAAATGGAGATAATGGTAGAACTGACAATGTAAATAATAATAACAACTGCAGGAGGTTAAGAAAGTGTTATTGAGAAAACAGAGAAGTCAAGTAGTGTCACTGTGATAATAGTAACAAAAATCCCAAACAATTAAGCTTTTTAATTTTTTTTAAAAAATCAATTAATTAAGCAGTATGTTTTAAAAGAACTAGGCATCAAAAATAAGCATGGATGCAGTGATCATGAACTGAGCCCTCTCTACCTTAAATAAATAATGAAAAAGATTAATTTTACCTATGATTCAATTTACTTAATTGGGAAAAACACACTGAGAAATTAAGGAGACTGAAAAGTTCAAGGATTTGAGTATTTCAAATAGAAAGTATAAACATTTTTCTGGAAGCTGCTTAAAAATATGAAAAAAACTATTAGAGGGGGAGCTGAATACAGGATGAATAACTACCATTTAAAAAGCAGGCAAAAATAGAGAAAAATTACAAATAATAATACTTTTTTCTGGAGGTCAAAAAGTATAGGAGAAAAGTATGATTCAGTAGAAGTTAGGCTAAACTAAACCATGCCAAGAATAATAAAAGCAATTACAAAGTGTCCATAATTTACATGAATTAAGAAGGTGGAAGGAGACAAACCATTATGCAGTAACAATGAACATAAAGAACATATATAAATGACTGTAAGTGAACATTTTAACTCAGCTTTTGAACAAGTGCAAGTCTGAACCTGGGACACAAATAAAATGCTTTGTAGGAATGTTTAACTATGGAAATTATCAAAGCTAATGCTGAAACAAAGCTCAGAAGTTTTATGTGCTAAGACTGAGACAGATGGACATGAAAATAATGTTTCTAGAATTCTTGAAAGAACTGATACATATTCCTGGAAATTTTGAGAAAATCAGAATTTTAATGACCCATTTAATGGGGAAGGGAAAGCATAAGCTACAAGTTAAACATAAGCTTTCTACATGTTTGTAAGACCTACTCAAATTATTATACATAATAAACTTACAACCTAAAGGCAACTAAAATTGCTTCCCTAGTGTGTCAGGCTCAAAGAATATTTTTAAGAAAACTAGTAATTTTTAGTATACGATTAAGCAGGCTAATCTAATAAAATAACCAATCTTTAGATAAAATAAAGGATTTCATTTGAACTTCATTAAGGTTTCCAACACTTCAGGGGAGACAACCATCTTGTAACCCTGGTTTATGAGACAAATAAGATTTATAAGGTAGACAGAGACCTGAGTGAAGGAAAAAGCCACAGCAGTTGCTCCTGAAGGAAGCTTATTAGAACTGCTTACCAATAAAGACAGTAAGTTTTACCAGGAAGATAGTGCTTAAAGGTCAATGCAGGCAGCAAAGTTGGTAGGATGTCTCTCTGAAAGGCTTTAGCACACAGTTCAGCCCTGTTCACAGAGATCTTAATGTTTTTAAAGTTCCATAACCCAAAATTCATTAACAATTTTACTCTTCATCTGGCTTCTAAAGTAAGAACTTGCTACTGTAATTAGTAGAGGAAAAGTAAATGAAAAGTGCTTACCTTAGGAAAAGTGACAGAGGAAACAGGATGTATTTAATTATACCAAATGCCACATCACACTGTGGCTATAGGAATTTGTCAGATGGAGGTCTGCAGATAATAAGATTTCAAGAACATAAATTCAAAGGCAGCAGTAATGTGGACAATAGAGAGGAAAATGTGACCTCAGCACCTCAGGACAACTTAGGCAAGGTATTTCCCAGTAGATTTAGACAGATATTTATATAAGTACTCTAGGCATCACAAAACATCTGTGTTTTGTGTGATTCTGATTGTTCATATACCTGAAAGTATATTTAGGTAATTCAGGAAAAGGATACCTTTACAAGAGTGGATTAACTATTTTACAGGCCAGGTCTAATGGATGAGAGGGGTTTGATCAGTCTCTATAGAGGTACCAAGTGATTTAGCTCAAGGAAGACAGAAGTTAAAAGACTATGTTGGCACAAAAGAAATTATTTCAAACTGACTGGGAATTTTACATTTCTAGAGAGCAAAGCAACAAAGGTGTACAGCAGTTTCCTCATATGATTGGAGTAGGTCAGAGTGGTAAGAAAGACAATAAATACCTTTTCAAAGTAGTATTTAATCATATTATGGGAATGATATCAGAGCAAGTGACAAGACCCTGAGCTAAAGACTGCCCCTGTCTCTTTACAATTCTGTATCGTTAAAAAGTAAATGCCTCAGATAAAAATTAGACCTTCTACATAAGACAGAACTGCATGAAACAGCTACGTCAAAACAGGGTGCATGAAGAAAAGGCCTTCTGATACTTGAGGTATCTTTTAATTCCTTGGGGCACACAATACTGTGGTGTTTTCATGCTGATAGCAGGTACCCATCAACACTGTTCTATCACATCCCTGCTCAAGTGGGCAGGGAAAGGAACTTATAAAAAAAGACTCTTGGGTCAAGATAAGGACAGGGAAGGATCACTCATCTGTTATCATCAGGGGCAAAACAGTCTCAACCCTGGGAAACTAGTTTAACTTATTACCAATCAAATAAGAGCATGATAATGAGAAAGAAAAATAAGTCTAAAAAGCACTTTTCCATCACCCCTCCCTCCTTTTTGGTCTCAATTTCACTCCTTATTTCTCTATCTCCTACCCACAGCAACACAAGGAGACTGGAAATGGGGGCTGCAGTGAGCTCATCACACATTGTCTCTGCCGCTACTTTCTCCTTTAGAGAGGACTCCCCACACTCTTTCCCTTCTTCAGCATCGTCTCCCACAGGAGACAATTCTCCATTAACTTCTCCAAGGTAGTTTCTTCCCATGGGCTGCAGTTCTTCATGAAGTGTTCCAGCACAGAATGCAGTCCTTCAAGAACAGGCTGTTCCAGCAGAGGTCCTCCACGGGGATCACAAATCCTTTCACCAAATCTGTTCTAGCATGGCCTCCTCTCTACACAGTTCCTTCCAGGAGCCTTCTTCTGCAGGAGCTTCCCATGGGGTCACCACCTCCTTTTAGCACAATTATATGCTCCAACATGGGGTCCTCGAGGGGCTGCAGAGGAATCTCTGCTGCAGTGATTGGACCACCTCCTCCCCTCCTTCTCCAGCGACCTTGGTGTCTGCAGGGCTGCTCCTCTCACATATTCTCACTCCTCTCTCCAACTGCAGCTGCTGTTGCACAATTTTTTCCCTCCTTCTTAAATATGTTATCCCAGATGGGCTTGGCCATGGTCAGCGGTGGGTCCGTCTTGGAGTCAGATGGCATTGCCTCTGCTGGATATGGAGAAGCTTCTGGTAGGTTCTCACACAAGTCACCCCCTTGTGTGTAGCACCTCCTTCCACCACTACCAAAACCCTGCCATACAAATCAAATAGGAGTACACCCTGAAAATGAGTGATTTTTACAAGATGACTCATTAATTCTCTCATTAAAATCACAGACTTACCTGATGATAAACTAGATTTCATTTAAGATCACTGGAAATGGAACATGTGTAATTTGTATTCTAATAATCACAGAAAATTAAAGTTTTCAATTTACCCTAATGGAAGGGAAATTATTTTATTTAAATGGAATGTCTACAAGGAACAATACATCTAACTTGCTTTTTTCTACATAGCTGACCAGCACATAATGCTTTGTACTACACTGAGCCAAATAATGTATAAATGACTAAGGCACAAGTTCAAAACCATTCCTTGAAAAACTTAAGAGATAGTTCTTCCAAGTGGAAATTAATTATGCTGTTACCTAGTTGTGCTCATTTAAACATGTTTTCAGTTTCCAGACACATATTTCTTTTCTAACTTCCAGAGCTATATATCCAAGCTTAGTCACAGTTTTTACAGCCTAATCTAAACCTTCACTTCCTCTTGTGAAGGTGCGCTTTGGGACACTACAGGTAACATTTAGGTTCTTTCTGTGGTTTTCTCTAAGAACTATTGGACATCAGTAAAACTAGACTTTACAGTATAGTACCTCTCTTGAGAAACACTATCCACAGAAGTCAAAGTCTTCTGCCTATTAATTCTCTCTATATACCTCCCAGGATCTGTTTCACTGTTTCACAGTGAGACCTGTTTCCTGTTACCATCTTCAGAGCACAGCTACAGGGACACTTTTCTTCACTCATGCAGGTTGCTTATCTTACTTCTCCTCTTCTTCATGGAGCCACAGATAGCATTGCAAGGTCTTGTACTCTGCTCTGTTGAACCATCTTCATGAGCACTGCACACCTCTCACTCAGCAGTTCTACCTATCCTTCAGACTTTGCAAATCTACACTTCCCAAAATAATCAGAATATTTCATTCAGAATTAAATGTAGTTGGTAAGGAAGACAATCAGATCTGCAACCTCTTCTGGCACTTACAGTTTAATAGGCAGAGTAAAACACATACATTTGTGTGACAAATGTCCCATTTACAAACTGCATTTGTGTTGTGGATTAATCCCCCCTCTGTGAATAAGCAAAGGAAAGGCATAATAATCATCACTTTACTGTCCCAATAATCTGTCAGTAGTCAACTTTAAATACTTTCCTGAAAGTAATTGTCAGCTTTAACATCTAATGAAGATTTCAGGCTGGAAATTATATATAGGTGGTATATATCCATATGGGTCTATTTTCTAGTCCACAGTGAACTTAAGTCACCTGTAACTTCCTAAAGCTTTTGTTTGTTTGTTTTTGCTCTATTTCAGAGCAGAAACAGAGTTCAAATTCAACTTCAAACTAAAAATTCTTTACTAAGATGTGCTGGTTTTGGTTGGGATCGAGTTAGTTTTTTTCACAGTGGCTAGTACAGGAGTATGGTTTAGATTTGTACACAATACAGGGTTGATAATACAGAGATTTTTTTTTGTTGTTGCTGAACTGGTCTTACACAGACCCAAGACCTTTTCTGCTTCTTGTACATCCATGCTAGCAAGGAATTTGGGGGTGACTGAGAGGCTGGGAGGACAGATGACCCAAACTGACCAAAGCCAGGACAGATGACCCAAACTGACCAAAGGGATATTCCAGACCATATGACATCATACTCAGTATGTAAAGTGGGATGGGAAAAGGAGGAAGGAGGATGTTTGGAGTGATGGTGTTTGTCTTCCCAAATAACTACTATGTGTGATGGGATCCTTCTCTCCTGGAGATGACTGAACACCTGCTTGCCTATGGGAAGGCAGTGAATTAATTCCTTGGTTTGCTTTGCTTGTATGTGTCTCTTGCTTTCCCTAGTAAACTGTCTTTATCTCAACTCTTGAATTTTCTGCCTTTTACCCTTCTTATTCTCCCTATGATTCTGCTGCTGGTTAGCAAGATGCTGCGTGGGGCTTAGTTGCTGGCTGGAGTTAAACCACAACAATAAGGGTATTTCTATATTTTTCTTAATTTGATAGGGCAAGTTCCTGAGACTCGTTTAATTAGAAGTTCAGCAAACACAGATTTGACATAAACCATCTCATTAGGCAATAAGTATAGTTGTGGTGAGCTATATTTTTCACTAATGCATATCACAAAAATCACAGAATATCTGGGGTCCAAAGGGACCTCCAGAAATGATCTAGTCCATCTCTGC
The DNA here is from genome assembly GCA_013397245.1 of Thryothorus ludovicianus. Lineage (NCBI taxonomy): Eukaryota > Metazoa > Chordata > Aves > Passeriformes > Certhiidae > Thryothorus > Thryothorus ludovicianus. The sequence continues at coordinate 20,117 of VZTB01001453.1, forward strand.
TGCTAAAACAGTTTTACCTAGAGCAAGTTGCACGGGATCTCATCCAGATCTGTTTTGAATGTCTCTAGAAACAGAGACTCTACAACCTCTCTGGACAGCCTGTTCCAATGCCCTGTCACCCTCACAACCAAAAACTATTTAGTCATATTTAGATGGAACTTCCTCTACTTCAATTTGTGCTCCTTACCCCTTGTCCTGTCCCTGGGCACCAATGAAAATAGTTTTACCCCATCCTCTTGACAGCCTCCTTGAAGGTATATATATGCATTGATAAGATCCCTCCTCAATCCTCTCTTGTCCAGGCAGGTCAATCCCCATCCTGCTCTCGTGTATGGGGTTATTCCTCCCCAGGTGCAGGACTTGTCTTTGTTGAATTTCATTATGTTCCTCTCCACCCAATTCAGGTCTCACTGAATGGCAGCACAGCCTCCAGGTGTATCTACCACTTTGTCCTAGTTTTTTATCATCAGTAAATTCACTAAGTGTAAGCTCTGTTCCATCATCCATGTCACTGATGAGTTAGGTTGAAGAAGACTGGACCCAGCTTCTGTGGAACACCACTAGCTGCAGGCCTTCAGCTACACCCTGTGCTGCTGATTTCAGCCCTCTGGGATCTGACATTTAGCCAGCACTCAATCCACTTCACTGTCCACTTATCTGACCCTCACTTCCTGAGCTTAAGTATAAGGATGTTATGGAAGACAGTGTTAAAAAAATGCTAAATTCAAGGTATACTGCTCTCTTTTCATCTACTCAGTCATTCCATCATAGAAGGCTATCATGTTAGTCAGCCATGATTTTTCCTTGATTAATCCATGTTGGTAACTCCTGGTAATCTTTCCCTTCATGTGCTTAGAAATAACATCCAGGATAATCCATTCTATCCCCGTTTCAGGGTTTAGGGTGAGGCTGATTGGCCTGGGTCCTCCTTATTCCCCTTTCTGAAGGCTGAAGTGACTTTGGCTTTCCTCCAGTACTCAGGCAACTCTCCTGTTCTCCATGACCTTTGGAAGGTGGAGAGTGTCTTAGCAATAATATCCACCAGGGTCCTCAGCACTCATTGTGGGTGTCAATTTTGCCTAAATTATCTTTAACCCATGTTCTTCTAATATGCAGAAATCACGTATTTTATAGAATATGTGTGACATTGGAGGTATGTATGCCAACAGGCACTGTGAAGTACAAGACCATCAAAAGTAATGTGTTCCTAGATATTTGAATGTATGAATTGATGTAAGAGAATATCATTATGATATTCATACTGAATAATATTTAGAAATGAGATGTCATTACCCCTTGAGGGTGGCCTTAATCTTATAATTAGAATGCATAACAATTGGATCTTCTAGAATGATTTCTCAGGTGCCAAGGAAACCTATGTCACAAGGCAACTGTGTTACAAAATCTCTTCTGTTCTGATGTAACCAACCAGTTAAACTATTAAAACCATCTGTGAGATGTAATTTTAATCAACAAAGTGTAAGTAATTTATAATGAAAATTAAGATATTAAATTTCAAGGTATTCTTGCAGAATATCAAGTGCTATAAGATACTAATCCTTCACATAGAACAGTGGCGTTTTAAAATTTTTAGCTTTGCTTTCCATCGCCTGTTGACACTTACAATATTTAGTTGCCTGAATGAACATACTATTCCATGAACAAATGAACTTTAAAAAAAAAATATGCAAGCAGATTCAGATGATAAAAAAATGTCAAAAGACACTACGCTTTCTGAATTCAAGGTTCAAGTCACTCAAACTGTCAAGGCTGCATCAAAAGATAAAGAAATCTACAAAAGCTTACACTGAGATAAATTCAGTAAAAAATCTGCAGATTGCAGACTATCACTGACAATTAAACTATTTTCTTCTTAGTACTTTAAAAAAATCTCAAAGTGAAAGATATTAAAGCAGAAGTGAGGATCAGAAGTTAAGTTTATGTGTGGAAAACTGAGAGATGAATATTGGAATAGTTTGAATCCACTAATATTTTATTTACTTTGACTTGCGTTGGAAATGAAAGGTCTTCCAAAACAGTGAAATGACCTTTCTCTGTGCAGCCTAGCATGGAAAGGCATCAAATTCTGTAATTAACTTTTAACAAGATTTGAGTTTCATATGATCAGTATCACTTGTATTACTGCAAATTAAATAAAAATATTAGCTTGCTTCTCAAGGAATCATGAGGAGGTACATATCATGTGTTCTACAGGATATCAACTCCTGAAATTTAATTCCTCCTCACCAAGTCAAATACAGTGAGGTTTGTCAGGTCTACTTTGAGCTGAATGTTGCCTGTGATGCTTGCAGGTCTGGCAACAGAGGGTGGAATTTGAAAGGTTATGGATTCTCTTAAAAGGCTGAGTGAATCTGGATTATTCAGCCTGGAAAAGAGAGGACTTCAGAAGTGACCTAAATGTGATTTTCCAATACATTAAGAGAACCAACAAGAAAGATGGGAAGAAAATTTTACATGGGCATGTACAAACCACATCCTTACAGGACAAGTGGCAACAGTTTAGATTAGATATTAGGAAGAAATTCTTTACTGTGAGAGTGGTGAGGCACAGGTTGTGCAGAGAAGTTATGCCAGTCCCATCCCTGGATTTGTCCAAGGCCAGATTGGATGGGGATCTGAGCAACTTGGTCTAGCAGAAGGCATCCCTGCCTCTGGCAGGAGAGTTGGAACTAGGTGATCTCTAAGGTCTCTTCCAAGCAATTCTATGATTCTATGATTTTTACTATTTAGTAGGATGCAAAAACAAGCCTGTAGCCCCAAAATCCAATGTGCAGTATTTCCTTGAGAACCTCTTAGTGTGTTTTTGTGAAGAGCTGTATGTATGAGCTTTTCCTTGAGATATAAGCATCTAAATCCATCTATAAGCATATCTACACCCTTGGAATATCTTCACTGCAATCCTATTTGCACAAAGACTTTTGAATGTTCAAACAGCACTTCCCTTGGTCCCCTCAGAACAATACAGAGATGTTTATCAACAATTAATGGGCTGGCCACAAGATGAAGATATAAATATCATATACTATAACTGCATATTGCCTGTGCCAAATTTATACTTGTGTTCAATTTATACTTTTGAACACAAGTCCTCACAGGAAAAGGTTAGGACTTACAGCTCAAAGATCCATCCTTGCTTCTCATTTGCATATATAATTACATTAATCAATTATCCATCCTTGAGTATAATCATGTTTATTTTGCTTATCATGTTCCTGGATTTGCTGCTGAAGAAATAATGAGATCAAGAAGCCCTTCTTCAAAGAAGAAATCATGCCTTGTTTCATCATAAAGTGCACACCATAGCTGCGGTGTATTCAATCAATACAAATCATCTAAAAGCAGGAAGCAGGAACAAGCTAAAAATGTTGTTCCAAAAAATGATCATAAAACATCATTTGGGCTGTAGCCAGGCTGACATAAGGACTCCTCCCTACATTTGTGGGTTTCTTGGCATGAAGAGTTTCTGTTGTTCTTTCTAATCAGGGATGACCTTCAAAGGGACAGCTGCTGATATATCCTGTCATGATACTTTTGCATCAACTACACACAGCATAGCTAATTTAAGATTCATACAGCATTTTTAAAAGCCTTTAATTTGGTCCTTATCATCCCCTTCATATATATTTGACTTTACTTGCTTCACCACTCTTCCACATTTAGAAACTGTGTTCTTGTCTGAATAAATAAGTCTGCTAAGAGCATCTATTAAGTGCTGGTATCCCCAGGGTCTGAAACACTTTTTTTTTCCCCTTCCATCTCTTGCCTGGTGAAGTTGAGCTATAAAGCATATAGCAGAGAGGAGAAGGGTTGCCTTAGTAACGAGGCAGACCCAATCAGCTGCACAGGCTCCCTTGAGACAATCTAATTTGTGCAGCAGAAAGGGCTAGGACAGGTGGCTAAATTAATGTGCCAGACAGCTTAAAATATTACACACACACACACACGCACACACACACACACGAATGCATACACAAAATCTCCCTGTGATTATATGTGAATGCAATTATTTTCCATGTTTTGCAAAATAAACAGCATCTGGGTAGCTCCCCTGAGTGGAGATGCCGCAACAGCGGAGGAGGTGAGGCAGGGTGGGAGGGAGCAGCGCTCCTTCTCCGCAGTCCTGCCAGATCTGCAGCTGCTCCAGGGAGGGAGAAAGGACTCCTCCCAACAAGTACAGGCTGGAACAGGGGTGTGAATATGTGCCCTCCCCTCTTTACTGAGGCTTATGACCTCCCTGGTGATAGCGTGATCTGTTGTGTTCCTCTCCTGATTCCAGAGGGTGCTGGAGCTCTCTTCTCCTGACACTTTTCTGTACCATTTCACAAGGCTTTCTCTCTCCATGCCTTCGACTCTAATTTAAAGTGAACTTCCACCCTTTCCCCACAGTTTTTAAGTGCAACAGATTTGAAAACATTTCATATTTGCATCAATCCTTGCTGTGTGAGGATTCAGCGACAGTGCAAGAATTTGGATCAGTTTGGATGCACATCACACACCAGCTTCTAGCTCTTACAAACACAATCTCAAATAATTTCTTTTTGCAGCATCTCCAGATTGAATTTAGTCACGCACAGAGAAAACCAGGAATTCTGAGCCCACTCGTTGACATCTGCAGTACACATGAAAGTGGCATACGCACAGGAGTGTCCAGCAACAGACTGGGCTTCAGGAACAGTGTGATTGCAGTGAAGGATTGCTCCCAATTTCTTTCTAATGGGAATAATGTATTCTAAATATAGCTAATTATGAAACTTCTGACAAAAATTACCAGTAGAGATACAGTTGTATTGTTTCTGTACTACAATGCCTCAGCCAGAAATGCTGTGGGAACTGCCCCCTCAAGTCAGGCACATATATATCCCTACGTGACATTGTAAGCTCAACTCAGTCAGTAGTTCTCTCCTTTTTGCCTGCATCTTGAGAAGATGAAATTTTTTGCTGGCACATAACAGAGCATTTTAATCTCAAGCTATATGGCTCCTTTACACAGTGAGGCACTTCTCATCCACCTACATCAGACTAAAAGTGAAGAGCTCTGAATACTGAGACCAAGCAGGCTAGAAGGAAAACTGAAGCATGAGATAAAATCATATGTTCAAGCCCCATGGGGAAAAAAAATCAGAGGTTTGCCATTCTTTTTCTGGGTATGTTTGTTGTCTAGGGGTGTGTCTTACAAGATTATTGATATACTATGTTTTCCCCCCTGTGATTTGCCACAGCAACAGTATAGCTGTTTATGCTGCACTGTCAAGCTATCTCAGTGAGGTGTGGAGAGTTACATAAGATTTGGCTAGAAATCAGAAACCAGACAGTGTGACAGTCATGAAATGAAATGGAGGTCCCAAGTGAAACCAACACCAATTTTGCTTGTTTTTTTCCAGTGTCTACCAAAGTAAAGATATTGCATACATCTGGATCTAGTAACATATAGAAAATTCGTCCTGGAGCAAGAGTCTCCTGTGGCTCAAATTAATGCTCTTGTTACTGCCTCTTACATGTTACTGATACACACTATACTTTTCATCCTTTTTCACTTTAAACAATAAAGAGCTATGGAGACCTTTCCTGGAAGTTAGTTTCATTAGTTAACTTGCTCAGAAAAACACACCTTAAGTTAATACGAAGTGGAAGTTCTTCCAAAGTACAGATTGTAGGAGTTACTCTCACTAAAGTTTTAGGGAAAGGTGTTAATGAGATACTCAATTATATTTAAAAGTCTGGCTAGTCAAATATTTTGCTGGCAATGTTGGGCAAAATCTGAGACCTTGATGACATGAGAAGAGTTTTCCAAGGAAGTTAAGGTAGATATCTGATTGGACAAAGTCTTTTTGAAATAAATGCCAAGTGCACATCACAATGTAACACCAGGCATGGAAGAAAGAAACCAGTACAAGTCAAAGACAAGAATAAAATCTGGTAATGAAAATTGTGGTATATTTGTAAATGATGCTTTACAAAGAAAAAGCTAGTATCAATTATTTAATTGAATTATATATGTATAATATATTATTATGTATAATTAAAATATACATAACTACACCACCTCAAAACCTGTGACTACCAACCTTTACCACCAAACTCCACGGAATCAGCCTACATTTAAAGACATTAAAGCAAAGCAAGAAGGTCTTTCCTAACCTTTTAAAAGCCTTGGCCTGATGTAGAATATTTTGGCCACAGACTTGTTGGACAATCTGGGGGTTTATTTAGTAGTGTCACATCCCTCACTAAATTTAGAGCACCAACATATGTGAAAGGCATTATGAGGAGGTTCTGCTGTATCTTCAGATGAGTATCTATTAATTAACAAAATAAGGTGCATCACACCACATTCATACAAAGAGGAGAAATGTCACTGTTTAAATTACAAAGATTTCTCTGTCAAGGATGAACACCCAGGTAAACAGAGAAATCAGGAGAGCTTTGTGTCACCTAACCTAGACCTTTACATTTGAGTTCACTACTAACTCTCCTATTGTAGGCGGTGACAGAAAAGAAGAACTTATTAGGCAAAACTCATTTAATTACAGGTCGATTGTTGAAGTTCAGATGAAAGATTAATAGGTCCTAGAAATACTCTTTTTTTCTGCACTGACTGAAAAAACACAGGTAACTTCTTAAGATGGATAGGGCTATTGTGTAAATGTTTAATATTTGTTAAGACCAAATTCCATCTCTCATGTCTCTGTTTGATCTCTCAGGAAAGAGGATCTTAGAATCCATCCTGACCAAACAGTTTCTAGCTGGCACTGGATTAACATAAATTTCAAAGATGCTTCCCTCCCCCATTCTACATCTGGCATCTGAGAATTTGACCAAGCATAATTTAAATGCATGCTGTGCAAGAGGGGAGGGAAGTAGAAAACATTTCCGAGTAAAAACAAAAACACATCAGTTTTGCAATGAGTGCCTCTGCATTTATCAGTTTCTGTAAAGCTGTTCAGAGACGAGACTCCTAACAGAGTCAAGACAAGCTCAGTTGACTGATTATATGCAGTGATAGGGAAAAAAAAGAACTACTCAATTGTAAAACAGAAGTCTGGAGTATTACATGAGGACTACCTTTCTACCATTGTAAAGAAAATTGTCACCATAAAGAAATACATTATGGTCATTTCTGTCTCAGAGCACTGATTTAGAGCCTCCAGCTGAGAAGGCAGCTGTGAAGGACAAGTAACTGGTGAGCGCAGCAGGAGTCCTCTACTCTAATGCTGCTCAAAGTAATTAATGTTTTCTTTCTGTTGTCCTTATCACTGCCAGTTATGTGTGTTTTCCTTGGTAGGTGCACAAAGACTGGGTTTGTTTAGCCTTGCAAAAGTGAAAGCCAAGGTCTTCTGTTTGTTCATATGCATGCAGATAATATTCAGGGTGAGACAGTGGCTAGATTTTAGCCACCCAACCTTCTGAAGAGGTTTTACGAGGTCTTGTGCTAGCAAGGGTGGACAATAGAACCAAATCCCAGTGTTTATTGCATTTCTGCAGGTACTAGTCACTATATTAAGGTTGTAAAATATTTTTCATGCTACATCCATGTTTCCAAACGGCCAATTTATTGGAACACGACTAGTAAGAAAATACAATTTTAGTACATAAGCTTTATATGTAAAATAAGTTGTGTGCTTAAAATGTTAGCATAAAGATCCTTTAAGAATATATTATTAGTTAGCAGATAAGTAGAAAAAGGAAGAGTATTGTTTAAACCAAGTTCTTACTAAATTCTCTGATGAAATCAGTCCCTGTGGGAAGCACTCAAACGGCATTAGAAATCAGAATGACATGATCAAATAAAATTTGCACTGCTCATGGTTTCAAGGTAGGTAAAAACAAGTATGATATCAGAGTACTAGTGCTGATATGTAAATAATTCTCCCTACGATTGTATGATTTATTAAGCTTGGAAAATAAACATAAGTGGACAGAGGTAATTAAGCAGTCCTCTTAAAATAATAACAGACCCAAACTAGTATATTTTCCTTTATACAAGTAAACTGACCAAAATCTGCAAAAGAAGTCCCAATAATTCTATCCCATACTAGAGTTAGTGGGAAGAAAAATGAGATGACAAATGGGTACAAAGCCCAAAAGAGTAAGGAATGGGGAGGGTCATAAGTACAAGCTATCACTGCCTTATTAAATCCCACTTTATTAATGCTGAAGTTTATTCAAGGGAAAAACCACCCGAACCTAAGAGATTGTCACTGTTCAGATATTTACAACAGGCCAATCCAGCACATTACAGCTTCTCCCCTGACACATTCAAATAAGATCATTCTTGAATAAAGTCGGGATTTTGCTGCAGCTAACCACTTTTTATTTCCTCTTTTTCTCCAAGAGGTGTTTTTTTGATCAGTCATCCCCAGTTTGAGCTGTGAGTTTGGTCTCAGTATCCGAAATTCAGCTATATCAGATCTCACTGTGCACCCCTGCACTGAGTACTCAGATTAACTACTCACTCAATATTGTCAGTACTAACTGCACTGACAGTCTAGTAATCTTAATGAAAAACTACCTTTTTATTGTGGGACCAGACCCCAACTGGGAGAGAAATGCCAGCCAAAGGACAGGAGTTGTAATCCAGCAATATTTCCCCCTTTCCATCTCAAAAGCTGAAGTTAGATGCCTTTTAATCTCCTCAGTTCATATTGATATAGTAAGAGATAGGAATAAAAATTCATCTTCTGTACTCTGAAAGCATTACTACTTCTTTCTGGCAAATGAGCACTGAGTCAGATGGATGCTTCCTTCATGCTTAAGATTTTTCTTCAACAAGGTAGAAAATTCCACCATTTTCAGTAACACGATGTCCCAACTACAACAACCATCCCTATTAGAAAATTTTATTTCATCCACGCCTTAGCCAAACACAGTTTCTACTTGATGTTTATTAAATAGAAACAAAGTGTAAACAGTTGCTATTTTTGCTTGCTGTGTAGGACAGATTGACTTTATGCCTTTTGAAAGGTGTTAGAAGCATTTGTGCAAGAGGACATTATAAAGCTCTTTGCCATCAAATGCCCACTGCAGTCGTGCTCAAATACAAAATACTACACTCAAATATAGAATATAGAGACCGCTCAAAGATGGAAAAATTCAGTGAAGTAGGCAATATAAAAAACAGAAGTTCCTGAGCACTGAAAATCTATGTTTACACAATGTATACATCTGGCAGAAAGAGGAAGAACAAGTGAAGAGAAAGAGAGAAAGACTGCTGGTCCAAGTCGTAATGATGGAGTAAAGTATGTGTTCATTGGTAATCAGCAACTCTGTAGCACAACAGATAACATAAGTCAATGTGTTATGAACAAAAAGCACAAAATCTTAAGTATATTGTATAATGAGTGTTTTTGTTTCCATATCATTGTGATTTAAATGATTTTACGTCTTTAGTGCCCTGAAAATGTCTCCTAAAATAATTAAATCCAGAACTGGATGAGATAATTACTCCAGTCACTGGCTGCAAGATTTGATTGATGCTGTGAGCCTGATAAATGACAAATGTGTCACAAGTCATAATTTTGAAAGTTAGTGGGTGTATTTTTTTGTATCCTTCATGTTCTAATGGTCACTGCTCAACACTACAGAGCTCTGCTTAAATTTATGTGTTTTTTTCAGTCTTACTACAGTTTTGGAGGGCAACTAGATTTGAAAAATGTGCCCTTATTTGGGCACACTGAGAATCACCAGGCCTCATAGCCCCTAAATCATCTAACTCTATGCAAGCAAAGTAGGAGAGAATCCTGGGGTTCAAATTTCAGTTTTGGGTTTGAGCATAAAGAGTAGTGTCATTTAGCTATTGATCCCTCCCAAAATGCTGAGCTGGAAAAACACACATCATCAAAACAGACAGTGAGATTGTATCTTCATGTCTGATGTTAGCTGAAATGGATTATTCTCCAGAACACAAAAGATTTTGTTATTATGTCTAATATATAGAATATCTTTACATTTAATAAGACCTGTTAGATTAAGAAAGCCTCCTACACCATAATTAGTCTAGTGTTATTTTATGTGGGTATTCTCATGATCTTCTCAGAAGACTCAATTAAAAAAAAAAAAAAAAGGACTAAATTGAGCCCAGTATTTTTCTGTTTACATTTTTGGTGGTGTTCCTACTTGTCAGAGATTGAAATACTATAGCTTATGACTTAAACATTTTCATGAAAGACTTTTGCCCATTATAGCAGAACTGTACTACAAAAGCTACAGAGAATACCGTGACACCCTGAATAGGTCTTCAGAGTGAGGCCCTGGACCTTTCATTGGTGAAGGTAAAATAAAGTAACAACTCAGGGCTGGGGACATTCACAAAGCACAAACCTAACACCTTCAGGGAGGAGACCACAGCTATCAGACACCAGGGCTATCAGTTGCCAGGCTGGCACAGAGCCTCACACCAAAGGGTCCAAAGGGTCAGGGGAGAGAGGCTTTGGGTGTGTGTTGGAGAACTCAGGTCAGAGGCAGTGACTGCCCATCCTCTGAGGTGCAGAAGCCCAGCTAAGGGGCCTTTCTCCTGAGAGAAAGGTTACCCACAGCAGAAGGGGGTGACATGGCCCATCAAAGGCCCCCCTAAAGAGACACTGTGCCAGAGCAATGCAGCATGATGCAACAGACTTTCCGTGCCACAAGAGACTGTGTCAAACTTGACCCCAGCAAGGGAGGCACCTGGGCATTTCCACCTGGCCCAAAGGGAATAATAATTAATATTAATTCTGTACTTTTTGGCACCTGGTGGTATGGTATGGTGGAGCCATGGCAGGGGACCCTCACACCAAGAAGAGCAGATGGAGGGGAGCAACAAGACATCATTGAGACCCTCAGATGGATGATGTGCTCCCACCTAACCCTTGTCACTCTCACACCCCAAGCACACTCCTTACACTTCTTTCTTTCTTTCTTTCTTTCTTTCTTTCTTTCTTTCTTTCTTTTTCTTTCTTTCTTTCTTTCTTTCTTTCTTTCTTTCTTTCTTTCTTTCTTTCTTTCTTTCTTTCTTTCTTTCTTTCTTTCTTTCTTTCTTTCTTTCTTGTTCTCTTTCTCTCTCTCTTTCTCTCTCTCTCTCCTTTCTTTCTCTCTTTCTTTTCTCTCTTTATCTCTTTCTTTTTTTCTTTCTTCCTCTTTTACTATTAAATAAAATACATCAATTTTTGGCACCATCATCTCACCCCGTTTGGTTTTAATCTCATTTTTGGTTGTATTTTGAACCTTCTAAGTTCTTTCTGGTTTTATACACAGAGACTTGGCTTTCTTTGCCTTTCTGGGTTCAAACCAGATCATAACAACACCTTTTTCTTACATTTCCTTATGTGGTAAAAGTTAGTTTTTCTGAAGCACTAAATATACCTCTACACGGTTGGATGGTTTAGGGTTTTTTGGGGGGTTTTTGGAGGATTTTTTTGGTTTTGTTTTTTTAAAGACAATAATGATAATTAAAAAATAAAATAAAAGCCTTTTCACAGCATAGTGTTAGAAGGAGTGAGTTAGTAAAATGCATGGCGCTTGATAAAATGGGTAACTTGTATTTGTCTCAAGTCCCAATTCCATAAAGCACCTTACAAAGTGACAAAAAAATATGAAGGCAAGTCATGAATGCTGGTAATTTCACTAGCAAGATCTTAGCCAATTTGTATACATAGAAGTGATAGACAAGGTTTTCCAGACTATTTTGTGTTTTATCTACAGCATCCACACTACAAATAGCTCCTCATTAAGACTGTAAAACATCTACAAGCAGAATTGAACATCAAACCTATGATTTTTTACTTTAATGAAGACTGACACTGTTTTCAACAGCATTCTCCTGGAAAAACGGACTTCCTGTAGTTAGTATAGCTTTACCATTCACTGGATAAAAATCTGGCTGGATAGTTGGGCCAAGAGAGTGATGAAAGGAATATCAGAAATAGTGTGGCCAGCAGGACCAGGGCAGTGATCATCCCCCTGTACTCAGCACTGGTGAGGTCACACATTGAATCCTGTGTTCAGTTCTTGGCTCTTTGCTACAAGAAGGGGAGAAGGAGTTCTTCCAAAGAAAGGTAGTAAAGCTGGTGAAGGACAAAACAAGTCTCATGAGGAGCAGCAGATTTGCCCCTACCCCTGATCCACCCCAACCTCCTTAGATATAAGTGCTCCCTAAACCTTGCAGAGCAGTACTTGGTTGGCTGTTTTTTGAGACTTTGCTTACTGTGGGGCACAGTTTATTATCAGAAGAAAAAGAGAGAAGCAAAGGTGCATAAAGTACACCTCAGCTTCCTCAGTGATCACAGGCAGAAGCTGGCCAGCAAAGGAACCGTGTACAAGCCACAAAAGGGGGCTTGCCTTCGAGCCTCATACACAAACTGCAGCCACACTGCCAAGCGGGTAGCAGCAACTCAGGCAGGTCTAGTTGAGAACTGAGCAGAATTACTCAGTCTTGGACTTTACTGACTCTTGGAAATAATCACATCAGTGTAGAGCTAAAACACACGGACAGTGTGAACTACAGCCATAGAGTTTGGCTGTGTGAGTTAGACACCGTGTGTGCTTTGTCACTTCCATGGAGTGAAGAAACAAGATTCTCACCTTCAGTTATCCCCAACAATGCCAGCCTGACAAGATGATGTGTCTGGACAGTAATGTGAATGTCAAAAAATGATGTTGACAGATTTTTACTGGACAACCAGAAGCTAATCTCTTCCACTGGGACAGGGCAATGTAAATCACTGTAGATTGGCAGTATGAAAGCAGGAGGAAAATACTGTATCCCTCAGAATCCAGAGGGAAGAAGTTGCAATTGATACTCACAAATGTTCCCAGTAAACATTCTGAGTCCTCATATTCAAAGATTCAAAGATGGGTGATGTCTGGCTTGAACAAAGGAAAAATTGTGGTGGAAAATCTCAAAAGGATATAAAACAGCTTCTCAGTTCATCATGTAATTTCTCCCATCCAATTGATGGCAATATTATGACAATAATTGCATGTCTGTTTGACAACCATACACTGCCAGTCTCTTTAATGGACCTCTGTGTTTTCAAAATATCCCTAAATGACACAGTTTTTAATGAGATACACAGCTGCAGGCTGGATACTAATTTATGATAGAAACAGTGCTATCACACTCCTCTTTCCTCTTGGTAGTGTTGTAACATGAGCTTGAGGTAAGCACTTAAAAATAATGATAATTTCAAAATGTCTTCAACTGGTATTGGGTGGGGGTTTGTCCCATGAAATCCTGACATCTACTTATTTTCATTTTTTCTGATAAATGAACAGAAATGCAGTTATAAATAAGGATTTTATTTTTCTTTTCAGATCTATGTGTACCTTTACAGACAGCACAAATAAATATGCATGAGACCAATGTTATTAAAGAGAGAATCTGCTTTCATTAAAAACATTACTTTCAAAGGCAATCATCTAACTCTTCCTTATTTTGACACTTGTAGATACAAAATAATTTACTAAAAACTATGAAAACCCTGAATGTTGTTTGTATTCAAATTATTAATAAGATCAAAATGGTTCTCATTATCTCAGTCATGTTAAGACCTTACTCCAGGATGAGAGGCTGTAAAATATTGCTGGTCTTTTAGAACTTCTGTTGTTTCATCCATTTCTTTCACTGCTGGCAAACTATGAAAGCAATTTTGGGAAACCAGGAGATATAAAAAGTTTATAAGTCTTCTCCAGCCATTTTGAAGAGGAATGATGACATACGCTATCAAAGTACACAGCTCAAATATTTTGAGGTTAGGACTATTGCCTCTTTTTAATTTATAATAAAAAAAAAACCAAAAACAAAAAACACAAATATTCATTCTAGACACAGCATTCTTTCAGTGCATCATTAAAAATAAGCCTTTAATATATAATGCTTATGATTTCACTACCACAACAATTAATATCTAGTGGTGCACAACAACAACAGTTCTAATTCTCATTACACATAGAATTCCAGAAGTCCTGGCACAGTTTTTTATGAAGTTGTATTTTAACATGCAGTCAAAAATAAACTCAGCCCTTCTAACTCTCCAGCTATTAAACACTTCACCAAGAATAGAAGACTGAATGCCATTTAACCAATTTTCACAATTCTCACCATTTCAACTATAGTATATTTCAGTCTATTAAACATTCGTATGCTGAAGGTTCTTGGTATCTGCCACCAAGATTATCCTTGATCTGTGGGCAATTGGAAACTTCTCTAAAACTAAATGTCATGTTGGCTAACTGGGTGAAGCAATTAAATCTTCTCTGTAAAGAGGAGAGCTGGAACAAAAGAATTCATTGTTCAGTCACTGGACCACATGGGAAGGTCTGAACAAATGCTAATTAACCCAGAGAAAATAGATGCTTCGTTGGTTCACATATTGATTGAGATGGATTTTGGAGCCTGACAAAACCAGAAAGTTCATGTCTTCCTCAGCTATAAACTGATCTGGATTAAGTGTTTGCCTCTCCTGCTCACAGCCCTGGGCCATTTCCATGCACTTTGAGGTTATTGCCCTCCAATCTCTTGATTAAATATTTTTCTGAATACTCTTTAGCCCAAATTCATTCCACTGACATGGATTAATCAAATATCTGGAGAATGCTTTGATGAAAAGTAGAGAGTAATAATTAGTTAACTCAGGTTTGCAGCAGCCAAGTAAATTTTATTTCATGCAAGTATTGATGGAAAACCAGAGGAGTTTTTTTAGTCTGTCTTATCCTGGACAGACTGAAAAACAAATCTGGACTTCTTAGCAAAGAAACTGTTCAAGAGATCCAAAATTGTGAGCATACCCTATGAAAAGAGAAAATAAATAAACTCATCTGTCTCACTTCCATACTCAACTTCACCTAAGAAAATAACTTAGCATGGCCCTCCCCTTTTCCCCTCAGTTGCCTAATTACTCAACCCAAGAAGCAAGAACAAAGTTAAACTTCAGCTAGAGAAGTTTTTATTTTGTTCCTGAGGAATATATTTTGGTTTCTGGAAGAGCATAATTTACATTCTTCTTCATGTGGACTCACCTTTAAAAATGCTTAGAAAATACCTGCACTTAAATATTTGGTAAGATGTCTGCCTAATGGTTTAAAAAAACCTGTGCCTACAAATAATCTACAAGCTTTTACTGATAACACAGAGATTGAACACCTTGTCTTAGCTTGAGTTATAACCATCTCCAAAGAAAACCTAGCAAACATTAGCAGCCCACAATGGCTTGGAGCAGGAAGTGAAAATATATCTACTACGAATTGCAAAAGGAAGCACAATGGCAGAAACGTTACTAAAACATATAGCTGCTTTTTTTTTTTTTTTTTTTTTTGAGGATATTTAACACTGCCAGCTTACAAATCAATAGAAGGGGGAGGGAAGATAAGTAGACCAAAAAAGGCACTTAAATGGTATGGATTTCAAAGTGTATCTTATAGAAGTATACCTATACATTTTCTGTCATTGGAAGGGCCTGCAAAAGAAACAAGAAGAATATCAAATAGTCTGACTAAAATCTGATTAATGAAAAAAGTGAAAAAACTATAAATTTGAGAAATTCAAGGCTATTTATTTCACTTAATCGACCCACTTTTACAAAATTTGAGGATTAAAGAAAATCTTTCCAAGTTGTGCAACCTTTTAAAAAGTACTTGAAGATTCTGGAATTTGCTTATCACTTAAGTTGAGTGTTAAAGAGCTGAGATTGTAAATACTTGTTATTTTATTACTGACAGTTATGCTGAGCATTGTTTCAAAGTTGATAAAAACAAGATCTGCTTCAACAGAAGAGGAATTTTATGTGTAAGCGGTGTGCATTTGGAAAACATTTTTCAGTTTCATTTGCCTCTCGTTTTCTTCAGTGAATGTTAATTTCCAAGATAAAGTCTTGGTGCTTTCCAGAAGAATGTCAATATTTTTAGCACGTATTTCACCACAGAGATGTTGCTTCCTAGTAATTTTAACAGAGAATTTTTAGTTTAGCAGCAGTCTTTTATGAAATGCCTCATAATACCAGACATTACAGCACAGGCATTCAAATAAATATAAATGGAAATTCCTTTTAGTTAAACTGACACCGCAATTTTAGCAATCATGCCTTCTCATTTGCCTCTGGGCTTGCCCTTTCCAGTCTAAAGATCTCTGTATTCCTATTTTAGTTTGAATTCCTCTACACAAAATTAGCATGTGTCCTTTGAGCTTAAAATATGGTAGTTTTTTTTCCAAATGTGACTATCTCAGCAGAGGCAGGAATGATTTATGAAAGGCCAGATCTCTCTCTTTCACAGAGGTCAATGTCAGAAATCTGATTGACCTTAATAGAAGGTCAGTAGAAAAATGCCATGGAATTTGAAGTCCAAAGGGATTGTTTTCAAGCAGTCTTGCCAAACTTTATTTCACCAGCAACTCCTGTGTAAGTGCACAGGCATGTGGAAATAGGTAGCAAATATTTTAAAATAATGATAATACAGTGGCCACTTAAAAGATAGCTCCATCATTTCAATCACACACCTGTTAAAAATATTTGCTTATTATCTCTAAATTGTCAATCTGAGGCATTCAAGGATCTAGTCCAACACTGTTAAATACATTGCCCTTATGAACTCCTTTTATGCACTGGTTCACAGTGGTCAGGTACATGTTGGCAACCCCATGTAACTCAGCAGCAAAAAGGAAAAGTTGAATAAACATATAGGAGCCTTAAAAGACACTTCAGGCATGCTTAAGAACACAACCAGTAATTACAAATCCTTTGTAAACAAGAGGCCACCTACAGGCAGCTAAATGACAAGCAAACGTATCAGAGAGGATGGCTATCCAGATTTAAAATCAATGTGACTTCCAAAAGTGCTTTTAACACAGAAACCCCACCAGTAACCATACACACCACTATGTTGAAATAGCCTAGACCCTTCTCACAAGATTATTTATAAATACAAATTCCAATTAAATTTGGAGATACTGGTAAGCACTCCATACCTAGCCTTTCATTGTGATGAATTTGGAGAAAATCCACCATGATTTCCCTCCATTTTAGGTAGCTCAAAATTGGAATTTAGTTATCTCCTCTATTACTGTTACCCAAATTAAAAATTCTTATTTTTTTTTAATTGTGAAAAAAAAAAAAAGCTTTTTATTTAAGGAAAAGGTATGTTTTGTTCTGTATTTTTCAAAGTTCGCAATAAAGTTCTGCAGGGTAAGATCAGCATGGTGCCATGCTTGCCTATGTCATCATTGACTTGCCTCTTCCCTGCTTCCTTCTTTCTTTAAGGTTCAAATCCACCAGGATTTGGAAAGTGGATAGAAATTGAGAGCAAACCAATTTGTGGCTATAAGCCAACAAAATCACCAATTTAAGCAACTAGAATTTTTTTTATCTGGTCTTGTTTTGTACTTGTATTTGATTTTGTCAAAGACTTTACATACTTTTTGATTTCTCCAAAATAAATTCATAGACTTCAGTTTAAGTGAAATAAAATGCTTTCAACAAAAGGAGTTTTAGTTGATTTTCCAAAATAAGCACACCATAGGAAAACCACATTTGTCTAGGTAAAATAAGCAACAATAACTAACTCCCACTTCATTGAGAAGTAGAGATTTTCGGTGTGTGAACCAGTTGATGTTTTCATTCTTGTACTTCCTATCTCCATTAAAAAATAATGATGTTAAACTACATAAACACATTTTCCTCATGAACTTGTTACACCCAAGATAAGTTATTTGCCAGTATGCCCTATAGGTATTTTTACTTAATTGGCTGAACTTGAAAATTTAACTCAATTCTGGGATTGATGCTGTTTTCTATAAATTTCAATCTAAATTCAGGTTCTCTGGAGAAAATTCTGCCTTCAACCAGGCAAAAAAAAAAAAGATTATGTCAACATGATGTAGAGCTCATCCATGAGCGATTAAGTTTTTATTAAAAACTGTGGCTCAAATGTCCTGTCCAACTTTTGGAATAAGTTCTGAGTGCTGATAGCATTTGAGCCATCTCTCTTCCAAAGTATGCAACAGACTTGCTAAAACTACAGCTGTGTCAGATTCCTTGGTTGAGTTCCAAAGAGCAATAGCAGCCAACAGACCTGACTCTCAACCCTTGGCCAAGTCTCAGTACCATCTCCTTACAAACAAACAAACAAAATAAAAACACAAAAGGTGTAGGTCTACTAGTCTTCTCAGTTTTAGCTCCTTTTTTCTTTCCCTTTGAGAAATAAAAGTAAAGAAGCCATGGATTAGTTTGAGACAGTGCATTGAAAGCTCTAGGAAATACTTTAGCTCAAAAATTTTGGAATTAGCTAGAGGAAAGGGCAATTTTGGAAAGCTGTTAGAATGATGAGGAAAATAACAGCTGACAATCTTAGCCTAGCTTGAATCTCTCTCACATATGGTGGTTTGGCATCAGCACTGCCATGGTCAAGTGCCAGGTGAAAGGAGCATTAAATGGTCATGGCAGTATCTGTCAAGCAGCAGTCAAAAAGAGATAGGAAAGCAAAAGCTGTCTGAAATAAGAGGTAGATCATTCAGAAGAAAATGAAGGAGATTGTATATTGCATGAAAAGGGATAAAAATAAGGAATGAAAATAAATGGATGGAAAGGAACCAACCAAAAGTTTAAGACAGTGAAAGAGATAAAAATGTTTAAGAAACAAACCTAAATGACAAGGAAGATTAAACAAAAACAAAGGAAAAATAAGGAAGAGCTCCATATTTATGATGATGAACACTAATTTGAACATATGTGTCCCCACTGAGTATGACCAAATGAAATGAAACTAAATCAATTTTCTGTTTCACAATTAATGTTTGGAAATATAAAAATAGCCTTAGAAATTAAGCCTTTAAGAACATTTTCTTCATAAAATTCGATAGGCAATTGAACTACATTGGATAAATACGTTAATAAAAAAAAGCATAAATAGCTTAAATAAATCTGAAAAATTAAAAGCAAGAATAATTTAAATCAGAAGTTAGTTTTTTATATCTGTATTTTTTCTGTGATTTAATATTAAAAAAAAAGGCCAATGAGAAATATATCTTCAATTTAACCATGTATATCTTTTTAAGAAAAAAATCACTTCTGTTTAGCTGCAGATCAGTGTTGGAGCAACTCAGTACAGTTAAATATTGTGCATGTGCTGAGATCTTCCCTTTTTGGTCATGAACAACAACATGTAGTTCATTAATAAATATATTTAAATATTTTTCTTTTTATAGATAAGTAAATAAACCCTAAGGCCATACACAAGGACAATAGGCAATTATGCACAGGAATTCCTTTATTCATTCTCTGACTTAAGAAAATCTACTGGTTCAATATTTGGAATAAATGTTTCTATGTCCTTGAAAGTTGCACAGGAAAGTGTAAATTCATACATATACCGTAAGTAAGTATACTTGTATAAATACAGAATTTCTCAGTCATATTGTTTTCAAAGTGCAGGTGCAAATTACGAAGTAATGATTTTTTTTTCAAAAGCTCATGTTAGAACTACCACCCAAGCAATGCTACTCTTCATATTTTTAATAACAAGATATGTAGCTACTAGTTCACTTTTTAGAAGCTACACATTCAGGTCCAGAACTTCAGCTTCCTTTTGCACATACATATTTCTTCCAAGGCCTCAATCAGTCTACAAGAAATCCCTCAAATAAGGAATTATAATTGCATAAAACAAAGGATCAAATCAGG
The DNA here is from genome assembly GCA_013397245.1 of Thryothorus ludovicianus. Taxonomy (NCBI): domain Eukaryota; kingdom Metazoa; phylum Chordata; class Aves; order Passeriformes; family Certhiidae; genus Thryothorus; species Thryothorus ludovicianus. Next base: position 39,781 of record VZTB01001453.1, read on the forward strand.
TCTAGCACCCTTTTGCTATGATATTTTCCAATCCATGCACTTGGGGTCCAAGGATGACTGAAGAAAACCATAGAGCATGAAAGCTGACAATTCTAGACAGAAACCTGTGTCTGCTGTTTTAAAGGGTTTTGTTAAAAAAGAAAAAAAAAATATCTACCATAAAAATCCCAAATAAACAAGCACACACAAAAAAAAAAAATCCAAACTTGAAAAATATCCAGTGGGGTCTACAACTCACAAGAGATAGAAAATGACTGACTTCTCAGTTTATAATTGATAATATTGTTATTAGAAACATGAATGTACTTCTGTGACTTGGCACATTTTTTTCCATGTATCTGTCTGCATATTTTTACTCAATTCTCATTCGTCCCACCTTGTCTGCCATCTGAAAAGTTCTTCCCAAAAGTACTCGCAGTCCCTGCCACAGGCAGAGTAATCATAGTTCCTTCTAAAGAGGTTTCCTCCCCTCTCTGCAGCCAAACATTTATAAAAGAAATACTATTGATATAGAAACTGCAAAGAACAGCATAGAAAAACATTATCTGTATACTAGTAGAAAATGTAGGAATTGGTGTATACGTCTTCTGTCCAGAGGCACCCATTGTCATCTTTAGTTTCATTCACCAGGGATGATGTGTATGACAGAAGACCTATGATTGGAGGTAAGAACCTGTTTGACAGAGCAGAGTAAGAACAACGAATATACAGATTTATCAGCCCTGGAAAGGAAGCTCTGAGCTTTATTTGGAGATGATCAATGGCATTTCCCTGTGAAAAATGAAGCAACTGTTGTCATTGCAGTTCTAAAAATATATAATTCCACATGCTGGTCTATAGCCTTGACATTATACACTAGAAACATAGTATGTATTTTTGCTAAAGATGGAACAGGAGTAACATACTCAAGTTGCTTATATATATATATATATACACATTACTAGAGTAGATATATGTGAAAGTTAGAAAGAGTTTTCAGATTTTCCTTCTGAACTGATTTTCTAACCATTAGAAAGGGCTTGGAAAGTTTTAATAGGGAGGGGAAGAGCAGATGACCCATACTCTGCCTGTGTACTGAGGGATTCCTGTCTTCTGAAGCCTCTGATGCTGGTAGCTCTCTAAAATGGCCTATTCACACGTATCTGCTCCAGTATGGAAACTTCAAAGCACAGAAATAGAAATAAATATTTATAAATGCGTGTAGTTTTAAAGGGAGAAGAAGCAAGCAGTTGAGCAGCCTATAGAATAGAAATTATTCATGGGCAATTAGGCTATATTTGAATGATGAACAAGAAGGATCAGGAAAAGAAAGAGGAAAAAAAGAACTGACTGTAGAGTGGTACAGAGAGTTGATTATCTATATACATAGTCTCCAGAACAGACAACCCTTTCAAATTTTCATGGGATGAATTCACATTTTTCAAAGTAAAATGAGAGTTACTGCAGAGTTCATGCTTTTGATCTCTAGATGCATCTAAAATATGCTTCAGAGCACACAGTACTCCAATGGAAATAACAACATCACGGTGCTCTCTTCAGTACAATTTTCTTAAATATTTTACTGTATTCTTTTATTGCTGGAGAAGGTAAAAGCTATAACAGACACAATTATCTCAGTGAAATAACTAAGAATGTCAGTTCTCGGAGTTGCCCAAAAAGTCCATCACAGGACTGGAATCCAGAAAACTGGATTTACAGAGATCTTAAGGGGGTGCAAATCATACATTTTAATTTTTTTTCATGTAAAACCCTATCACACATTTCAGAATTCCTCTATATAAAAAGAACTAATTACTTTGTTTTAATGAAAATATTTATTTCTTGAGGAGTACAGATTAAAGGTACGGAAATTGTTTCATCAGGAACTTTGTCATGACCAAAAAGTGGAACATATATCAGGCAATGGTCCCACTCGGTTGTGGCATGGGTTGTCCTTGTGTTCTGGTTTGAGAAGCGAAAACTAGTGAGACACTTTAAGTCAGAAATACAATTTATTAGAAAAAGGGAAAATAAAACAACAAGGAAGAACAAAATACATGCAATAAGGAAAAAGAAAATCACTGACAGAGTCAGAATACAACCTGACACCTTGTTGGTCAGAGTGTTGGCAGCAGTCCAGTTGAAATGGTGGCTGCAGCCCTCCTGGAGTGGCAGTTGTGGCTCTGTTGAAGCAGTGATCCTGGAGAAAATGTGCAACCCTCTGCTGAAGGGACAAGGGTGATAGATGGGCCTGTTCTTCCTCTGGGAGTTCAGTGGAAAAGGCTGACTTGGTGTTCCAAGTCTCGGGTTTTTTATTCAGGTAGAGGGGCTCGGTTCCCCCCCCTGGCTGGAGCATTTCCCAATGGGATGATGGAAGTTTATCAGTGGACTCAATGGCCCACTAGCAGACGACCTATCCCTGGAGGGAAGATGGGTCATGGAAGAGATAAGGAAACTGCTCTTGATGGTTTCTTATCAGCTGGTTTATCAACAGAAGATCACATCACTACCTCCCATCAAAGTTCTAACGGATGGTAATAGAATAACACACCCTTGATTATATTTTACACTGCAACCCATGACACCTTGAAAATGTGTAGTAACCACTTCAGATTACAAAAGTATACCTCTTGGGTTTAGAGGATTGATCTTGTATAGACTCATCTCACTTGTAAGCACAGGGAATAAAAAAACCTAATGGTTTGTACCACAAGGAAAACTAGTAATTGGAATATTTTAGGATCTTTATAGAAGTATTAATTCAGAGAGCACAGGGAAGAGTTTTTAGTCTTTCCCAATTAGGCCTCATTTTTAATATGAAAATGCAGACAAACCAACAAGGAATATGTGTTTTAACAAAACATGGTGTGCTCAGGGTGTCTCAGATGTCACTGCCATGCATCATGTCTATCTCTGGGATAAACACACAAGCAGAGATGGGACCCAGAGCATCTCAATTGGAAAGTACAACATCCATTAATCATTGCATTTATTTAGTGGCCTAGGGCATGTCATTATGTCATGCTAACCCCATCCACTGGTGTTGGGGATTTATTTTTATTGTGAGATAGGATTAAAAAGGAAAGAGAAAAAAAGCAAATTTAAATTTGAAAACACACAAGAAAAAACTTTATTAACAAAGCTAAAAGAGGAAAATTATAATAATGAGAAAATCAGAACAAAATTCTAGATAACTTTTCTTTTTTCCACTGACAATGCACAGATAAAACCCACAACCTGTAGTCAGTTTACTACCTAAAAAAACAGTCTTAACTTCAATTCACCTGGGGAGAAGAGTTTCTCTTGTTATGCTATGGAGACCTTTCTCACAAGAAAAAAAAGTTTTCTTGTAGCTTTGTCACAAATGAAAACAACCGCCCAGGAAGAAAAAATTATTCTCTGCAGTAAAGTTAGTTTAGAGCAGTTGAGTAGACAGAATTTGCCGTGAGCCATACGAAAAAGACTGTAGCTGCTGGCATCATCCTCCTGGCTGTTGCAATCTTCAACCACATGGCTGCTCCAATCTCTCAGCCACGTGGTGTGGCAGCTCCTTTGTTTCCAAGTTGCTTTTAGTTTCAGAGTCCTTTATGGCCTCGGGAAGCCCAGTGAGTTCCTGGGTAACTAGCAGTTCTCTCACCACCCCTCTGGGAAAGAAAATTTCATCCAGGCCAGAGAGATCAAATCAGCCCAGACCCGGCTATCCTGGGCCGAGCAGGGCCAGCCCTGGACCCCGCAATGCCCGGGCCCTGCCGCCTCCTTCAGAGGCCGAAAGTGAAGAGAAGTGAAGTGTCCCCTCCTCCGGTTTCTTCTTTGTTTCAAGAATGTGTCTTTCCAAAAAAACATAGCAGCCTCATTGGTTGAATTGAACAACGCCACCCCAGGACAACTGGTCAACTTACTCCCTGATTAATTGGGGGAAAAAAGTGATCTCATATGGGGTTTTGACAGGTTTTTTTCTTTTTGGAGGTTTTGTTCAATTTGGGGGGCTTATTGCACATACATCTGGGTAAATGGACTGGTAAGTATGTATTGTGCATCTCTGAAATTAGTGCAAATACATCTCTGTCATTCATAGGACTTTATTTCAAACTGTTGAACTGTAACAGAGACACCAGCTATTTTTACTTCTACCTGTGTTCATCTTATTTATCTTCTTAATAGACCCATCTCATTACACTGTCCTCAAAACTGAAAATTATGTGTGTACTACATTAGTCACTTGTGTGGCTCAGAGGGCAAATAACTAAACTGAAGTTGGAGTAACTGCTGAAAATCATGCATTGAAGACTGTAAAGAAAGAATTTCCAAAAGATATTCTGTGATCAGTCAGGAAAACATGAGACATCACACAATTTTCTACTGTAGATTACTCCAAAGACAAAGAGGTGGAACATTTTAAGTACTTTTCTGAAAAAAAATAATAAGGTCTTGCAACATAAGCTTGTTCTTGACAATTCAATATCTAATGTCAGAGTCAGTATTTTTATTCATTAATAACATATAAAATGATCATTTAGTTCCAGTTTTGAATTTTCAGAATAATAAACTTCTGTACTTAAATGAATGCACAATGGTGTTAAAAGATGCCTTGATATTTAAAAAAATAAAAATGGGCCCAGACTCAAATAATCCCCAGAAGGTAGCTATTTAAAATTTAATCCTGAACCTCCATTTGAAATAGATATATCTATGATGTACTGATAGGAGATTGAGAGTGTCATGCAGAAGAAACTCTGACAGGAGCACATGAAGAAAAATAAGAGACAACTATAAAGTTTCATATCAAATCTAAGTAATCATATGCCTGAATTAGCAACAATTGGCAAGCCAAGTAACATGCACATAGAACCTTAATAAAATCAATGTTTTGTTTCCTCATCTGATATCCCAGTCTTTCTGAAGCAGAAGCCAGCCCACTAGGTTGTCACTTAGGATTGCATAGCTGTGAAGGGACCCCAAGTTTGCCAGTACCCTGAGGTGGGTCTGTCAGCACCTATTTCTCAGAGCAAGTGCCCCCAGAGCCATGCCGTGCTATGCAATCTCTAGAGCCAGTCTGCATCACAACATGAAGAATAAACTTTTTAAAAGAGGGCAAGCTGAGAATGAGGCTGAGTATAAATAAAAATGTTTTATAAACAACACCCCCCATCCACTGTGTCCTTGTAGTGAGATCCTTTGGCTCTAGGCCCGGTCCTAGTTCAATAACTCAGTTGTTTTTTGGGTGAGACTGAGATTTGCACAGTGCTGAAGTTTGCACATTCCCCCTTTGGGTCTGTTGGGGAAAAAAATCTCATGACCCCTAGGGGCTGGCTTCTTCTGCTCCCTATTTTTCCCAGCTGTCTTCCTCTGTCTGCTCTGCTGCAGGCTCCTGGTTCTTTGTTGTCTTTCACATGCTTTGCCTGCCCTACTTCACTCTCAGCAAAGGCGCCCCTTAGCTATGCACATTTGCTCGCTTTGGAAGGTTAGTCGCCCCTTTCCTTAAAAAGACTCCATGCAATCCAGTAAGAAGCCAACTGGAAAAACTCTCAATTTCCTTCCCAGCAATTTACCATAGCTTTTGGGTAGAAACAAGCATTCTTTAACAAAATAAAAAGCAAAGATACCAACAGCAGCATCCACCACGAACCTTATTGAGATCTTCCATCACTTGAGTGACCCCTTTGAATCCGCGTTACCTGTGCTAAAGTCCTGAATATGCCACTTTAACCAGTGGCAGAGACACTTGTTCTGCACTTTGCCCTCTTCATATCCATCTCGTCCAGTACAACTGGTAGATACCACAGCTTTCTTAATGCCCTCCCTCTAGCAGTGGTGCTCCTGCTGACCATGTATTTAAACTGCTGCCACAGAGCTCAAGTGAGTCTTTTTGGACAATAGCAACTCAGCACATGAAATTCAACAAAAATTTCCTCTGTACCATTATGAAATACAGCCCAAGATTATCATCCTAGATATTTGCTTTGGCAGACACTTCTCAATTTGATCTTTGCTTCACATTTTGTGTTTGTATTTTGCTCCTCTTTCATTTTAGCAAGATGCACTAACTTTTTCTCAAGTTTTAGTAAAAAACTATCAGTATGTGCACATTTAAGTGCTCCCACTCTGATGATGCTATATCCCTTCAGAATACCTCCAGAACTGTTTTTCATTCATTGAGTAATTCACTCACAAACCTTACTTGTCAATACCTATGCAGAAATACATCAGGCTTTTGAAGAGCAGATACTCTAATCCACATTGATGGTCAGGGCATTTTTGAATCTTATGAAATTGTTACCAAAAGCAACAGTACTTGCAACATTGTGAGCAGAGGGAGTGTTAAAAATGCAAGAAAGACAAATGCATGGAGTGCATTTTTGAGATGAGTTAAGAATTGTTGTCCTCCTGTATCTGCCTAGCTCTCCAGCAATCTTTAAACATAGGCACAATTTACAGACTATTTCCTGCAGCAAGCAATGAGAATCCCAAGCAGACATTTTGGTCTCCTCTCTGAAGCATTTACTGAAATGGCACATAATTTTAATGAGAAAAAGACCAATTTTCACTACCAAGAGGTCAGTAATATTCTGTGTTCTGTGCTCACCTTTCTTTTCCACCATGGCTTCATATTATATTGTATTTTATTAATGTCAAAAATGCAATTATTTAACAAGTCTGTTTAGAAAAACATTTTTTAAAAAAATGGTTAATCCTGCTTATCTGCATGTGCTATCAATTAAGGAATTAAAGCTATGCATCTCTTTCACAACGTAAAATAATTCTCTCTCATAAATAAAGGCAATGATGCAGTAATGTTCAGAAGACTAAAGCACACACAGAGGTTAAGATGTCTGCAATACCAGCCTTTGTTTAAGTACATCCAAGAAAGGAAATCAATATTCCTCAGGAGAGCATTTTGTTGGTACAGCTGCTGTTGCTAAGATTGGCTCAGTGTCATGTTCTTATTAATACAGTCTAATGGCAGCCCTAAGATTGAGAATGTGCAGACAGACATAATGAATTTATACGAAAAACACAAAATATAGAAATTCTAATTGCTTTGGCCTGATTGGCTACTTTATATCTTGAAAGGATCTTGTTTATAAATTAGAGTTTAATGATATTTATGAGTCACAAAATTAAGTCCTTCCTTGTAAGAGTCATTAACATGAAAGCAATTGCTGCTGTAGTTTGCCCTTTAAGAGCTTCAGCACAAAAGGGCTGGCATGCTCAAGAGCAGTTTTGCATTTTAGAGTGAATTGTTGCTATTGCAAGGAAAATGTTAGGGTTTAGTTATGCAAGCACGTTTCCTAGCATTAAAATAACTTTTTGAAGGAGGAAGAGACATCTCTTAATGTGTATTGTGTCAAGCCATTCTGCAAAAGGAAACATTGCTCTCTATCAAGCATTAGCAGTCCTCCTCACTCTCTCTCTGAAGATGCACACTGCTCTGAATGTCCTTTGTCATTCAGCTGTTAGTTTCTCTGGCTACACTCTGGAAGCCTGAGAGAAGCAGGCAAGGAACATGAAAAAACCTACTGGGGATTAAAAAAAAAAAAAAAAAAGATAATGATGTGATAAGGAACATTAATAGAGAAAGATAAGAAAGAAAACAAAACTAAGGCAGAAAAGACATCCAGGCAGCACAGAGCTGACAGCCTCAAAATGATTACTGATCAAACAGGTTACAAACCTGAAAGAAAAACCTGTGGGAGAAATTTGACATCTCCCTCTGCAGAACACCTACATCTTGAATTGAAAAAAAGCAAGCCAAACCAAAACAGAATGAAACAAAACTAAACAAAAAAAACCAAACAAACAAACAAAAAAAAACCCACAAAAAAACCACATAGTAATGAGCCCAGATAACTTATTGCAATCTTGCAATGAGTTGCATGAGCATCAAGCTTACAAGCAAACATGATGTGCACGCTGTATATATTGGAATCCTCCTGCCCCATCCTTCTTTTGTTGTCAGCATCTGACAGAACCTGTGCTCTGTGCGTTGCAGCACAGGACGTCTTTTGCCTCCAGTGGCCTCTGAGTCCTGTTTGTCCTAGTCTCAAGCATCCTATAGCTCAAACTGATAGGAGTAGTACATCTGATTTTACTGTCATTTGTGCAAATTTTCTCCATTGTTACAAAATGAAGAAATCTCTGCCCAGTAAAGATTTTAATTGAAGAACAAAACTGTATCTTAGTAAAAGTCCCAAACTGCGTCATGTCTATGCCTACCAACAGTCAGACCCAAGAACAAAGTCTGTGAAGTTATCGTCTCCACACTCTTGATTAAGATGATGTTTTTAGTGTCTGGTACTCCTCCATCAATTATTTGACTTCCATAGAAATTTGTTTAGGGAATTATTGCTTCAAGAACTATTCAATTTTTTAATTAGACAAGCTGAAATAAGGATGTCTGAGAGTGCATGATTCAGGCAACCTAAATTAAGCTGCTTGGGCATGTATACTACCCAATGACTGGACTGCAGTACAGCATGTGAGGTGTATACTCAGGTGCTCAATGGGTCTGCTTAGGTCTCAGAAAGGACAATGTGTGCCGTCATCAGCTAAATTTACAAGTGGAATTTAAGCATCACAGTCATAACACCTGACATTTCAGCATCCTGCCTCGAATGCAAGGCTTCACAGCATCTTATAGCCATGCACCCAGTCTCCCTACATAAAGAGGGAACTAAAACTCCAAAAGGGGACACAGAAAGGAAGCACACTGAACAGACAGCCAACAGGAGTCATTAAGGACTTGTGTATGTCTTCCATTCCACTGCCTTTTACAAAATAGATATTATTTTGAACTGTAGGGATGTATCTCTGTGTTTCGCAACTCTAGGCCCAAAGATATTCCCATTAAAATAGAAAGTAAAAGTGATCAGGTTATTTACTGAATGACTGAAAAATGCTATTTCTCTCATACTCACACTTCTCACAAGGCACCTTGGTGCTGAGGATATTTTACTTCAAAGAAGTATCCTTTGTAAAGAACTAGAAATTGTTGTTTAAATCCCACTTCAATGTACATACGCACTCCTCTATTATTTATTTACACCTGAACTAACAATGCTATGAAAAGTCTGGTGTTTCAATTGATGAGACTGGGCATATTACAAAGCACTTTATTTTAATATATGGAAAGTTCCAGCTTTCTATATGCTTACTGTGAGCATAGCAGTAGTCTTATTTTTCTAGATGTCATTTATACAGAAAGAAAATAGTTATTTTCTTGAGCTGAACAGTGGTCAAGCAGGGTGAAATCAGGAAACCATCAAACAAAAACATCCTGACATTAGAACAAATGGTATTTGAGCATCTTATCACACAAAGGGGAGTTGGTCAAATGCTTGGTTTTAGGTGTATCTATCAGTGCACAACAAGAGACAACAAGGATTCTGGGGAACCAGGAATGGACACAGCTGGGCAGGTCCAGAGCTATGAGCCAGGTCCAAAGACAAGCGAGAGAGCACCATGGAGGCTGGAGCCTGGTTTGGTGGAGCCCACAGTCAGAGCTGTGGGAAGATGGAGACCAGTCCTGCTGGGACAGGGGCTGATGGCTTTGGAGAACTGGCATGGGGTCCTGGGCTGTGGGAAGTGTGGTGAGCCCCAGAGGGTGGACAGGGATGGCCAGTGTCGGTGGTGCCTTCAGGACTATGACAGTAACTTTCTTTTGTGAGGATTCCTGAGAAGACTCAAGAAATGTGCTTTTGCAAACAGGGAAGAGCACTCACATCCATCCTGACAGAACATAAGTAGTTCAGTGGCTCTGGGGGGCTCACCAGCCAGGCAGAGACTCAGTGAAGCCATTCTTGCTAAGTTGCACAAAGCCCAGACTGCAGATCTCAGGCTCTTCTGGGTCCAAGTAGCTCTTAAACAGAGTCCTGAGAACAACTTCCTTCAGTCTTCTGGAGTCAAAGGGCAGTTGGGGTCTGGCTCAGAGAGCAGCATGTCCATGAGTGACATGTCTGGATGCCCACCTGAAAGACTTGAGGACCTGGCTTTTAGCAATTGTACCTGCAAAAAGCACCAACAGAAACTGGTATGAGCACAAATTAGGGGGCAACATGATTCAAATTGCTCCATTAAAGCTGTGTCATAGGTATTTTTCAGATTGGCAGCTGAAATAAAAGGACTTTTGGAACTGAGTTTCTGTTGGTTCTATTTAATGCACTTTAAAATATCCAAGGCAAGAATCAACAGTCCAGACAAGCAGATCTTAGTTCTTTTACTGTAATGTGAATGTCTTGAATATCCTTGGATTTCTCTGAATGCCTGTATTTAGCAAACAGAAGCAAGCCCTTAATATCCTCTCTGCATTATGAAGCCAGGTATAAAATGAAGGTGGTAAATTGCTGCAGAGCCTTCTTATAAAAATTGAAATTTCTGAAGCTTGCAGATAATTCAGTGTTTAAGATAACAAATACTTTTGAAAAATCTAATAATTTCTTCTGCTGTGTTTAACACAGAGTAACAGATCAAATAGAGGGAAAAATAAACTATCGAAGAATTGCACATTTAACTTTTGGATCATAGGTATTATTATGCCTAATTATAATTATTATTATAACATATTCTATTTCTTCCTTGGGATTTTTGCACTTTTATTCTAAGTCAAGTTTTACCCAATTATGTTTAAGATTTCACATTTCATAGAATTTTATTTATGAAGGTGATTTTTTTTCTGCCATAATTTTTTAACTTAAAAAATAATAATATGGAGTTTAAATTCACTTTAAAATGCTTCAAATAGTGTCTTCAGAGGATTGTAACATTTTTTTCACTTTTGCTAAGTGACAGAAAGACTATGAGAAAGCCAGGTATTTACAACAGTTACGGTATAATAGATTAATGAGACTTATACAGGCTTAAGTGAAAGAAAATAAAAAGCCTACACTCTTGGACAGTGACCTGGTCCAGTTTTTTCTCATGATATAGATGAAAATTCAGTGATTCATTCCTTATACACTCCAAGAAGACACTGGGTGGAAGAATTAATCTGAACACGCAGAGATTGCTACCACTAGCTCATCAAACAGTACAGCAAAAGATTTTGATGCAGAAAAAGAATGTCTTTGTGACTAGGATTTTTTGAATGAGTTTTACTTGATTAGAAAGAGTACTTTGGCCTGGGTGTTTCCCCTGAAAAATTATTGGTGTGCTCCATTGCCTTCAGTCCCTTTCCATTTCATTGCTGTGTAGCTGGAGACAGAGCACTTGCAGAGACACTAATCCAATCTAGGCAAATGTTACAAAGCAGAGTGACAGAATTGTGGCTGAATTATGCCTCTGAAAAGTCAGAGTCCTATCAAGAGAGCTGAGGAAATTTATTAACTGAATGCAATGCACTGGCCAGAGGTAGCCAGACTAGGCAACTCATTGCTGCCAGGAGTGTCTGAGGGATTAGGCTGAAAGGTGACCCCAAACTAAAGTGTTAAAAAAAAAAATGTGGATCTTTTAAGCTCACACAGAGTATGTGTTGCTGAACTGGGATAAAAGGTTTTTTTGAAAAACCAAAGCAACTTGATTAAGCAAAAGCCCAAAAGTGTGAGCACACTTATTTAGAGGAAGAAATGTTTGTACAGAGCAGAAAATGCAGGAGGTGTTGTAGATCAGCAATCTGGGCCAGAGAGTGAGCCAGGCTACTCAACTGCAGCTTACACTTACTTTTCCTATTGGAGTTTGTTGACATTGGGATGAAACAACAAGGAAAAATGCTGTCTTTTTGGAGGGGAGAGGGAAATGCCACAATATTGTATTTATCCACATTTACTTTTCCATCACCATAGAAAATGCCCTAAAAATGACAGAAGACACATAAAGGCAGCCATCATCTGATTCATGGTCTGTAAGAGAAACTTCAGCAATTCCACAAGGGTTTGGTAATTCAGATCTATTAGACTATGGTGTTCAATGCAGTAACAAGAAACACAGATTCTCAAGGTAGAATTCATGAGAGGGATTTTACATCTGCTGCCAAAGGATTCCTTCAAAAGGAAGTTTCACGAAAACACACCAGAGTATCCACTTGTAAGATGAAAAGTAAAAGGAACTGTTCAGGTTTTCAAGATGCCTGTACATGATGTACTCCTTCACAATGAATCAAATTTGCTAGTGAATCCTTCTCAAGAGGTTAATTACAAATTGTGAGTAGCAACTAGAAAGTAAAGACATCACCACACTATTATCTGAGCAACCAGCAGAAAAAAATAAGTAATAAGAAGGGGATACTTGCAAGCAGTTGGCAAATAATAAAACCAAGTTCAATCAAAACACAGCTTCTGTGAGGTTCATGAGTGCAATGATTCTAGAGGTATTAGAGTTTGAGTACTGTAGTTACTATCTTAATACATCCACCTGTACTCTGCTACTGTGTTAAAAGTGAGTCCTGCTGTTACATCCAAATAAGCAAATAGGGCCTCATGAAATAATTCTGTGATGGTTAAAAGCTATGAAAGTGTCTGCTTTATGTCCTCAGATAACCTTTACTAGCTTGACAAAAAGACCTTGCAGCTCACCCTAAAGCGTTGTCTCTGCTTGACAGAATATAAAACAGGCTTGGAATCACCGATTACTGACTGCTTGCTTGATTGCAATTAGATAATGCAAAATTATTCTGCTGAAGAAAATTACTTGCAAAACAGCACTTCTATGCAGGCGACATGGCCTTTGCCATGCCCCCACTGCCTCCTGGGGAGCAGGATGAGACAGTCTCAAAGGCCAAAGCAAATCTTCTAGATCCAGGCCTGCACTAGGAGGGGCTGAGGGCTGCAGCTCAGTCTGAAGGTGATCCAGGCATGGGACATGGACAGCACAGGACAGCTGCTAGGAGTAGCCTTTCAGTGGGCAAGTCAGAAACAGTACGTGACTCCTACAGACAGCTTAACCAGACAAGACTGGTTATGCTCCAGAAAAGACTTTCTTTAGAAATGTCTGACAAATGAGAACTGCTGCTCTTGTTTCACTGTTTCCAAAAAATCAAGGCTGTGCTTGTGTTACCAAAGATCATTTCACAGCTTCTTCCAAAAGCTCTTTCTTTCCCTGTCAGTCTGCAGTGTCTGCCTGCTGTCAGCTGTGGCTGTAAGTTCTTCATAACAGGGGCTGGATCTGTATGTGCTTGTACTGATTGACTGAGGTTCCAGCATATCCATGAAAAGTCAAAAAAATATATTAAGGAGAAACACCTTACCAAAGCCTTGAATTGAATTTTTACTCTTAGAATACAGAGTAAGGTTACTCTTCATATTAACTAGCTTCAAAAGGAAAAGATAATAGAGAAAATAAAACTGCCTTAGTTGTAATGAAGAAAAGGTAAATGACAATTTCCAAGTCTTGGCAGGCACAATGAAGGTAAAAATTTAGAAGTGATGAAGAAAGTGTCCTTTGGTTTTATGAAGTTGATTTGATGTAGATAACACTGAAAAAAATACTATTTTATTGCTTTTTTCTACTCTTTTAAGTGTCTCTCTGAACAATTATCCTTCAGTCTATTATTTATAAGAGAAGAATCAGAGAAAAAAAAATCAAAACAAAGTGTCTAAAATGTCATGATATAAAGCTGAATGATCATTTTTGCATTGTTCAACAGATTTAATTGGAAGTAGTTCATCCAAAGTCTTACAGTGAACATTTTAAAGCTGATTTTTTCCTAAAGAATTATGTTATTAGTCTAGATTACTAAATTTATAGATTCATACCAGAAATATTCAGGAATTAATTTTCAGATGTCATGCTCCCACTCTTTTCCTAAAACCTTGTATATCAAAGCACCAATTTACCAGTGTGATTATGGACTTTAAAATAGAATACATAAGCAGCAGAAGAGCATCCTGTTCTTGCTTTAAAGGACGGAATTTTGATTTCTTCAGCATGTATGACTATTTTCTATTAAATGTGTGGTTATTATACATAATATCATTTCAAGAAACTGCAAAGATTTCAAACAAAATATCTTTAAGCTAGGCCTATTTGTGCAGCTCTTTAAGCTGCAATCACTTTTTTCATATTCTGACCACAAGTGTTTTACAGTAGGTTAACATTGTGTTAATCAACAAGGTGCAAGAAACTAGATAAGAAAGGTCTATGCTGTGCTACATTCATTTAGTGTTGTGTCTCTATTCAATCAAATTTAATATCCTGTATGAATGTTTCTGTCCGTATCTTGTTCCAGCTGTTATCTTGAGATGCCAATAAATCAGTGCTCAACTGATCTATAATTGATCTATCCATTCTATGCTACTGAAAAATTATGTAATTTCTATGTGAAACTCTTGCAAATGTTGCAATCAAACAAAAAGAAAGGAGAATATATAATTAAAACTGAAATGTCCTGCTGAGACCAGACTGAGACAATTCAGGTTTACACATTCTCTGTCTTTTGGCTGCACAGAGATTTCAAAATCTGATGTATAGATGAGATGAAATAAGAATGGAACAGCATTGTCACAAATAAAATTACTTATTTTTCCAGTGAAACCAAACTATGTCCTACATGGCCTGCCAGCCTGTCTACCACCAACAGTTTAAATAATGTTGTTCTGAGCACAGCATCCTCCACTGCCACACCATGACTCAGTATTTTCATTTAATCTGATTTCACGCTTTGACAGATTTTGCCATGTTTCCAGATATTCAAATGCACCTGAAAATAGCTACTTCCTGCAAGGCTTCTCAATACTATGCAGAAAAACACAGAGTACAAGTATAAAAATCCTTAATGGAATGTGTGCCACTAGCATTTTATCATAAGGCAAATTCCTCTCCCCATGGCTCTAACAATCAACAATGTGAGCATTTTGCTTTTTGAAGCTGAGGTGTTTCTGAATATCCACAGTCTGCTCATTTAAAGCAGGACATGACTGTTTTGGCTGATTCACTCCATTGTTGGATTGTGCACCCCTTAGGATCACACAGTAGTGAGTCAGTCATTTGTAAACAGAAGAGAAAAAAAACCCAAATGAATAGGGAGAACCACAGGCTTCATTCTTGCGATCAAAAGCCTCAAAGAAACCATGCAAAAAAAGGATAATTATTTATTGAACAAAATTTATAACATGATCTTTCCTATACAACTTCGGCAGTGCCTGCAGCTGGCCTTACTCACTATTGAATTAAGAAATAATTTGCACCTCACAAAAAGATAACATACATTTTGGATCCTCCCTTTGAGAAAAGAGGATGAGCTATAAATTCATTTTTTTCTGAAGGACTACATAATGGGCATTTTTTTTCCAAAACAGAGACATGATTTTAGTTATATTTCATGAGTGAAAATATGTTGGGTCTGCAGGCCTGAACACTGAAACAGCACAGGACAACTTAGAGTAGGGAATTACATGCTTACTACAAGCAGAATCAGGCTGAGGGGGCTTTAAAAAATAACACTGCTAAGAATGGATTTTTGCAAACACAAAGCTAATGAGACTAATTGGTATTATGTCAGATGTATAATGTTCCAGTATATTGTTTTTTGGCAGGGGTGGTTTGGTTTTCCTGGGCTCAGAGCCCAGTTTCTGTTTAATTTTCTGTAAGGTTTTGTAGCAGCCTAGACATACAGAGCTGGCTTGCTTGCAAATAACCACATATCTCTGTATACATAATGATTAGAATTTAAACACACCCAGCAGCTGGTTAGATGGACCTGCTGATGACATTCTTATCAGAAAATTCTCTTCTTCAGATTAAAGAGAATTTGTCATATGAAATAAATCATGAGGTTCACAAAAAAAAAGCTAGATGGAACCAAAAATTAAAAGGTTTATTTCACATTTTAAAAACATGTTGACACATCATTATGACTTTGAGCTAAATCCTGTCTCAGTTCTGAACAGTTTTGTATGCCTGCAGTGACCTTGAAGTTTTATCAGGTCTAAAATGAGGGTTTAGACCTATTTTAAACTCAATAGAAGAATTTTTTTCCAGGGTGCCAGTAGTCTTCTAGGTCTGCACTCTCCAGACATCTTGTTTGAGGCAAAGGCTCTTGAAGGGGAGTTTCCTGAGGCACTGCATTTCCCAGAGAGTTCAGTTCAGCTCACAGAGGTATTAGCTCAGATCTGAATGGACTTTACTGGCTTTTATCCAGTGTGACTCTCATGCTAAAGAGTCTTATGGAGATAATAAGATCTTGGCAGAAAAATTGAACTTCCTGTGGAGGCAGCCCTAGGGTCAGCTCCCACTGCCCTCCACACTTTCCTTGTCACTTTGCATGGCACAAGGCTGATTGCTCTCTGCATCTGCACAGCACTACAAATCTGGAGGTGCATATTTAACTGCAGCTCTGTGTGTAGCTCAAAACAGCAAAATTGGAAGGTCTACACCTAGTTCTACACCTCCTTGAAATTCTTGCCCATTATTTATATTAAAAGGTGAATATATTCCTTAATAGTGCATTTATATTTACAAATACTCATCTTGTTCTAAAAGCTCCTTGATTTAGAACAGGCTAGACTGTGCAATTAAAGTTAGGTGAGGGATGAAAAATAATGAATATTGAAATATCTGTTAACTGTAGCTATATAGGTCTTGTGCTGCTTTCTGTGAAAGGTATCTTTTTGAAATTTTCTTTCCAGAAATAGTTAATGGAATGGCATTAGAGTTCTTGGAATTGTTCATAACAAGAAATGCATATAAGTTTTTGCAAACAATATTTGTATATGTTCAGTCACAGGGTGCAGTTTGACAAGCACAATGAAGTAATGCAAGTCCCAGTTACAAAACATTAAGATAAGATTTCTAACGATTACAAAGCTGCAATTATGACATGGATGAAAAAGACTTTTTGATCTGCTAAGGCTGTTTACAGAAGAGGAAGAAAGTTGTTACATATAAATGTATTTAAATTGCTATCATCCAAATCACTATAAATCATTTGGAATGAATGCTCTTGTGAGACCCCACCAGGAGTACTGCATCCATGGCTGGGGTCCTCAGCACAAGAGACACAGACCTGGTGGCATTTACTCCAGGAGAGGGCCACAAAGATTAGTGGGATGGAGCACGTCTACTACAAATACAGGCTGAGAGACTTGGAGTTGTTCAATCTGGAGAAGAGAAGGCTCTGGCTGACACATTATTGCAGATGTTCAGTGCTTGAAGGGGGATTATAAAAGAGGAGGAAGGGTGACCGTTTTCCATGGGCATGTAGTGACTGGACAAGAGATAACGATTTTAAGCTAAAAGAAGAGAGATTAGATGTTAGGATGACATTCTTTATTGTGAGGATGGTGAGGCATTGGAACAGGCTGCCCAGGGAAACTGTAGATGTCCCATTCCTGGAAGTGATCAAGGACAAGTTGGATGGGGCCCTGACCAGTCTGACTTATTGTGGGACATCCTGGCACATGATTTTCAGATGATCTTCAAGCCCAAGCTGTTCTATGATTTAGGTGGCTGTGACTTTGGTCACAATAAAATTATTTATCTGTCTCTTCTTTTCCCCTTTGCCCACTATGGTTGCTCATTTGTTTCATATCATCCCTTAGAATAGAATCCATTAGAGTCAGGCATCATCCTGTTTGGTGCTGGGTCTCCTTTATAAAGATTTTTTGTTATATCACTTTGGTTTGGCCAGTTTGGCCACTACAACAAAACACATCATTCACATTATTATGAATTACTTTTTTTGTTGCAGCTGATTTCTCTTTTCTATTAGTGAAAGTTACAATTGTATGTAACAGTAATGGAGTAGTGCGATGAAAATGAAGGAGGAAAGATACCCATTCATTTTTTTCTTATCCAGAGAGTCTTCTAGGGCCATTAATAGCATATAAAGACACTGATCTCTCCTCTTCACTAGCTTTAACCACACAGTTACCTTCGAGTCACACAACAGTAAAGAAAACCCTTAAATTTAAACACTTGTGCATCAATATCTTTTGATGTGAAATGTCTTCAGTTAAGACTTTTCATACTCATGTGGCTGTTGGAGATCATTATCCTGGAGCTGCAATCTGATCCAGAGTCTCTGTCTTCATCTTGCTATATTGGATTTAAAAAAAACAAAGATGTTAGAGCATTTGAATAAGGTCTTCAGACTATTATTTCTCTAAGGCTATCATATAATACAGTAAAATATGTTTCTATTATAATATTACCATAAAATTATAATATATAAAGTATATCAAGATATGTTTCCATTAAATCACATTAAAACTTTCCAAGTGGATCCAAGGGATTGTTTCTTGCTTGAATATCAAAGTGGTATATCTTTCCTGATGATGTGCTTTTATCCTAAAATTATACATAGAGAGTAATTATTTGCTGCAGATTTTGGCATTGATTGTATCAGCGAAAGACAAAATGGCTTCAATGGGTTCATGACACCGAAACCCAAGATAGACAGATAAAAATAAGAGCAGTGAGGGATAAAATATTTTGGGTCAGCACCAACCAAGGGTCATTAAGCATATCACTTCCCATATTATGTACAATCATCCAGACAATTAAACTTACCATTACAATTAGTTCTAATTGTCCCCATTGTTGACAGCCTTAGTAAAGAAACCAGAGAATGAGTTACATGTCGAGCATACCATAGGTCACTGTAGACACACACTGGCAAAAAACCTTACTTTGAAGTATTTTCCTTGTTAAAGTGTTCCTGTAGTTTTTCTATTGAGTAGCTTTCTATTTCTATTGCACAATCACCAATCAATTAAAATTCAATTAAAAATAAAAATAGAACTTCAAAAGCTCAACATCCTGCTAGCTGAAAGGCTTTGGGGTTTTTTTCCACCCCTTCTCATTTCAAAATCTTAGATAA
This sequence comes from Thryothorus ludovicianus, assembly GCA_013397245.1. NCBI lineage: Eukaryota > Metazoa > Chordata > Aves > Passeriformes > Certhiidae > Thryothorus > Thryothorus ludovicianus. The sequence goes on from VZTB01001453.1 coordinate 58,505, forward strand.
ATTCAATTGGTAAAATCCCAGGGGAGGAAGGAATAAGAAAGCATGTTATTTTTGTCGAAATGTATGTACTCTCAAATCAAGCTTCCCAGACTGCTTAAACTGAGACGCAGGTGAAAAAGTTTGTCTAGTTCTCACTTTCTTGATTCTTTATCCTTGAGTAGCTCCATTGAAATATAAACTAGAAAGATAGAGTATTATGAAGATACACATCAGCAAACATGTAAAAGAATTGGGTTCTTTATTAGGAACTTTCTGAATTTATGACTCACAGAGGTTTCAGGAGTGAATTGTTTCTGCTCTGTAGAGGTTTTATTTGATTTTGTCTTAACATTAGGAAAAATCTAAAATGGGAAATGTATGCTATTAAATATAATGAAAAGATATTTAATTTTTTTTTTTAATTTATTACCTCAACCTGTACTTTGTTCACTTCACTTTTATCCTGTTTGGTATAAAAAACATGTTTCAGTTAAAGAAACGTTCTTTATTCATGGTTTAATAGTATTTTGGGGCATCATAATGACATCTAAATTTTGTAAAAATATAGATCCTATCCCTTCTTATATCATCTCAAATTAAAGTCCAGATGATCTTGTCATAATTGTGTGGTCATAATCTCAAGTAAAGCAAGTCAGTTCTGTTTTTCATACTTGTTCAGGCTGATTATTGACTTTGCACCTCTGACATACCCAGAACCAGCAAAAACTGTGGCTGCTTCTCTTGAAACAATGCAGCACGTGGAAAGGGATTCTTCATTTATTGTAGTAACTTAATTCTTGAACCCTACACAGTAGCCTTGCTGATATAAATAGTAGTTCCCAAATCCCCTAGCAACAAGAGAATCACAGAAAATTTATTTTTCTTTCTCTATTTATGTAGTTTATTTAGAGTGTAGTAACATAGAATGGGTAAACTGTGGGGATTGTTGTTCATATAAGTTATTTTAACAATGACTCAGCTGGAGACAGCACTTTCACATAGATAAGACAAATTCAAATACGTGCTGCACTGACAGAAAGCAACACCCCCAATTTGACTGTATTTCATTCTTTCACATCTGCTAGGCTGGAACCTCTGTGCTAAAAAATATCTGAGGGATGTTTCCAACAACAGTCTCTTGTTTTCAGAGAACAGAGATGGAGTCAGGGCTGGAACACAGGTTCAAAGCCCTTCTGAGAAAGAGGACTGGAGACAGGGTGTTCCTAAGTCCACGCAGCAAATCCAGGACAGCAAGGGAGAGAACCAAAACCACAACCATGACCAGGACCCAGGTCCACCTAAAGCAGTCCTGGGTCCCTGACAGTCCCAGGCTGGGCTGAAATGAGCAGTCTGGAAGGAAGACACAGGAGTGGCTAGGCAGGAACCGTCAGGGCTAGTCAGGGGTCACACATTGTACAAGTGGTTTAGTGTAAGGGAAGACAGTAAAAGATGCATTCACTTCCAGATATATGACTGTTAAGACAAATTATTGATGTATAGAATGTAAAAGAATGTTTTCCATTTTATTAAGAGTAATAATTAATTCTTGGCCAGGATGCCCTACAACTTTTCAACCTTCCATAAAATATCCATTACGTGATAAACATCCATACCCAAAAATTATTTACAATGTCATAACAAATTACTTTCTTTTCCATTTTAAGGAAATGGTATATCTTTCAGACATAATATCCATGAAGAAAACAAAATTCAAAATAAAGAATAAAATGGTGTTGCCTTTATAAGGGATTTGAAGTTAGGCTGTCTCAGTCTGATATTGGTATCTAGAAGAAAGGACAGTTAAACTTCTGGGGCAGTTTACCACAAGATACCATTGTATGACACGTGACAACTACACAGTGCCACATCCTTTCAAGCAGAACTGTTGGCTTTATTTTTTAACCAATAGACTGCTATACTGGCATTAACTTAGCTTTATTGTTGGTGGATTTGTTCTCACCCTATAAATGATTACAACAGGTCTAAAGCATTTGAGAAGTCAACATCATTGACTGCTCTGCAACACCAGCCCTGAGACAGTAAAGTACACTTCCAGAACTGTGAATAAGGCATCATCCTCCAGAGCTAAATTCCCATAACAAAAGCAAATTGAAATAAAATATGAGCTCATGTATTTCCTGCAAATATAATTCAGCTCTGTGGAATATTTATAGAAGGCCTTTAGTTTTACTGGTATTGAAGTGCCTTTGATGGTTGGGCTGTGCCATATATGTAATGAGTAATGATGACTGAAACAAAGGATAGACATCAACACATTGAGTCTTATCCTCTTCTGGGCTATAGACTATAAGTTGCAAGCTTTAAAAGCATTACTGTGATGGTTATGAGCACTGATGTAACTAAAGATTGACTGTCTCTTCTCCAAAAGAAATTCTCCTAAGCTAAAGATGGAAAATCATTGTTTCATAAGCAAAAAAGAAAACAAGAGCAAATTATATTGTCTCCTGGAATCCTTGTTTCTCTGTATTAAAATACAAACTGGATTAAAATATATGTCATTTGAGTAATGATCTCACTATTTTAAGTCTGAAAAAGCTGACCTCACATACAGGCATGCAGTCCAAAAATCATTCTACTGAAACAGAGTCAAAAACGTGTTGCATAAGGTCTTGGTTATTTTTAAGTTCTTTAGGGTCTTGATTATTGTCAGAGTTCTTTAATATGGTCTCTATATTTTTATTGCTTTCAATTGATATAGGCTGTGAGTGGACCTATACAAAGATTGATCTGAGTGCTGTTACACTGCTCCCTTGTCTCACTTTTTCTGTCTAGGGACAATAACAACCTTCATTTCCTGGTTTAGCAATGGGAATGAGCTGTTCATTAGATAAGAATCAATCTCTTTCAGTCAACCAGTGGGGAGATCTACAAATTCAGGGAGTAGAAAAGTAGAACCGTATTCACCAACGTGATATTTTAAAAGTAATTTATGTTTTGAAAGAGCTATTGTCTTCTGTAACAAATGGAAAGGTGATTTTGAAGTGTATAAACACATTAATTAGATCAAACAAAGTCAGTCTTGATCACAAATTCATTTGCAATAATAAACAGCCATTTCCACAGGGTTCTATATCTTCAGTCAAGAAAAGGTGACTGCTAAGCAGGTATTTAAGAGGAGATTTCTATGGAGAAAAAGGATGCATCAATTTACCTTTAAAGATGGACTGCTAAGAAAATGAAGCCTAATTGTTTCCTAAAAAAAATGTACATAATCTCTAGATCTCCAGAAGGAAATAAATTATAAATTCTAATATAATTACTTGTTATAGTATGTGTCATGCCTTTATTTTTCTTATTTAATTAGGGTTTCAAATAGCCATTATCTTATAAAAAAGCAAAATAAAATAACTTGGAAATTGTATAGCACAGGTATATCAATTTTTCACCTCAGTCCATCAGGTTCACCAGTGTCTATTTACCTAAAAAACTGCAGAAAAAAAGAAATGTCAAAAGTTAATTTATGCAGCTTCTTCCATAATTCAGTTTACCTTTTCTTCAGTGTCGAAACAAAAACATAATAGATTCTTGAAAAAAAACTGTGAAGTAAATGATTTACCAAAATTTTGGTATTTAGATTGTGATCTCCAAATTCAATAAGCTGCTACATGAAATGAAATTACACTACCTGTATTTGTCCATTCAACATAAGGCTGATTTGTTATATCTGTATAGCCAGAAACCACTGACCTATTTTGCTAGAAACGCAGCCAAGTTGAATATAATTCTACTGTTAAAAAGCACAGTTAATAAGGTATTTGTGTCTTCATGTATTCCACTTACCCAGTGTTACTGTGTTCTCCTATGGTGCAAATTGTACTTTCCCTCAGAGCAGGAACTTCTGCATCCTCTCTATTTTTTCCCCAGCCATTTGAGTGTGTAGCCTAAGCAACAGCAGGAATTTTAACTGCCACTTTTCTAAATTATCCACCTTATCATTAAGAATAAACCTCAGTAAAATTTGCCCACTAGACAAGAAACTGCATTTTTATCTTTGAGATGACCACAGTTCAAGCATGACGGAAGGTGCAGTGCAAAGTTCTTATAAATGCACCTATTTTTTACCAAAGGGAGTTTTCTTTGGCCTACAATCCCAGCCCATCATGGCTGTACTATAACCTTGAGTAGATTAGAGAGATGTGCAAACATGTTCACACTTCAAGCACAAATGATAGTGCTCTGAATTACTTTGATCACTTGTTTCTAATGGTTCTGTAGACATTAATTGCCATTCAACTCTCAGATAGGCAGTGAGCACACACACTCTGACAGTCCCGCCCCAATTTCAGAGGGATCTTTGCCTAAACAAACAGCGAATATTCAAAGCAGTTTCCATCATATATCTATCAAAATCTTGGCTTCAAGAAACTGCAATGTGGTCACTTTCCATGAAAGTCAGGACAAAAAATTGTGTAGCCAAATTCAGTACTACAACCTAGACCAACCATGCATCAATTAGCAATAGAGTTTGAACCTTGTAGCATGTAAGATCCAGACAATGCTTACTAACATTGCTACGCTTCTTAACCTTTTTATTTATTTAATTATTGTTTTGGTTATTTTTTAAATTGTTTTGAGTTTGGAAAGCCTTGTCCTAAATGTGCAGTCATATTCCACTTTACTGTGCTGTGGAATTTAACAGACTGCACCAGGATTAAACTGACATCTAACAGACAAATGCAATCCAGCACTTATGTTTTGAAAACACTTTGGAAGAGACCATGCAGTTCAGAAGATTTTGGGAAGCTGACCAGCAATTGCTAAGCTTTTTATTTCGGGAGGATGTCTTTAAAATTGATGAGAAGGATATGGTCTTCTATTTATTTCTCCCAGTGAACAAGGTAAAGGCATTTATCTCTCTATATTTATCAAGTGAGATGCAAGCCTTTCATTCTCAATCAATGTTTGCAAATCCTAATCAAGCTGATAGCAGATTTATTGATGTCATCATACATTCTTACAGGACTGTATGCCAAGGAATAAGCAAACGTATTTTCAGTGGGATGATTCACTAGCTCTAAACAAGGGATTTGCACCATTTTTTGTCAGAACAATCAAAAACTATATTCTCTAAGGCACAGGAAAAAAAAAAGAATCTATTTCAACCTACTGTTGAGAAATAAATTTGATATGGTAAGTTTTGTGTGCTTGACCCCAATGCTTAATAGAATATTACACATATATTGAGCAAAATATTGAAATATCTGTAGACATAGGAGAGGATAGCTAACACTCAGTGTTAAATAGTAAAGTCAGTAAAGACCTATAAGCTCAAGTTATAACCCATGCTTTTAGATAAAATTTTCTTATATCCTTTGCAAATGCTCAAAATCAGGCAGGCCAAAAACTGATAAGTGTTCTTATAGTGACTGCGTTGCATCAGAACACTATGCTCCATCCAGCACCCTTGCCGTGCAGCAGAGCATTTAATCTTTTACACAGTTCTTCTCTGATAGCAATCCTTCTGATTTATTAATTACTTCAATGTTACAGATATGATCCATTGAAAGGAATTGCTCAGGTGTATCAAGTTGTACAGATATTTAAGTTCGCTTCCAGAAATATTTTTCTGCCACTGTTATAACTTTACATATCATTAATCAAATTATGCAACAATGGAACCAGATTTTCAAAATAGCTCAAATAATAAAAAAGGACAGAATTTTTAGGTATTCTCACCGTGAGATTTTGAGACAGATTATGAAAAACCTTGCTAGTACAGTAGCCCAGCCCCCACCCCCACCCTCGAAATGCTCTAAACCACTCAATTCAGAGCCTTGGTAGCTGCAAAGATCTCCCTTGAAAACCTGGAACAAAAGTGAAGATGAATAACTTCTGGAGATCTCTTCTATAAGAACAAGTATTCATTAAGCTAGCAAATTAAGATGTATTGAGATGCACTGTGATCTAATAGCTGCTCTTTTTGAAAAATATTTTCTGGGAAAGTGCATCCTGGCAACATCATCTGACATAAAAATCACTTGATATGTGTGATGCAACAATGCATAGATCCACTATGAACCTCTATCATACCACTTTTTATAGACATGTAGAAACACTTAGGGAGCATTCTGTTAAATCATGCAAATGGTCCTAATTTGAAAACATATTACTGCTTTTATAAGATGATGTCAAATAAATTTTTATAGATTACTTCTTTTCTGTTTGTTTCCTTTCTAAGGTTTCATCATTTGAAATATTTTCCATACTAGAATGTATTTTTAGACAGATGCTGAAATTTTATATGTAGTTTCATTTTTTGGTGATAGTTTCATATTTAGGTTCTTTTAAGAAGTGCTTTGGAAATTTTTCAAGACAGACACTTGGCAATGTTTTCATTTGTGTAATATTTGAAAGATACTTGAGCCATAAGAAGAAAAAAGAATAAATTCCATTTTTCTTTCTTAAATTTCTTATTCTTAAAGAACTACTTTCCACTCTCTGCTGTTATTAAGGACTTTTCAAGATACATTACTACATACTGCAATTATTTGAATTCCAATCTCAAATGACATGTCTTTTGAAGACCCAGAAGTCACTCTTGTTGACTATATATTTACTAAAGGAGAAATGGAAAATAAAGGATATACGTATCACAAAAAAATATCTTTGATTAGTTCTATACTTAAAAACATCCAGTCTGATTAGCTATTTTTCATCTTACAGTTTTATTTTTTAAACAAGTTAAAAATCTGATCCTGTGTTCAATGATGAAAAACCACAGTCATGTGAAAGTACAGACCAGTCACAAGGGAATTACATATCAAAGGGAACTGTTATGCAAGAAATGTATTGTTTAAAAAAAGTCCCAAAGCAAAGTGTTGTATGTATTGCTGCCTTATACTAAGTTAGAGTTTTAAATCATAACTCCCTCTTTGTCTGATAACGCAGAGTAAAAAAAACTCTTTGATGAATAGATAAGGATGCGACTCCCTTCTTCAATACAGTAAGAGATGGTTTTCTTTTGAAAATATGCCTCTTGCCGTACAGAATCAACAAGTAAGACATAGAGGTGAAAAGGAATAAAAAATATTTTTGAAGTTCATTCATTCAAGATATCAAGTAAAATTGCAGTTTCTTTTCCACTTTATTCTTTTAAACTCATTTATTGCTGTTGAAATGAAGCAGACAGGACCAAATCAATAACTCCATAATCAGCTGTGTTCAAGGAAATTCAAACTTGACTCAACTGTTCAAAAAACATGCCTCAACCTTTTTACCTGTCTCTGAGGTAAAAGAGTAAATGAAAGCTTCTATTTTGGTTATTTTGGCCTTTCTGGGGTTGACAGCAACCATGGCAATTTGCTTCCATAAACTGTGAGTCATACAGCCTTATAGGATGATGCTCAAGCAATTCAACTTTCTGTTCCTCAGACTGTTTGTCTGTGTTATGACTGATGTCTCAAACTGTATTTAAAACATGGCCCCTAAATCTGTATGAAACTTATCTAAGTCACTACTCACAGCAAGCTGTAGACACTGGTTTTTCATTCATATGGTGAGAATTTGTGAATCTGTTCTCACAACAAATTTGTAGGGCACCTGAAGCATAGGGCTGTAATTTGTCTCAACAAGAATAAAATGCAGTGATATTAATCCACTCTTCTATAGAGATAAAAGGAATTTGAAAGAGACAAAAGAATGTGAGTCTCATTCTTTAGTTCCTTCAGACAGTGCAAGTCAAGGGAATTGCCTTCCAATTGGAAAAGTTCAGATTACTCAAAGCTACTTTTTCTTTCATAGGGAATCTTTTGAAACTCTAAGATGCTCTGTAACTTGATTCTGTGTCTAGGCACTTAATTTCTAATTTCCTCTCATTCTATTTTTCAGGAACACTATCCAGGTAGTTCCCCATGTCTAAGTATTCTCTGAATATGCTAACATAAGGTATTACTGCCTCCTCACAAGCTGAGCATCAATGATGACCACGTAACTAGTGTTTATCACTCTTAACCAGTGTGTATAAAAAAACTTCACACTGACTGTGTTTCATACCTAACAGGATACTCAAAGACCTAGGAAAAGCCAAACTCTGAAGCTGTCATAGTAGGACCCTCAAGATCTCTTTTTCCACTGCTTGCTAAACACCCACATTACAGAAAATATTCTGAATACTTTTTTTAGATATAGCCTGCTCAGATGACAGCTGGTCACTGAAGTATACAGATCTCCTGCAAAAGGAGCCAAAATATTCATGAAGATTGTTATATTCTTGTTTCCAGCCAGGCAGCACAGAGACTTGAATACTTAGGAGTTACCTAACCATTATATTTTTCTGAAGGCGTATCTCTCTGTCTTTTTTCTTTCCTTTTGTAAGCATTGATCTTTTGAAGCATGAATCCTGATTGCCAGATTTCTTCTTTTTCTTGTTCTTCTCCGCTCTTTGTGATAGGCAAATCAAGCTAACTTAGTTGCACAGCAGAACTTTTCTCTAGTTAACCTTCTTCCAGTTATGCTTTGACACTCAAAATCTCTTCTTAAAAGATGTAGCTACATTTGCACACAAAACTGAATTTTATAGTTTTGAACTGCTGGATTCAGATGTGCCATTTTTCTTGGATTTCATAACGAGCTTATGTGACTTCCAATTGTTTATCCATAGGACTTCATCACAAGTCTAAAGCCTCCATTCATGGAGGCACAAAGGACATTAGATGGACTATGGAAAAACTGCACTGCACAGTGATTGGCTATTCTCAGAAACCCAGACTTGGATTACTGAGTTTTCTGCAGTGCTACCAGAAGTGTATTTTAAAAGCAAAATTATTTTGTAATGGGAGAGTAATGGAAATGGGAGAAAAAAGTAAAAATAGAGATTTTGATGATAATAGTCCCAACGTTCCAGTCCTGATACATTAAAATACCAAAACAGGAGCATTAACAAGACAGTATTTGCAACCAGCTTCAGAAGAACTGAGTAGCTGTGTGTGTGGTAAAAATTATTTTATATTCTGGTTTGTTTTTTTTTTTCTCCCAATGAAAAATATTCAATATGCCTTGTATAAAAGGCGTTGGGGGAGCCACTACAACTTGAAAAGTTTCACAAGACAAAAACATGTAATCTGAACCTCCTCATGCACTGGATTCCCCTTTCCTAAAGTTGAAGAGAAACGACCCCAGAAGTCACAGTTTAGGAAAGGAAAAATAATCATTTCATTCTGACTAGAAAGACATGTTACGTATATTAAATAAATTAGACTAAAAGTGCCAGGACCTCAAATTTAAAGGTAAGGAAAAATCTTCTTCACTTCAAGGGGAAGAGAAGGTTGTTTTCTTAGCAGAGAAGAAATTCAAAATAGATTACTGCAGCTAAAGTAAACTGAGCACTTAAAAGTGATGTAAAAAACAGAAGTAAAGCTGAAAAAAATTGTGAAAAGTATATATGCTGTGAATATCCTCAGCATAAAACAAAAACCAGAGTAGTGTGAATTTCAGCCCTTTGTATTTTTGCACATTAAAAGGATCTAAGAAAAGGTAGATTTTATATAATCATGCTACTGAATAGCAACTTTTTCTTTCTTTCTTTCTAATTTTGAAAGTCAGCTCCAAGAGCAAGACTTTCAAACTTTTTAAGGAGTGAAGTCTGAAAGGTAAGATTTTTAGGAAATATATACTTTCATACCACCTTTGAATGTAGGACTGTTTCTGATGGCAAAATTGCCATTGGCAGAAAAGTAGGTCTGAAAAAATTTGAATGTGAGGTTCTGGTTTTGCAGTAAAAGTTTTGTAAATATAGATGGCAGTCATAATATTTCCTAAAAGAGTGCTCCACCATGACCCTGAAATTCAGGCTTTAGTTTTTTCTGCTTAGCATAAAGCCACCTTCAAACAGTACATTTTGTGTGGGTGTGAACATACAACACCATAAGAAAAAAAGGTATTTATGCTTGATTTAGTACTTTAGTTGGTGAAAAATGATTAAATTAAAATAATCAAATTAAAATTTTTAGACCATATGAGGTGATGATGAAAGAAAATTCAACAGTAGTGATCTTGTCAGGATTGCCAGTGTCCAGAATCATGGGCCATTTATGTTTTATTGGCCAGCATGATATGAGAGATATAGGAGAAAATAACTTAATTAAAGTAGCAGCCAGTCTCCTATGAAAGTAGCTGGCTTTGTAGGTAAGTTATCAATCCTTGCAAGACAGATTAAGAAGTCAAATATTGGAAAAGTAGGGGATGGTTGAGTCACAAGAGAACTTAGGTTTCCAATAAGAAAAATTCACATAAAAATACATGCAAGATATACACGAAAAAAGATTCTTTATTACTTTCTAGCAATCGAAACAGTTGTCAGTTCCCTTCCTTCACCCTTTCTACAGTTGAGTTTTTCATAGTATAGTCAGGAAAGCCCAACTATCAAAAAGTAAAAAAAAATGAAACAAGAGTGTTTGTTTTATCCAAGAAGAAGAAGTAGNTATCCAAACTTAACAATCCCAACCATTTCTAGGGTCATTTTTCATTTTCTTCTCTGAAAGGTATTGCCTATGTTCTCATGTGCACAAAACAAGAACAGAGTACAGTAAAAATGAGTCTAGGAAAAAAGATCAGGCTCACTACCTTCTCTTGCCATACTAGTAGGGTTAACCAACGTTTAGCATTTCTTTCATGAAATACGTTGCCTCTGAATTTCATGTAAATTACTTTTTTCAAAATCAGTGACAGTAAATTCATATTTCTGTCTTAGAAAGCATATTCAGTTGGCTTGGATTTCATCCATGTTCCTGTTTCTAGTCAGAGAGAAAAAGACACATCTAAAAAGGTGATACAAAGAGTTTAAATAAGGCAGTTCCGAAGATACCTAGGGCTTCCCAGGAAAAAATAATTAAGTTGTGATCTTTGGTGGAATTTGGACACTGTAAGACCCTTCAGCAAATAATAACCTTTATAAATGATTGATAGTAGGAAACACATTTTAATAAAATACCAAACTTTGTCTACGTATTTATTATTTGTTATATCTCCTGTCCTCTAAATTTAACAGTTTCTCTAAAGCTGCAGAAAGTTTCTTAGTGCTGCAGCCAAAACCCACATCCTGTGTTTGAGAAGATATGATAGATGACTGTTAATAAACTGGAAAGCACTGAAATACAGATAAAACTGTAGCTAAAACATATTGTTAATAATAACAATTGGAGTAGACAAGACACTTGAAAGTATCAACAAGTGACAAGTGGGAAACATCTATAAATTATTTCTAATCATGTATTAAATGCTGTATGTATCTGTGGCAGAAGCAAAGACAAAATATTGATTTTATAAAGAAAATAATGCAATCCTACCTATATTACTCTAAGTAACTAGAACTTTAAGAAACATGTAATTGGGAAGAACGTGCATTCCAAGAATTCCGTAAATTCCCTAAGAGTACCTTGAATTTATGGAGCTGGAGAAATAAATCATTAAAATCCTTTGTGTCTTTCTATCTGTAATACTGAGAGGTTCTTCCTATGGTATGTTTCTCTCACCTCATGAAGTTTGAAAGACAAAACCAAGAATTTCACTGGATTACAATACCATTGTATGCAGGGAAAAAGCAAATAGGAACAAAGGGATCTTTTTACCTGTATTGAGGCTTAAATATTAAGGTACATCTGCAGGATTGTACAGAGACATGCATGCTTGTCAGGCTGCATGACACCTGGCTGAGAGCTAATACAGCTGCATAGCTCTTGGAGCAGTGATAAAGTAGCCCTTAGCAAGGCCTGACACGCTTTTCAAACTAGATTTGGCAAAAGAAGGGCACACAGAGCGTGTTCATCTCCGTCTGTGCCTGCCAGCATCGGCACTCTCTTCATAGGCACTTCTATCTACCTTCTTTTGAAACTGGTAAGACTAAAGCATCCTTGAGTACCAATGGAATCTCAGCACCCAGCCAGGGGCTTCAGCATCTCAAAAGCAACTTAAAGACATGAAACAGTCAACTAGCCATAGGAACCAAGTGTTAAAGAGGTTTTCCTTTCTATCCAGAGCAGCATTGTTCACTGAACAGTTTTTGGCAACCAATCTCTGGCCTTGGCAGGAAGGCTTTATACTGACAGCTTCAGCTTGCATGAACCTCATGTACCTGCCAAAAGCTTTTAGGCAAAGGCCTAGATTTGCATTTCTTTAAATATAGTATGTAAGTCCAGGATTTTACGTATATTTTCTTCGTTTACATCAATCTGAAAAAATGGAGGAAGAGGAAATTATATTAAGCCAAATAAAAAAAGGAACGATGTGAGACTCCAGTACTTTTTGAGGTCAGACTGAGCCCAAAAGAGTTCTACTTGTCTTTTTTCTCACACATAAATTTGAGACATACATAAATATCTTCCCCATACAAACTTTTCCAATGCAAATTAGAAAACTGTAAAACATTTTCAGAAAGTGTTCACATCTTCTCTATTTGTTCACCTTTACAAGTCACTACTAGAATTTTTTTCTCTCTCCCTGAGAAAGAAGCAGCAGAAGAATTGAAACAAAGTGTACTAGAGCAAAACTACTGCCCAGGGGAAAAGCACAGTCCAAAATGCTGTGACTTCAGATAGCAAGATGGCAAATCTAAAATTTTGATAGTCAAAAAAAGAAAAAAAAAAAAAGGAATGCTTGTATCATATTTCCTTGCCAGCTGCAGTACCCTGTTGTGAACAGGTAAGACTGAGTGCACCTTGTTGAGTTTGGGGTGAATGGAGTGACATGTGCTACGTGCACTGTGCAAGATAGGAGGCTGTGAATGACCCCCTCCTATTCCTGATCAAAAGGTGGAAAATTGTTGACAGATACCAGAATATGATCATGCCAGTGGTTGTGTGTGCTCCTGAGCAGGCAGAGACAGAACACGGGGGTCAAGTCTTTACTGAATGGGGTTGAAATACAAGCTATCTGCAAAGTCTAAATCAGCACTGGTTCAGCAGAACTTCTCAGGACCTGGGGGACTGCTGATACAAGCCTTCCACTACACTCTGGAAAGGTGCCTACACAGAGATGGTGAAAGCATCTGAGCTAAATTAGCTTGATTTACAACCTAGGAATACTGGTGTGCAACAAATATTGTTACAATTTTCCTCCAGTCAATGTATCTCTACCACTCAGCCTCTGGAATGCTACCCATAAGATTTATATTTTGGGCTGGTGTTTCTAAGAGCATAATTTAATCAGTGCATGAGGAAGAGAATAAGTGTCTTTTTTGTTTAGGCTTTTGTGGTTGGTTAGTTTGTTTGGTTTTGGTTTTTTTCTGAGTAAATCTTCTTTCAGGTTTTCAGGAGAAAAATATGTCTTTTTGCTGGAAGTTACACCATGCTGCTTTCATACTTCCTTGTAGCATAAATTATATTATTTTTATACATTTCAGGCGATATTCCCACTGCTACAACAGTGACAAAATGAAAATGTAATCCCCATTCAGTTGTTAGTCTCTAAAATGAAAGATATTTCTAAAGCTCATAATTCATAGATTTCGAAGTTCATAACAATTAGGGTTATTTCCTGTTGCTGCAGAAATAGAATGAACCTTTAACATTTTAGTAGAAGTTTCCAGCTACATGGAGAACAGTCCAAAGCCTTTAAGTTCCTTAAAACAGTAGAGTTTAATGCCTAAAACAGTAACATAGATGAAGAAGTAAAATCAGCAGATGCTTATCTATCCCACAAGCAGTTCTGCTCACATGCTTATTTCTACTTTTTTAAATGAAAAGCAATGCAAATCAGTTCTTTTAAGCCATTATTATCACTTCATCTATTACAAGGTAAAATTTCTTTCCCTCTATACTTGTAGATCTCTTTTATTTGCTTAGTTACTTTAATAGAAGCCAGACTTGATTTTCTTTTTCCTTTTTTTGTTAACCAGGATGAGAAATTACTTGAAATTATTTTATATTCTTCTATGAGTCAATTTCTGAAACATGCAAATGTCAGAGAGGCACACCACTCTTGTTAGTACCTCTGTCTTGGTAGCATAGATTTCTTCACAATTCATTTCTACATTTACTGCTCATGCAAAATAAATATTTGCATCGGCCTGTCTCTAACTGATCAATGTTCCCTACCAGAACAAAATTATCATACAAGATGGAGATGTTCATTGGAAGAGTTAATTTCACAGACTTTCAATAACCTAAATAATAAAGGCCTCAGTGAAGCTCCTACCCAAGCTTGTAAGATCTCCCTCGTCACTGGAACATGGAGCACAACTCTCACCAGAAGAAAATAGATAGACTGAGTCTTTTTTCACAAATGCCCTTTTGTCTCAGCTGTGGAAGGATCACAATCAACCAGTTGAGACTGAAACACATAGAATTTTTAAAGGGTATGTAACAAGTAGTTTTTACTGAAAACACAGCTTTCAGCCTGCCAACTTCTGAATAACCCCCACTTGCTCGTACTTAGTACAGAACTATGTAAATATAATTTGCCTAATGTTTTACTGAATTACTTTGGTGTATGGCTGGGTAAAAAGTTCAAGAGAGGGCTGTGCCCACCTGGGCACAACAAATGCAAATAACATGCTTCAAACTGAATCTGAACACTTATTTAGCTCCTTCCAGATGAAATCACAGACACCATGAGCAGAAAAGAGCTTTACATGTAATGTAACGCAAAAGACCACAGGAATCCTCTAAAGCTACTTAAAATTCTTTCAAAATGAAAATAACGCTTTTGAAGAAAATACCTCCTGAAATATTTCTAAAGCTCTTCAGGTATTTGTTATTATACTTCATACAGTCTTACCTAAGCTTAAGAAACCTCTGATAGAAGTCTAAAACTATAAACAAGGGTATCTTGGATTAATCCAGGTAAAGAATATTGTCTTTTCTCCAGAGTGCAATGAGTACAAACTGCCTGGAACATGAAGTAACAGCTGCAATTTATATGAGGCAGCCACACAGAGGAGGAAATACAAGACTAATTGCTACAGAACTGTATAGGTTCATGTTAAAAATGTCTAAACTAGTGACACTTCCTTGATTTTGTTGAAAATGCTGTTGCTGCAGGGCAAGTTACAGAGAAGAAATCACACTAAACAGCTCTAAGATTACTTTTTGAGTTTTTCTTTGCTCTTCCCTTTTCTTTAAAACTAAAAAAAAAGAGGGGCGGGAAAGCCTGTTTCCCATAACATCGTTTTTTTAAAATGTTCTGCAGCACCACAACAGCATAACTAATATGACATTAAATATTTTAATCCAAGATGATTTTGATTTGACTTGCTAAAGCCACTGCTAACTTTTCAGAACTCTTAAATCAACAATATGAATGAAGACAGCGGCCTTATTTTTAATATGACAAAAAAAAGCGCCTACGTTTGGTGGAGAGTGAGTGCAGGGATGATTGGGCACAGCAAGGTTATACATATAACTACTCTGATTTTAACAAGCATATCTATACGTGTGTGTTGGCTTGGGTGTAATTTCTAAGCAACAGTTTCCAAAAACATTTTGGATTAGAACATTTTAAAATGTGTCTTGTTATCTTCAAAATATATAGCCATTACAACTCACTGCTAAAAGAGCTATATTAGCTTTTGGAGACCTCTATATAAGGAACACAGTTTCACATCATGTATGAATTTCACTGAAGCTGCCACAGTCCTGTGAACTACCATTTTAAAACTCAAGGGGTTTTCACACCAATATCATTGCACTAATTACCTCTTTTTTGAAAGGAAAAAGAGATCTTTCAGAAAAAAAAACAACAAAACAACAACTTTCACACACTTTCATAATATTGCCTTACACTATAAGCTGTATTCTCATTTTGATTGTGATGGAATAAAGCCCTGGATTTTGATTGTGATGGAATAAAGGGAATGATTCCCTTGACCTCAATACAGTTACACTAGAAAGAGAGGTATTTCTGAGAGAAGAAATTCATTATAAAATCTTTAGACATAGAATAAAAATTTAGAAGCAGAAAAAATCTTAAAGACTTTTGAGTGATCACAGTTCAAATTAGAGGATACTTAAAAAGAGCTGTTACACTCAATATTCTGTTTATGGCAAGAATCTCATGGAATTCTGAGAGAATCATAGAATACGGTCTCTATCACAAGAGAACATTTTTTCCTTTTTCTATTAGCAGTCTAACACAAATGGTGTCTCTCAGAGGCTGTGTACATCATGATATATCTTCCTGAAATTACGAGATCTCATTGCAAACAGTTTAGATTTGGTACAAAATCTCATAGTTCTGGTCCCAGTTCTGTCAATGCATTTTATTCTATGACTCCTTCACATATGCAAACCATCCTTCCCTCCACAAGCATAAACCAGCACTGGATCTGTGGTCGCTCACTGGATCAGTAAACAGGCCAGTGTAAATCCTGGTTTGGTCATTTATGTTTTGCCAATCACCAGTAATTGAACAGATGTTTTAAAAGTGCAGATGTGGCAGTAATGCGAATCACTTCAGCTAAATTTTACTTAAATTTTACTTTAAATTATACTTAATCTACTCATATAAACTAGCTGTAAACTGTAATTTAATAATATTGACCAGAACGGAGAAAAAAAGTAAAGTCATCAAGATTGCAGTGCTAAGGCCAAAAAAAGGCTAAAGCCCTGATGTTACCTTTTCTCCCAACAATGGTGGTTTTTCAAACTGTTATAACTTCCAACCAGAAAAAAAACTCCAGGTACCTGTAAAAGGAAAAATAGTTTGGGCACATAGTTTGCTGTTTTGCTAGAGATCTGCTTGGTACTTCTTCCATGATCCACTAGTGACTCTTTGTGTGTAAAGATCCAGCAAAAAAAACACCTGAAAATCACTGACTTGTAGGATCTGCACTTCAACCAGCTATTTTCCCTCCAGAACATTTTCAGAATGTCTCAAAGAAATTAACATCTTTGTTAAGAGCTCCTTTTTTTTTTTGATGCTGTGTCCAAAGCAGAACCTATATCACTTCTTTATTTCGTGAACAGGCTCACTGTAAACTTGTAAAATATTTACAGTGACAATGCAAGCAGATCAACCTTTCAGGATGTTCTGGACATGCCATGGATGACCAGGTTTTTTACTCAGCGGCAAGGTAGATGATTATACCTCAGGACAGGCACAAAGGGGAATCAAGAGTCAGAAGCTGAGTGTTCCCACACAAACCTGCTGTTTCAATCCCATAAAGATGGTAGAAAAATAAAAGGCAAGACCACCTGTTAGACAATGAATTATTAATAAATCACAGCACCTTCCACAGAGTCAGAAATTTTAACAAAAACATTGGAAGTGTTACTGTCATACTTCCTCTATATCAGTAAAGTCTACACACAGTGTGCTAATCCGAACACTTTTGAACACTCTTATTCCTCATAGTCTTCAGCTTATTGTCTGTTAAAGCAGCAAATTAGTCATAGATTTTTATTGAGACAATATTGTTTAACCCTTGTAGAGATGAGCAGATGCTTTGGAAGGTACTTATCCATCGCAAAGATAGTAATTTTCATTAACGATTACTTTCATTTCTGTCAGTGAGGCTTTGAGATTGTGAGTGGATTGAAACACATTTTTGAACACCAATTGTCATGGGTTGCTGTTTAAATGTAATCAAAGATGTGTTATTCTATCACCATCTGTTGGAACTGGGATGGGGGATAGTGATGTGATCTTCTGTTGATAAGCCAGCTGATAAGAAACCATCAAGAGCAGTTTTCTTATCTCTTCCATGACCCATCCTCCCTCCAGGGATAGGTCTTCTGCTCATGTGCCATTGAGTCCACTGACAAACTTCCATCATCCCATTGGGAAATGCTCCAGCCAGGGGGAGAAGCCAAACCTCTCTACATGAATAAAAACCTGAGATTTGGGGCATCAAGTCAGCCTTTTCCACTGGACTCCCAGAGGAAGAACAGGCCCATCCTTCACCACTGGACCTTCAGTAGAAGGCTGCACCTTCCTACAGGATCACTGCTTCTACAGAGACACAGCTGCTACTCCAGGAGGACTGCAGCCACCATTGCAACTGGACTGCTGCCAACACCCTGACCAACAGGGTGTCAGGTTGTGTTCTGACTCTGTCAGTGGTTTTCATTTTTTCTTTTGTATTATTGCATGTATTTCTTTTCCTTTTCTTTTGTTCTTCCTTTTTCTAATAAATTGTATTTCTGACTTGGAGTATCTCACTGGTTTTTCTTTCAAACCAGAACACCAATTTATAGCACTTTTTGACATTCCAGCTCTTGACTGTGTAAGCAGTTAAAATATTTATGGATTGGTTTTTTTACAATAACAGACTGTAAGAGAAAAAGAGTTACACACTAGATTTTCATTCATACCAGCGCCCCTGTGTCATTTTCAGTGCAGAACCACAGCTTCGCTGAATACATCCACCCACTGCTTTCTCCCTGGAATTTTTTATCCTTTCAAGACTGGGCTCCTGACATAAACTATTCTGACAACGCTCTTTGGACTCATCTGGTCACGTAATGGGCAAGTTCCTTAGAGGCCTTTCTCAGCTAAGGTAGGGATCCCCTGCAGGTCAAGAATGTCTGACTTTGACTAATGACATGGCAGGGAGATGCAGACAAACCTCCCAACACTCTTTGAGGTTTTCAAGTGTTTATATTGCCTTGGGAACAGTAGGACCACTTCTCACCTGAAATTTACCACAGAACACCACTCCAGAGAAGTGAAAGAGGACTTATTTATTCAAATGAAGTCAGCAGTCATATTGCTGCTATTCTCTCCATGACATTCTTGGATGTCTTTAGGGCACAAAACTACAAAGAATAAACTCTGCAAGTATTCTTAAATGGAACAGCCTGTCTTTCAGAGAAGTCTCTGAACAGGCATGTGTCACAAATAATCATTTTAAATGCTCCACTTTACCTTAGTTGTCAAAAAACTAATTCCTCAAAACTGACTGTAATTTGGTTTTGGAATAAACGAACAAAATATTTTATTTTTCCAATACATGCAAGTTAATCAAGAGATTCAATAGAAAAAAAAAGTACTAATTATGCTGAAAATCACAGCAGCATTCTTATAGCTCTTGGAATTGATTAAACATATGCAAACTGGTATTTGCAAACACTTCATTCTTACAATAAAACCCAAAACGTTATTTCAACATTGAAATCTGTCTAATACATTTCTCTGCTGATGTAACACTAAATGATATTTTTACTTACTTCCCAACAAGAAATAAATACAGTCCTGTATTGGCCTCTCATAGTTTTCTTTACATCTCCATATTCTAAAAGATGACTGCAAGGTAGGATAATAAGTTCAATGGTCAAATGTCTCCTATTTTCTCACATAAGGATGAGCTCCACACCTACCATCCCTTTGTACAGATGTTGTGCTGAAATATTAAATGAAGATTTAACAACCAGTGTTCTATTTTGAACTGTGTTACTCCTTTAATGAAAACCAGTAACTGTTTTAATGAAAATCGGAAATTCAAAAATATTCAACACCCAGTGACTCTCTAAGAAATAAGGTTTTTAATTTCTGCATAATGGATCGCCACCCACTTCTCCTTAGATGAATGGAGGTATTGCTATCAAAATCTGGCCATTGCCTTTTTCTGAGTAACAGAGCTTTCCTACTAAAAAAAAAGATGATACTGATTATCAAACTGACATGCCCAATGAATCTAAAGAAGAAAAATTTGCGATTAAAGTTATTCAGGGAAATTCTCATTATTTATTTTTTTTTCTGCTAAGCTAAGAGCCTCAGAATTTAGCTTCCTAATGGCTGAGATTGAGCTTGGAAAGATTTCTGTGGCCAGATATCATGCAATTTTAATTATGTACATCTTAAGGCAGATCTAGTCTAAAATATAAGTAATTCCCCTAAAATACAACCTACATTAAATTCTGTTGAAATGAAACAGCAGTCAGATCCTTAACCTGGTGACAAAATATCCTTCCATTGAAAATTAAAGGTGTTTATGTTACATTCCTGTTGTTTCTAGTTTAAGGTTATCTGTAGTGAAACTGTGCAAGGTTTCACAACAGCAACAGGTGTTGATGTTATAAATCATAGGCTGCTGATGTCTAAAAACTCAGGATGAAATTTTCAGCAGAGATCTAATGTATGAAATAGCTTTAAGACATATTTAATGGGGAGAGAAAAACACTTGCTATGTGACTCTTTTTCTGCACCATGTGAGCTTTGGTTTAGTGGCACCTCTCTGAGTTTTTCAGAGCAGGATCTGTCCTTATGAACATCTCTTCTTAAGGAAATTGATATATCTTCCACATCTTTTGGCAAAGAAATTGCCCAGGGGCAGTGCTGAGAGACTAAACATTGCTGAGTTCCTTAACAAGAAGCCAGATCATCAAGACATCATTATCTGTGACTTTTTTACAAAAAGGACAATGGCAATATTCAAATAAGCCTCAGAGGGAAAAAATGTAGTTATTTATGCAAGCCAACACTCTTTTGAAGAAAGGAAGGAAGGAAAAGTGACTGAGCTGTAGGGCTCTGATAAACTCAGAAGGACTAAACAGCAAAAAATACATAAAGTAAAATTGAAGAAATACAGATATATATGACTGCACAATGTTTGTGTTAAATTTTGCAAATAAGAGATTATACAAGATAAACTCATGTCCAGAATTTTAGATTTTGATGATAAANCTCCCTACAAAAACAAAAACTATATGAACCATGAAAAAATTCTGAATAACAAAAGGTGAATGTTGTATCTATTTTTCATGTTCTGGGACTATCTCCTGTAAATACTCAAGTATNAGGTTTCACAACAGCAACAGGTGTTGATGTTATAAATCATAGGCTGCTGATGTCTAAAAACTCAGGATGAAATTTTCAGCAGAGATCTAATGTATGAAATAGCTTTAAGACATATTTAATGGGGAGAGAAAAACACTTGCTATGTGACTCTTTTTCTGCACCATGTGAGCTTTGGTCTAGTGGCACCTCTCTGAGTTTTTCAGAGCAGGATCTGTCCTTATGAACATCTCTTCTTAAGGAAATTGATATATCTTCCACATCTTTTGGCAAAGAAATTGCCCAGGGGCAGTGCTGAGAGACTAAACATTGCTGAGTTCCTTAACAAGAAGCCAGATCATCAAGACATCATTATCTGTGACTTTTTTACAAAAAGGACAATGGCAATATACAAATAAGCCGCAGAGGGAAAAAATGTAGTTATTTATGCAAGCCAACACTCTTTTGAAGAAAGGAAGGAAGGAAAAGTGACTGAGCTGTAGGGCTCTGATAAACTCAGAAGGACTAAACAGCAAAAAATACATAAAGTAAAATTGAAGAAATACAGATATATATGACTGCACAATGTTTGTTTTAAATTTTGCAAATAAGAGATTATACAAGATAAACTCATATCCAGAATTTTAGATTTTGATTATAAATAATAGTTTATTTGGGCTTTATTTCCATTGTCCATGAATGAAATTTTATAATCATTTCAATTTCACTATCGACTTAACATTCCTACTTCAGACATTTAATTCCTCATGACATATTCCCATCACATTCTTTGATAAACGACATTTCAAAAATCTTATAATAAGTGAGATACATCCTGCAGTCTGTAGATCTTTTTTTAAATGAAATTTTAGAAAATCTTATTTTGGCACATGCAAAATGGTTAAAAATGTCCAAAGCCTTTAAAAAAATCTCTTTTAATCTCTAACCTAAAGCCACTTCACGAGCATGTATATTTGTATATATATATATACTTTTTTTTATGGACAATTTATTATCCTCCCTACAAAAACAAAAACTATATGAACCATGAAAAAATTCTGAATAACAAAAGGTGAATGTTGTATCTATTTTTCATGTTCTGGGA